>CM076573.1:545887007-546487007 GCA_034641835.2 Pinus albicaulis
AGAAATCAATGGAGTCATTGGTGGTTGTTTGTCTCCTAAACATGGGAGTTAAAATTATATGTTTACAAATACGTCGTGATACATTCCCACTTGCCACTTGTTACCTCTTCCTCCTTGATTGCAAGGAATTGTTCCCTAAATTAGCAAAATGGAAACCAGTATGTCTTCCCTCGCAAGGAAGCCACGTGTTTTCCATTGAAATGTGTGGCTGTGATATTTCATTGGGTGATGAATGGGGAAGAAAACTAGGACCTATCACCATGGATTTCTTGGAATTCTGATTTTTCAAGAGAATGGAAATTCCCACATGCTCAAAGGTTTCAAAGAAACCATTAGAGAAATAATAAACTACCATTGTATGGAAAATATTATGAGAAAGGGTCATTGTTTGTAAATGGGGGATATGTGAAATGTGAGGAAAGACATATTGGTTTCCATTTTTATAATTGACTAGGTGAAAGACTCAACTATTTTCTATACTTCCTCATGGGACCATTGGGTCTATCAAAGAGGTTACCCAAATTTTAGCCAAACATAATCAATGTACCAAAATAATTTTTTTAAGAGGGGCCACAAGTAATGGTATGAGATGGTCCACAAGAAAGGAAAAATTAATTACTGTAAAGTGACACCACAACAATCAATGTTGCATAAGGATTTTGTTGAGCTAGGTCTCCCGTAGTAGTATTGGTAGGCATAGTTCCATTTCAAATATGGGTTATTGAAACCTCACCAATACCCTTTCAACATCATTATGTCCAAAGGATTGTTAGAACTAGACATAGCAGAGGAATGGGGTTATCCGAAAGAATACATCCCAGATTCACAAGGAGATCAATTATTATCTTCTAGCCCCAACATTGTTGTAGATAGTGAGAAATCTAGCACTACAACAATATGGATCTCTATCAATGACGAGGCATCTATTTCATATTTCAGAGAAAATACAAGTAAAAAATGATTGCTATATATACCACTGCATAGATTTAGAAGCCTTTGATGATGAAGGCCTTGATTTCCATTTTTTCACCAGTGTAGAGACCGCCTGCAGTGCTCAGACTATGATGATAGGCACGTGCAATATTTTTCTCACTTTTGACTAGACAAACAATCATGCAGCAGATATGATGAAGCCCTAAACACATCCAATCATAATCTATTTGGAGATTATTTGAAACTTGAACACACTTGTCAAGTTAGAGAAGTGTATTTTGATCAGCAGAAAGTGAGATAATATACGATAAGATAATTTTATATATCCAATGAATGACAATAAATAGGTCACTAAGACTGAAAGGTAAAACTAGTACAAGTACAATGTGGGAGTGCAAACACAACTCCTAGAAAATTCCAAAGCTCAATCAAGGGTAAAATGAAGCAAATAAGAATACAATAATAGGACATCCTTATAAACATGTATAAAAAAATATCATGTAGAAGGCTATGTGAGGGTAATTAAGCTATGGGAATTCCCAAAAACACATTTGGTAGCTCAAATTGCATTCTGATTTTGATCAAAACATAAATATAACACCTACGCTACATTTTTATGTCGATGATGAGTGTGGTAGAGATAAAGAGAGGTCTATTCCTAAGATAGATTGTGAAGTGAAAACAATGGAATGCTTCATTCTAGCCAGTACTCATTTTGAGGCAGTGTTAATGAACACCCTGTTGAAGAAGACAAAGAGCAGTTTCCTACAAGTTTTTCGTCCTGCTCAAATGGCTTTCTACACTTGGACATTTCTCTTCATTTGATTCACCCTTGAAAAAAATTCATATTTCCAACTGATCGATAGTGTGAGAAAAGTTCCTGAATGAAGAGGAGGAATATCAGCAGGAGGGTAGGAAACAAATTTCTACCAATATTGCAATCACCCGAGAAGACTTAGCACGTGATGACAGGGGTATCATGCCATGCCTTTTTTATACTCTAGAAAATTGAAATTCAACCAACATACAACAAAATATTGAGCGCAGATGGAGATAATTGATAACTATAGTTATAGTTTCTCTGAGAATGAGAGTAATAATAAACTCATTAATGAAGGGAAATCTTGAAGATCCCCTAAGGTTCAAGAGACCAACACTCCTATATCATATATGTGATTTTGAATATGGTAGAAACCTTGGCACCCATCATGATGTGCATCTCCAATCAACATTATCTATTAAGTTCGAATAGAACAGTGCAAGATCCTAAATTTTTTTCTTTGACATCCATCCTACATATGAAATGGATTCTAATGAGGAAGAAAAGAACGCTGATCAATGCAATATTCCCAATTAGCCCAAGCTAATGGGAATATACAATTTTGTTTCCTTTTTCTATTTCATGAATAAAAGTTTAAAGGAGGATCAATAAAACTCCAAATCAAAAAAATAAATCAATGCCACATGTGAACAAAGTTAAATTTGGGCTATTTACATAATCACATTTAGGTGTGAAAGAGGTTGGATCACTTGACCAAGTCAACCAGGACCAAATCAACAGCGTTGTCTAGATACAGTGAATCTCCTAGATGCACAAAACAACTTTAGTTGGAGGCTCCACATGTGAAAGGAGCTAAATCATTGAAATGGTTTAGGGTTTGGCATGACTTTCATCTTATAAAAGGAAGAGGACAAAAAAAGAGGGTTGTGGATTGAGTATATTTCTGAATATATTGTATGTTTAGACATATATCATTCTCTTATTGTTTAGCTGAGAATAATGTTGTTTAGCACTAGGGTGTTCCTGATCGGGAATCCCACCTCTTCCATTGAGTAGCTCTTGGAGGAGTCTTGCTGATATTGTCCATTATCAGGCATTTGGCCAAGCTCATCTTCCAACTAAAACACAGATCCTATTGAGGGTTTGGTTTTCCTTGTAAGTTTCAGTAAGTGGAGGCTAGATCTACTCAGATCTAGGCCAATCTAGTGCCTCTTTTCAGTGGGAAAGCCACCTATCCCCTTGACAAGAGACTATTAGATCTTTGGAGCTGCATTTTTGGAATGAGGAAAAACTAGTGCTAGAGCCTACAACGCAGTTTACCTTCCAGTACTGCGTTATTTGCAAGTGTACAGTTGCAGGGTGTTTTGACACACATTTGGAGGAGAGATCTTTAGTGTTGGGGTTCTTCCCTTCACTATGGTGATCCATGGATGGTACTTATGATCCATGTTCTGCTCAGATCTGATCTAGTCTACTTCTATTGTATTCATCTTTAGAAATTTATGAATATTACTTTAGATCTGCAACTTTAGATCTCAGATCTACTCTTTGTGTTTCATATTTTTCTCAAAATCCCAAGGGGAAATTGTAAAGGATATATTCTAGTGTACAGATATAATATGGATCTAATATTTTTTACATAGATCTGCTCTAGATATGGAGTGTAATATACAACTGCTGCGGCTCATTAAAATAACACTCTCAAGCCATTTTTCAGTCAATACATGTGTTGCAGCCCCTCTTTTTGAGGAATTTCGTCTATTCTTGTCTTATGTATCCTGTTGTACATTGTAAGGGCCTCATTATGGATCTGATATATTGCTGTATATATGAATGTTGAGCCTTCTTATTGGTCTCCTACTGTTTCTTAGAAAAACTACGTTATTTTCCTGCAGTATTTTTTCATTACGCTACAGCCCCATTCTTCGGTGTTTTTCAACCATACTAGGTGTGGGAAGTCTGTTTAACTCACCTAGTTTGATTTGTTTTTTTTCTCCCCTTGGATTTAGATGCTAGATCTCCAAATTTAAGGGATCCATGAGCTGCAAATTCATTTTAGTGCACATACTTCTGAAAAATGCATTATTCTAGCAGGTATTGCTGAATCTTCCCTTTTGGGGATATTACAGTGGTATCAGAGCAATCATCTTGGCACAACGTGTGATTTGATTTCTTAAATAGCCAACATGTCTTCAGAAGAAGAGGAGACTCTCACGGAAAAAGAGAAGAGGTACCTGAGAAGAAGACAGAAGAAATTTGATTACACCAATGATGACAAAGACAAGGGAAAAGCCCCTGAATCTGGAAGTGATGAAAATGGGAAGGAGTTTGTAAAAAACCTTCTGAAAGCCATGAAATATCTTTATAGAGAGATCAAAGATATGAGATTGGACAGGATCAAGGAATATCCTAGGAAATTTCATCCTGGAGAAATATCTAGCATGTCTCACCACTAGAATGATCAACCAGTGAACCAGCCACAAGCTCCACAATGCTCTACCATGCCTACCTTCTTGGCTGTGGAGAATGAAGGGCCTCAAGAGAAAGAATCCCTTGAAGACTAATTTGAAGAATATGAGTCTCAGAATTAGAGATTCAAGGATCACTTGAGTTTTCAAGAGTTTTGTCACCTTAAGGACAAAATAAGAAGACCAAGGCATCAAAATAGAGATGGTGGATTCACTCAGAATCAAGATCGACATCACTCTATGGGAAGACTCTTTTTACCCAATTTTGATGGGTCAACCACTTTTTCTACCAAAGCATGGGTAGAAAAAATGGATATCTACTTTTAGTTCAACAAAGTCCCTGAGATGGAAGCTATCAAGATTGCAGCGTTGCACTTTAAAGGTGAAGCACACAACTGGTGGTTCCATGGTTTGTCTACATTGGGTCATGCTAATGTGACTGCCTATTCTGAGTTCAATAGAAGACTGGTGGAGAGGTTTGACAGAAAGGATCTAGAAGTGTCGTTCATGAGCCTTGCCAAGTTGAAGAAGTTAGGCATTACAAAGTTTTATATCTCTGAATTTCTGAGATTATCTGTTATGGTTCCTGATTTGTCTACAGCAAGGAGGGTATACATGTTCATCGATGGCTTAGATGAACCTCTGCATGGGTTGGTTAAATATACTAAGCCAAATACCTTTCATGATTCCATTGAGAGGGCTAGAGACCTTCAATATGCCTTGCCAAAAGCAAAGGCAAACTTTCAGAACAAGCCCTCTTTCCTTTCTAAAGGAAAGGAAGAGAAAGTTTCTCCTTCAAAAGAGAGCTCATACAAGAAGCCTCTTGATGATGAAGTCTGGAGAGATATAAGAAAGAGGAATCTATGTTTCACTTTCCAAGAACCATGGGTACTTGGACATAGATGTGTTTCTGGTAAAGCACATTATATAGATGTCTTCTCAGATCTTGAAGAAGATGAAGATGATGAGCCAAGGAGGGGTCATAGCACTGACAATGTTGGGGGAGAACCAAAACCATCAAGAGATGGTAATGGAGCATTTTCTCCTATTGGAGGAACTCTTGCATCCTTGAGGGGAGTACCTAAGTACTTTACCCTAAGAGTTCAAGGTTCAATCATGAATCAGAGGGTTTCTTTGTTAATTGACAGTGGGGCTACCCACAATTTCATTGATTTCCATCTTGTGCAAAGGAGGGCAATACCCACTAATACTTTTAAGGGATCCTTTGTTTTGGTCCAAGGAGATAGAACAATGCAATGAATGCATTGTGTCCCATCACTTTCAGTCACTGTGGGATCCTACACCTTGCTGGATCACCTCTTTGTAGTTGACATACCAGACACCAATGTCATTTTGGGTGTTCGATGGTTGATTACATTGGGAAAAGTCACAACTGATTGAAAGGCTTTGCAAATGGAATGGGTGGACAAGAAGAGTGGTGCACCTCAAATGATCAAAGGCATACATACTTACCCCTCACAAAACACTTTCACACAAAAAACAGAGATGGATTTTCGCAGTGGAAGCAAGGACCTCACTATCCCATCTATTATGTTCATGAGATTTCTGCAAGGGACACTCTTATCTAGTGGAAAACCACCTGGGAGGCCACCTGATTCAGTTTTGGTGAGAGATATATCACTATTTTATGCTCCAAAATCAGATCCAGGAGGGATGGGAGCATTAGAAGACACAACTACAGCACTGTAAGGCTTGGGAAAGCACAAGGAGGAGGGAGATTTTCTTCTCTCATCATCATCGCCCAACTTTATTTATGATTCTGTGCCATTGGAGGAGAAGGAGGGAAGGTATGTCCTTCCTACATGCAGCTTTGACATAGGAGATGTCAAAGAGGAGATCAGAAACATGACAAACATTCATGTTTATGCATCATCAACGTTGCCACTATTGGGGAGTGTGGATCTATATTGGAAATCCCAATTGCTGGTGGATTATTCCAAAGATCTTCACACTTGTATGATGCTTGATGACCAACTGCATGAAGAGGGCTAACAAGTCCATGAGGGAGTCATCTATCATCATGATAGGATATTCCTACCTAGAGCCTCCAAGCTCAAGGAGAGGATGCTACAAAGGGCCTACAAAGAGTTTTGTTTCAGCCCTACCTATTCTATGAAGATCTACAACACTATCATGAGATGCTTTGAATGGGAAGGCTTTGGAGGAGAGCTACATCAGAATTTTCAAGAATGCATGAGCTATGTGGAGTTGGGGCAGCCAAGGGACTCTATACAAGATTCATTTCACCCATCTCTTCCTTCTTTTGAGAGAGGAGAAAAATCTATGCACAACTCCATATGTATGAGAGACATTGTTGGTGAAAAATCTGATCATGTCAAGTAAGTTTCATTTTCTTAATTGACATATTCCTTCACCATGTTTATGCAGGCCATGAATCCAAGGAGGAGTGATGTATCATGTAGATCTCATGGAAAACATTGGGCCACTAAAATTTCTGAATTTTGCGACTCCCTTGTTGTGAAAAGGGAGATTTTCTTTCATGACGGGTACTTCCCAAAGGCACCAAACATATCTCACATATTCAGCCAGGGTGAGATGACATGTGTAGCAAGTAAGTGGTGGGGAAACCACTTACCATACCTTGATCTGATGCAGGTAGTAGATGCACTATGCTGGTATCATATGTGGGACTATGACCCACCTCCTCATGCTCCAATTTCTGTTTGTGTATATGTAATTTTTCTTCCATACCTTGATGATATCGTTGTACTTTTTATGGGATTGTATGGAGGGAGGATGGGAAGTTTGTATGTACCACATGGGATGGAAACTCTCTCTGTGACTTATGCTACATGTTTTAGAGAGAGTATTGGTTTAGCCATGTTTGTTTTATTTGAGTTCTTGGCTCCTTGTGGGATGGATTATGTACATCTCATGATGAATTTGGAGGAACAATTCATGGAGGTTTGGATTGGTGAACACTTAGCTTCTGAAGAAAGCTTGATCCTTTATGGTGTCAGCAATGGAGGAGGAGAAGTGTTGCAGCACTCACCCTATCAGTTGCTTGAGGAAAAGAAACATTTTGGAGGGGAGGACTGTAATATTCCTAATTAGCCCAAGCTAATGGGAATATACAATTTTGTTTCATTTTTCTGTTTCATGAATAAAAGTGTAAAGGAGGATCAATAAAAATCCAAATCAGAAAAATAAATCAATTCCAAATGTGAAAAAAGTTAAATCTAGGCTATTTACGTAGGCACACTTAGGTGTGAAAGAGGCTAGATCATTTGACCAAGTCAACCAAGACCAAATCAATAGCATTGTATAGATACAGTGAATCTCCTAGATGCACAATGCAGTTTTAGTTGGAGGCTCCACATGTGAAAGGAGCTAAATCATTGAGATGGTTTAGGGTTTGGCATGAATTTCATCTTATAAAAGGAAGAGGAGGACATCATAAGAGGGTTGTTGATTGAGTATATTTCTAAATATATTTTCTGTTTAGACATATATCATTCTCTTGTTGTTTATCTGAGAATAGTGTTGTTTACCACTAGGGTGTTCCTGATTGGGAATCCCACCTCTTCCATTGAGTAGCTCTTGGAGGAGTCTTACTGATCTTGTCCATTATAAGGCATTTTTCCAAGCTCATCTTTCAAACACAACACAGATCCTGTTGAGGGTCTGGTTGTCCTTGTAAGTTGTAGCAAGTGGAGGCTAGATCGACTCAGATTTAGGCCAATATAGTGCCTCTTTTCAGTGGGAAAGCCACCTATCCCCTTGATAAGAGAGTATTAGATCTTTGGAGCTGCATTTTCAAATCTTGGCATCAAGCCTAACCAGTTCTAGAGCCTACAATGCAGTTTACCTTCCAAGACTTAGTTATTTGCAAGTGTACAGTTGCAGGGTGTTTTGACACACATTTGGAGGAGAGAACTCTGGTGTTGGGGTTTTTCCCTTCACTATGGTGATCCATGGATGTTACTTATGATCCATGTTCTGTTTAGATCTTATCTTCTTCTATTGTATTCATCTTTAAAAAATTTTGAATATTACTGCAGATATGCAACTTTAGATCTCAGATCTACTCTTTGTGTTTCATGTTTTTCTCAAAACCCCAAGGGGAAATTGTAAAGGAGATCTTCTAGTGTACAGATCTGAGATGGATCTAATATTTTGTACATATATCTGCTCTAGATATGGAGTGTAATATACAGCTATTGTAGCTCTTTAAAATAACGTTTTCAACCCATTTTTCAGTCAATACATGTGTTGCAAACCCTCTTTTTGAGACATTTCTTCTATTCTTGTCTTCTGTTTCCTATTGTACATTGTAAGGGACTCATTATGGATTGCTGTATATATTAATGTTGAGAATTATTATTGGTATCTTGTTGTTTCTCATAAAAACTGTGTTATTTTCTTGCAGTATTGTTGCATATTGCTGCAGCCCCATTCTTGGGTGTTTTCCAGCCATACTAGGTGTGGGAGGTCTGTTTACCTCACCTAGTTTGATTTGTTTTTGATATCCTCTTGTATTTAGATACTATATATCCAGGTATAAGGGATCCATGAGCTAAAAATTCATTTCAGTGCACATACTTCTGAAAAATGCGTTATTCTAGCAGGTATTGTTGAATCTTCCCATTTGGGGATATTACATATCATCAAGTTATTTTGTGAACCATATGAGAAAAAGGCAGAAAGTTATATCCATTTTTTGAATGCATCCTTATTGAAGATGAATAGTCTTGTCATATTTGAAGAACTAACCAATATCCAGGAATACAAGAGGATGTTCGCAAACCCATAATTGATTTACATAGTGAGGAGAATCATTTCCAGGTTTTTATCTTATTGTTCATAGTTATGATAATTGATCTTCGAAGGAGTTTGTTCTCCTAACTACAAATTATATTCGGGTAGCTTTAATTTCCCATACAAAACAACCCCTTGTTAGCAACACTGATGTTCATGGCTAGGATAAAAATGTTCCTCTCTTTGATCTAGAAATTTTGGAACTAAAGTCTCGGTATTTCCTTCGACCATAATGACCCAAGGAGACCAGATATTTATAATAATGGAGAGCCAGATATGGATCTCTCTCCCAACTCAAGGTAGAGTCTCAAAGGGACCAAAATATACCCTCTACACCAAATTATTTGGTGGTTTGTTCCCTAGTATTAGAAATAAGTTAGAGTTTTTTCTATTTCCTCCTCAGGGAATTTTATACAATTTGGTTCCAAGATTGAAGCCAAGTTACATAAGACCATTCAATTATTTTATATGAAGGGAATTTCGTCCTCATTTTCTTTCTACTAATTACTCAGCCCAACAATATTGGGTAGAACAAAGGAGAAACCAATTCCATATCCTCTACCCACTATGGGAAGAAGAAATATGGCACCTATCATAGGAAGTTTGCTCATTCCAATGAGGAATGTCAAACATTTAGGCCAAAAGAGATCCAAAAGGAAAAATACTTCCTTTATAAGAATTATTGAGAGGTGACCTAGAGGTTGATGTCAAAAATCCTAGCTACATTGACCCACACTTGATGTTAATGCCTAAAGATAGCCTTGCCAGCAAAAAGAAAGCTCTTTATACATAGAACTCTCAAATCAATCACAAACTAGCATATATGGCCATCGATAATGGCAACCAAAATAACATTTTATTGCTTCAATTGGAAAAAGAACTTGAGTTACCAACCTAAACTCATCCGAACTCACATTATCTTGGATAGGTCAAAGACGCACATTAGCTTGTGCTAATGAGTTGACAATAGATCAAACTATTACTAAAATATGGCAAGATTTTTCCCAATATCTTATATGTTCTTACAAAAAAAGATGAGAAAACTTACGAAAATAAGATGATGATAACAAGTGTAACTAATTGCATAAGCGTAAGTAATATAAGTGGCATTTAAAAAATAAAAGGAAGACTACAAAAGAGGAATGCCACAAATGCAGATATATTGTAGTACATAAAATCCAAAATATAATGAAGTCAATTGTTGGAGAAATCAATGGGATCATTAGTAGTTGTCTGTCTCCTAAACATGAGAGTTGCAATTAGATGTTTACAAATACACTATGATACATTCCCACTTGCCACTTGTCACCTAGTATTATTCTCACCTCTTCCTCCTTGCTTACAAGGAATTGTTCCCTATATTAGCAAAATGGAAGCCACATGTTTGGCATTGAAATGGGTGGCTGTGATATATATTTGGATGATGAATGTGTAAGAACACTAGGACCTATCACCATGGATTTCATGGAAGTCTACATGAGTTTTCAAGAGAATGGGAATTCCTACATTCTCAAAGATTCCAAAGCAACCATTAGAGAAATAATGAACTACCATTGTATGGAAAAGATTTTGAAAAAGGGCCATTGTTTGAAAATGGGGGATATGTGAAATGTGAGGGAAGACATATTTGTTTCCATTTTTGTAATTCACTAGGTGAAAGACTTAACTATTTTCTGTACTTCCTCATGGCTGACATGCTACGGGTGTTTTTAATGGTATAACTGTGTCCGTAAAAGAGGTTAACCAAATTTTAGCCCAGCATAATCAATGTACCAAAATAAATTTGTTAAGAGGGGCCACAAGTATGGTATGAAATGGTCCACAAAAATAGAAAAATTAGCTACTGTAAAGTGAAACCACAATAATCAATGTTGCACAAGGATTTTAGTCATTGATGTCTCTATAATACATTAGAATAGGATCGATTTTCCCTTATGTGTTCTGGATTACACATGAAATGAAAGTGCTTTGGATGCCTTTCAGGAATTTTGTGGGAAACGATCTAGATTAGTTGTCAAGCAGGTAGGTAGATCCCTCTTCTGCGACCTCCAAAGGGAAGGAGAAGTTTCCATAATCATCTTCAAACGGAGCAAAAATATTTCGCAGGTAATGAGCAATTCAAAACCTAGAAAAAAGTAGCCAGCCAGTAACAAACGAAGCAAGTAATGATGTCATAATGAAAAGACAGCAAAAATAATTGCATAATATTAGCTTATCCCCCCAGCAGTATTCGAATGCCATTATTCAAGAAGATAATTTCACTTTCAAATGTAAGTTGGGGATTCAAAGTTGTGCTAGCCTTTATGTTGTCTCACTTTCAGGTGATAATTCAATACGATAATCATTAAAATTCTCTATTTATCAAGCAGTTATCAGCTCTTGTGAGAGTATATTTGGAGATGGATTACCGGGAAAAGAAGTGGGAAAGAGTCGTTCCCAATATTCAATTCATTATTCTTCCCATGATGTTCCTACTATTAATTAAAGAGGAAAGTAAGGGCCTTGAATCAAGCAATAAAAATATCCCTATTATCAAGTTGAGTAGTGCTCTCTCCCTGAGGGATATCCTAGAGGTCATTGTAGCAGTCGACCTATTGATGGGTGTAGGGATGTGCAGTATTGCAGAAGTGTAGCAAGGTGAAAAAATAGTGCTTGGAGATGTATATTGGGTCAAGTTGATGACAATATTGGAGCAGGATTGGAGCAGCTTGTTGATGCCAATTAGATGACATTCTGTGGTGGTGAAGTGTCATCTTAGGAGCAGATTCAACAATGATTAGATTGGGTGCCATAAGTCTATTGGAGGGTAGCGTGTTGGCTACCCAAAGTAGCCATAGATGACCTATCTTGAAGAACGAAGAGTAGCTTAAGGTCGGGTGAAGATAGGTGTGGAAGTGCAAGACTTTGATGGACGAAAGTTGTTTCTAGCCAAGAATTTTGGAGCTCAGGAATTGGATAACCCAGAGAGCTGATTAGATCAGCCTATGTACACTGTACATATGGACATGTAGCAACACTCTACATATGGACATGTAGCAGTGTTAGGTGGAAGCCCTCCTGGAGTCTCGATGTGTAGATGCCTTGATGGAATAAGGCACTATTAGTGAGCAGTACGAAAGCGAAGTACCGACAGGACAAGATATGACATCGAGTTTGTCATTGTATATTGTATAACATAGACTGTTGTATTATTCAGATTTGGCTTGATATAACGAAGATTGGTGATTGTAAAATATTGTACAATTTTTTTAAAAACTGTGTATATTGTGCATATGTGATTTATTGCTTTATATTTCCATTGTGTAAAGTAGCTTGATGGTTGATATTCTTAGTTTGGTAGCTTCAGTGATTTAAGACTCTAACCTAGACATAAGGTCATGGAAATTCAAGAATCATTGTGGGAAATCACTAGTTGAGAAATAGGTACAAAATATAATATTCTAGCTATACATTCATATTGTCTTGTTACTGACAACACTGGTATTTATCCAACCTTTTTGTTGTTAAGCACCATACTATGGTTTAGTCTTTATTTGTAGAATCTTGTCTTGCATTAGATTGCACTAGCCCTTAACTCTTCGTGGTTCTGACTGTTTGCCTTAGTTGGGAAGCCATATAATCAGATAATAGAAATAAAAAAGAACAATTGATAGAGGCATATTTTCAAATTAAATTGTGCGATATTGACAAGCTATTAAAGGAGCACAGAGTGAATGGTCACAAGACACAAAGAGATAATGGTAGTTTCAATTTTCAATTCATACATTCTTGAAATTTTTAGTGCTTCGGAATGTAAAATACCATTGTAATATCCCCAGATTTGTAGTCATATAATTGGGATATTAATTTTGATTAATTTCGGCAAATCCTAATGTTGGGTGAAAATAAAGGGGTGAGGGGACCCATGAATAAACATTAGAATAAAAGAACCTTCCTAAAGTCACTGGGAAGATTAATTAAAAAATGATGTGGGGCTCATGAGGCCAAGTGACAACACAGGAGAGGAGGCACTTAGAACTGTGAATTGTTAGCGTGGGGCTAGGTAGCGCAACGGAGCAAGGGACAATGTGGCACAGAGGGACAACGCAGCATAGGTGGGCCCAAGGGAGTTTAGGGGTTCACAGGCATAAAAGGAGAGGAAGGAAGCCTTTCCTGGGGATTCTTGCATCTTATTATTTTTCTATATTTCAAGACTAGAGCATGCTCGAGATGTTTAGCTAGGTCTGCAGTGTTGTTCAACACACCGTGTAATATTCCCAAATCAGGAAAATGCTACAACAATGAGAATATCTCAATATATTCTAAAGTTGGAGCTCCAGCAATAGGCAAACACAATAATGGTGTAGCACCAACACTCAACTCATAGAAACATGAGAGAAATCCATAGCCATATTATTAAGAAATAGTAGCAACAACTGAATACAAGATCTTTAGGAAAGCTAATACAAGATAGGCAATGCTCAGCCTCAAGAGAAAAGTACATGAATCATAATGAAACCATTGCTATACATGTAAGCTCAAGCTATGACAACGTAAATTTATAGAGTAACTGCATGCTAACAATGTCAAATACATAGATATATCAATATAGGGCCCAATACAACATTGGGAGTGAAGATATCAACTCCCAAAGGCTACCTCATGTCAATCCTGGAAGGATTGGAAAATAAATACAAAAATTGCAAAATGTCAAAGTTGTTGGGTAGCTACAGCAACTCAGAAACAGAACTGGATGGAGATGGAAATAGATGATGCCCAAACTGAATGTGCCTCCTCCAATGGATCTTTAGGATGAAAGGATGGTCCCTTCACCAAAGATCTCACCCTCCAACAATCTGCAAAAGCCCCACTGCAAATACTCCACTGAAAATAATGCAATTACTAGATGGAACTGTGTTGTAGGGGCAAGGGAAAGAGTTGGCCTGTTTCCAAGATGTGCAATAGGTGCTGAAACCTTCCTCGCTAGCTTCCCAAAGGAATGGAGACTCCCTCCTCTGAAAATCAGCTCCGGAAATGGTGTTGAGGTCCTCCACTGCAACACCCTAAAATACAGTATTATGCTGTTGCAGCAATAATGCTATCTTGGAGGAGGAATATTTGGCCTTGAGCCAAGAAATGTGGAGAATGAAGAATAATCCCTCAAGAGGCCTCTCAAAAAGGAGAAATTCTAAATAGGAATTCCCCCGACAATTCTTGCTAAGCAGCAAAGAATGCACAATTGTCTCAATAGACAATTGAGATGACTAATACAACCATGAGAAACAATCGCTGCCTTGCCCTCCTTTTAAAAAAGTGAAAGATCTCTCTCCATGGGCCCCATCCATTAGGGTTTCCTGCACAAAATATCCTCTTCCTCATTCACACTGCGATGTCTCATAAAGTGATCTACTCCTCCTATGGCAGCTCTGTTGACTTGGTCAAACATGACCTTGTCTTTATGCATTTTCCCCTTTTCACACTTGAGGGTGCAAAATGAAGCTACTCTGATGATCCCTTCCACATTATGAGGGATTTTATTCATGTTTTCCATAAGCATGGGCCTCCTTACCCATTTATTTAGCTGCTAGGTGATGAAAGAAAATTTTTAATATTCCATTTAGCTATGAGCTAAAATGGGAATATTACAGTCCTCCCCTCCCAAATGTTGCTTGTCCTCAAGCAACTGCAAGGATAGAACTGAAGAATCTCCACCCAAGCCATGGAGTCTGAAATATTTTGAGGAACATCTTCCTCATGTAGATCCTCCATCACCCAAGAAATCATCCATAGAAAGTGAGTTACCTCCCAACATGGCAACTCTTGACAATCATCTTCCACCTTTGGCTCCTGCAATATAGGTGGGCTGAAAATATGATGTTAGTAGAAAGAATAGCCTACCCCATGTTGTCCTCCTCTCCACTTAGGATAAGTGCAGATTATATGCTAATATTGGGCTGCAATAATGTTTCCCTCAAATGGAAAAATTAAGACTACACCTCCAAGGATCTCTTCTCCAGCGTTATGAAACATGCTGTCCCAAATCACCTCATATTTGATGAGTTGGAAGTCACCATCATATGGCATCCAATCAATCATATGGCTCACCTCAAATGGAAACAAATTTTTGACTGTAGTGGCCACATGTCCTCTCATGCTCCCATTAGAACATGCAATGCAAATAATGTGGGATATCTCTCCCCCAAGGGACACATCCAACCAATGTGCCATCCCCCCAATCATGCTCTCAACAAATACAAAGACAACAACAACATAATGAACCATAATGAGAACCATGCTTGCTGTCATGTGTGGCAAGGGAGAAGGAAAATGGTCCCTCAATTGTAACCAATGCAGTTTGACCCTCAACTGCAAAAGAGTATGACAAAAATTGTGGCCTCTCAACCACTTGCTTGCTGTCCTACTCTCCTCAAATGTATGGAGAAAGTAAATGATGCATGGTGCAAGGTGAGTATGTCCTCCAAAATACATTTCCTTCTGAATTCCTCCTAGGGAGTGTTCACCAATAGTGCTCATGGCCTCAAGTAGACCATGGGGTCTAGAAAGAAGAATGCTCCTCCTTGGAGCAACATCCTGTACATATATGGTTAAGGGATGAATATATAAATCATCATGCGAATAAACAATACCCTTACCATAATTTCTATGTATGCAAATGGAGTGGCTCAAAAATGAGTCTCCTCTCATCCTCAAACAGAAAAGAGGTGGCTATGCTAACTCCTCCACATAGTTATGTATCTCCTCCATCTGCACATGATCTATGCATCTCCTCATATGCTGATCTATCAATATCATGCAAGAAAAATGATCTTGGGAGCACTCCACTCCTCTGAAATCAATGAATGGTGCCTCAACATGTGAATAATCCCTTCTCCTCTACTAGTCTAGTGGTATCCCCAACAAAATTTCTCCATGCAATGAGACATCCTCAACAAGAGATGACTGAATATATGAATTAACAAGTCTATCCATGCTTCCACTACGCAATCCAATCACCTCCTTAGGTGCATCAACCTCATAAAATAGACAGGGATGTGTGCTTCTCATCACATCATGATGGTCATCCTCCCTATATCCTCCTTATGTATCCATTGTTCCACACCTCCTTAACAATGGCACATGAATTGTGCCTTGATCTCCATACATGAGATCCTGGGGACTTCCTTTCAAAGATGCAATAATCCCTCTACCTAGAGCAAGAGCTCCTCCTTCCTCTGCATGAGGCACTAGATAGTCTCTAGATGGCACAACACTATTGCCCTCAGCTTATCCAACATATATGGGCAACCCTCCAATAATGTTGCTACAAATATGGAATCTCTCCCAAAGTGGAAGTAATTCCTGATCATCAAAGGTCAAGAAGTGTCTCCTTTGCACCCTGTTAGTGCCATCTCCTACTCCTGCAACATCATACAATAAATGAGAGCAAATCTTCTCTTTCTCTCCCAAGAATAACCCCAGCAACAATTGTCTTTATTTCTTTCTCATGCTCTCATCATACAAGATATGTGATGAAGACATAGTCAATGACATGAATATTGCATCATCACTATGCACCCATACTCTTTGCTGCTCTATGATGCCAGCATCCTGCCACATCTTCTACATCATCATACCCTTGGAAAGAGTGTATGCCAAGTGATGGCCAAACTCCTTCAAGAGTAACCAGCGCAACCAAGCCTCCTCCTGCCCGGTATCATAAATTTGCAAGTAGCTCACCTGCTCCTTTCTCACAATCCACATCCATTCAACCAATTGTGGATGCCTTCTTCCACTCTTCATCTTGGTACTCCTCCCATGAGGGCTACCATCATCCAAAATTAGAGTGCTGCATTTCATGGGATCTTGAAATGAAATCTTCCCGAGGATCCATTTGACCCTATGAGGATCCAAATAGGTGGTAGGAAAAAACCTCCCATCATGATGTGCATGGCTCAAGGAATGTCCAACACAATCATGAGAGATGTTATCCATCCAAATATGTCCTCCATCTACTATCTGTTCCTGTGAGAAGGGAAGATCCTCCTCAAACTGATGAAGAATCTTACACTCCATGATGTGTGGGAGTGAAACTCTACTGAAATCTCTTTAGGAGATCTCCTCCTCACGCATGTCCTTCCAAAACCAAAGAGGCCTTGGATCTGCTGCCAGTAGAAGTCTCTCTTTGAGTTGTGGCATGCTCATTGAGAGAGTGTCATCTAGAGAGGAGAAAGAGTTTCTTATCTCAAAATGTCTACTCTTTCTCACTACTTCCTTCATGGCTTCCTGAATGAAGCTGCTCTCTAAATTCTCACATGAGGAATGATTCCTTGTTTCTCCATCATTTCTCAGTGCAGTTCTATTCTGATACTCTGGATCAACTGCATGCAATGATATAGACCCATCCAAAATGTTTGCTGAAATGACAAGAGATGGATTTTCAATCATACCTTGGTGAAATGTGGAAGCTCCTTGCAAGGCTGCAAGATTTCCCTCCTCATAAGTGTTGGCCTCCCAAACTGTTGAAGATGAAGGCTTCCCCTCCATGGTCTCAATAGCGATGACACATGCCTCAATAACTAGTGGTGAGGGCTCCTCCCTCCTTTCTCCAAACCTCCCGATCAATATTTAAGAAAACTCAACAAGAGTAGAAACCCTTGTATGGCATAGATGGTTGATCCAACAATTATTTGCTTGACCTTAAAGGTGCAGCGCTGTAACTTCTATAGCCTCTCTGTCTACTACAGGATGTAGCAGTAAGAAAGCCTCTAGCTTCTCTACCCAAACCTCTGCTACACACGTGAGTGATCCATCAAATGTGGACAATAGAAATCTATTGCCTCTCATCATCCCATAGCTGTGGGGTCTTCTTTCTTCTTTCTGCTGAATAAATTGTGGAAAAACTAGAGTCTGTTGGAAGGCTCTAGGTTTACCTTGGTATTCAGCCAGGTACTCACTTAGAATTTCGAATTCCAAGTGTTCTTCATGCTTCATGCCTTCTCTTCTGTGAGAATAGGAATTGCATGGTTTGTCCATTTCTCCTTCCTCATTCTTCTTGACCTCCTTGGAGAGGTTCTCTCTAGATTTGAAAATAGATGTGAGTAAACTTATCTTCTTCATCATCTTGATATTTTTTGGTAAAGAATCACAGGTTGAGCCAGAGATCATGCTCTAATACCACTGTAATATTCCCAAATCAAGAAAATGCTACAACAATGAGAATATATCAAGATATTCTAAAGTTGGAGCTCCATCAATAACCAAACACAATAATGATGCAGCAGAAACACTCAACTCATAGAAACATGAGATAAATCCATAGCCATATTATTAAGAAATAGCAGCAACAACTGAATACAAGATCTTGAGGAAAGGTTATACAAGATAGGCAATGCTTAGCCTCAAGAGACAAGTACATGAATCATAATGAAACCACTGCTATAAATGTAAGCTCAAGCTATGACAGAGCATTTTTATAGAGTAATTGCATGCTAAAAATGTCAAATACATAGATATATCAATATAGGGCACAATACACCATTGGGAGTGAAGATATCAGCTCCCAAAGACTACCTCATGTCAATCCTAGAAGGATTGGTAAATACATACAAAAACTGCAAAATGCTGAAGTTGCTGGGTAGCTGTAGCAACTCATAAATAGAACTGGATGGAGATGGAAATATATGATGCCCAAATTGAATGTGCCTCCTCCAATAGATATTTAGGATGAAAGGCTGGTCCCTTCACCAAAGATCTCACCCTCCAACAATCTGCAAAAGCCCCACTACAAATGCTCCACTGAAAATAACGAAAGAGTTGGCCTGCTGCCAAGATGTGCAATAGGTGTTGAAACCTTCCTCACTAGCTTCCCAAAGGAATGGATACTCCCTCCTCTGAAAATCAGCTCTGGAAATGGTGTTGAGTTCCTCCACTGCAACACCCTACAATACAGGATTATGCTGCTGCAGCAATAACACTGTCTTGGAGGAGGAAGCTTTGGCCTTGAGCCAAGAAATGTGGAGAATGAAGAAAAATCCCTCAAGAGGCCTCTCATGAAGGAGAAGGAATCATAAACTGGAATTCCCCTGACAATTCTTGCTAAGAAGCAAAGAATGCACAATTGCCTCAATAGACAATTGAGATGAATAATACAACCATGAGAAACAATGGTTGCCTTGCCCTCCTTTTAAACAAGTGAAAGCTCTCTCTCCATGGGCCCCATCCATTAGGGTTTCCTCCACCAAATATCCTCTTCCTCATTCACACTATGCTATCTCATAAAGTGATCCACTCCTCTTATGGCAGCATTATTGACTTGGTCAAACATGACCTTGTCTTCATGCATTTGACCCTTTTCACACTTGAGGGTGCAAAATGAAGCTACTCTGATGATCCCTTCCACATTATGGAGGATTTTATTCATTTTTTCCATAAGCATGGGCCTCCTTACCCATTTATTTAGCTGCTAGGTGACAGAGAAAAATTTTAATATTCGATTTAGCTATGAGCTAAAATGGGAATATTACATACTGAGTGTCTCCGAGTGGAGATTCCAACCGCAGCCTCAGGGGACTTCGAGTGCCTGCTCTGGTGAGGAGTTATATCCATCGTTCTGCAGGAGGGAGTCACAGCATCTTCAACCATGATCACGCATTTTCTTGGACAGTGCAGTCCCTTGGAGGGATTACACAGTTTGTGGTAGAGGTCATTCCAGGAGTGAGGAGATATCAGGGATTTTAGCCCGAGGATAGTGTGGAGGGTCCAACCCTCCACTGATAATCTTGGTACAAGAGGAGGCCATCATTTACATAGTTATCATTCAGGGCCAACGTATTCACTGGGATAGTGTTATTTCCTAAGGGAGGTCAAATTCTGGGGTCAACCATTCCGGGATTCCTTTCTGGGCTTTTCTAGGTTATTGGAGGAGAGCTCATTCGTAGAGTTTCACAATTTTTTGAGTAGGGGAATAGCCCCAAAGATCCATTCCATCTAAATAGTAGTATCAATCTGGCAGCAACAGCAATAACATTTGGAGATTGCGTATTCCTTGACAGAGCAGCCATTCATTGAGCTTTTCTGAGAGTATTTCCAGCTTTCCTTGTGCAAGCCAAGGTTCCATCATTTGATCACCTTTGTCCTCATTGTTATCTTCCAGTTATATAATAAAATGGCTCAGTGTTTCTCTATATTGCCATTATTTGTATGATGTCTCTCTATTTGTTGTAGTTTCTTGTTTATGTGGCTTTATGTTACTGTCTATTTCTATTTGGAATATTACAGTGGTATCAGAGCATGATCTTTGGCTCAGCTTGTGGAAATTATTGACAACATATGAAACGCAGATAGTAGAGATCTACTGCTATGGAGGGATTAAGTTTTTCCTCATATTTCTTTAGAGCTATGAAGGATCTCTCTAAAGAGATCAATGAAACAAGAAGATAAAGGCAAAGAGAAGCCTCAAGAAGGTTTTGGAATGAAGAAGGTTTCAGCATGAAGAAGGTCCCAGTACTTCCTATTAGCAACAAATAAGATCAGAGAAGCATAGATCTCCTCAAAGACCTGCTATACCCACTTTATTTGAAGAAGGTGACTGATATAGAGATGAAGAAAGGAGAAACATGGAACTTGAAACTCATGAGGCTATCAATTTATATCTTAAAGAGTATAAAGCACAGTCTAGAGCATTCAAGGAGAATCTAACTCTCTAGCAATTCTTCAAACTCAAAGAAGAAATAAGATCCTGTAGCAGCAACAGAAGAAAGAGGCACAACAGATTCTATTTTCTTACATTTGATGGATCTTCCTCAAGCACTGTAAAGGCTTGGAGGAAAGAGTTAGATGCCTTTTTTAGGCTACATCCTGTAGCTAAAAAATAGGATGTTCAAATTACAGCACTTCATCTTCATGATGAAGCCAATGATTGGTGGTTTGGTCACATGGAGCATACAAAGGTGACTAAATATTCAGTTTTGTTTTCAATGTTAAGAAAGAAGTTTGGGAGAAGAAGACCAAATATATTTCACAAAGAGACATTTTCTGAGAAGTCAAAGGAGGATGTCATTACTGTCACTCTGGATAAAGAGTCACTACATTCACCACCAACTACAAAAGTACTTGTATCTGGAAGAGAGACACTTGCATCTTTGCAAGATAGTCTTAATATCTTGACATATAGAGTCCCATGCATGATTGAAGAGATGCATGAGGAAAAGGAGGTAGATTCCAATGTTGCTACATTGATAGAAGAGCAACCATCACTCTTACTAGTAGTTGGAGAGACCATAGTCCCGGTTGGAGGAGCTCCTATGGTATTGCAAGAGGTTCCCACACATCAGTTGATCCAAGGGCTATTGCATGACCAAGGATTAGAACTAAATGCTGATTTGGAGCAGCATCATATCACTACGTAGAGGACCCTTGATCTAATCAAGGAAGAGATGAAGAATCATCCTAGTTTGTCATTAATGAACTACATTCAACCCTTTGAGTTGAAATGTGGAGTTTCAGAAGATGGGATGAGTATGTTCCTATGTACAATGTCTATCTATGAGTCCATCATTTTGCCTTGCTTTGAGGCAGCACCTGCATCACCTTGCAAAACTACAGTGTTGTTAATGGGTAGTAGTGAAAAGAAGAGGACCCATTCCTTATGTGAGCAATCAAATGGAAACTTCATTCATGAAGAAATGGAGAAGAAGATGATAGATGGTAGACATCTTGAGATGGGAAATCTTTTCCCCTTTCAAGATGACTCTTTCTCAATGAGCATCTCACAACTCAAAGATAAACTTCTACCTGTAGCAGATTTAGAACCTTATTGGTTTTGGAGGGCCATTTATTAGAAGAGGATCTCATGGAGAGACCTCAATGGAGGTGCACTTCAACATCTCATTGAGTACAAATATATTCATTTGGAGGATGATTTGCACAGTGAGAGCAAGGAAAAATCAGTCCACTCATATATACAACCTATTCTAGGCCTTGATGTTTCATTACATGGAGGAATTCTAGCAGGGAGACCCCCTAATTGGAAGATGAACAAAGATTTCTCTCAAGATGGTGCAGCATTGATATATTTGGCTAAGGAAGGAGCCTTGGGAGAAGCTATCATAGCGCATAGAACCTTTTATGGGTTCAAAGGAGGGATGAGAAATTTTCTGATATGGACATTTCCATCTCCCACTCAGCTATTTGTGCTGAAAAATGATGATTTAGGAATCTACGATGATACAAGAATTGTGTCAAAGGGCTTCTCCATAACCTTGGAGAAGCAAATGATACTTCCACACATGAGTAATATTTCTGAATATGAAAAGAGGTTATTGACAGTATTGCATACATTGGCCAAACTATGGAAGTTTTGGTTGGGCAATACCTTCCAAGAGGAGAATGACCTCCATATACTTCAATCTTGTCTTGGGAAAGATCAGCTGCAAAGGATGAAACAAAAGTGGGGCAGTAGTACTCCAACATGTGGCTTTGGCATTGAGCATGTCAAAGAGGAGAGCTATGATGTGACAGGTGCTTCATTTCAGATTTCAACAATGTTTTCATCGTTGGGGAGAATATATCCATATTGGGAGTCCCAATTATTGGTGGAATATTCCAAGAACCTCTTCACATGTAAGGTTCTTGATGGGAAAGTGATAGATGGGAGGTATAGAGTGGTTGATGGAGTCATTTATTTCCATGATCGGATATACTTGACTAAAGACTCCAAGCTCAAGGGGGAGATTCTACATGTAGCACATGAGGAACTCTCTTCAAGACATGTAGACTTCATTCAGTCTTATCACACCATCATGGAGGGATTCTATTGGGAGGCTCTCAAAGAGGATGTGCACCAACATATCAAGAGATATGTAGCCTGTTTGATGTATGAGGAGGAAAGAAGCCACCTTGCAAGTTTGTTACAACCACTTTCCCTTTTAATGGAGAGATGGGAAGGCTCATCTATGGACCTCTTCACCAAGTTACCTACAATATATGGTAAGGATTGTGTCTTCATGCTTATTTATTAACTAACCATGTATGATCATTCCCTTGGCATACATTTGCAACACATTTCTCCACAAGAGAGAAAACCTCTCTTTGGATATCATGGTCCTTTTGAGACTACATGTAGTGATGGGATTTACCGCTTCCTAGAGGAATTTGGGCAAGAATTAGTTATCTTGTCTCATATTCAGATAATAACTAATGTCCTTTACTATTTTCAAGATTTTGCGAAGCTTATTGTAGCAAAAAAGTGGTTGGATGGCCACTTATCATATCATGTTCTAAGACAACAAGAAGAAGGACAACGTTGGTCTCACTTGAGGGACTATTGTCACCATCCAGTATGTCATGTGACACTTAGTCCATGTTTATTTTGGAGCCCATATGGTGATGACACTCTATTCACTATATGTGGGATGGATTGGGCAAGAGAGAAACCTAGAACCAAGGACTGGGATCATGAGATTCCAAGCACCTTTTGGCTTCATAAAAACTATATTATTGCAGCTCAAGATCAACAACTCCAAATTTATCATAAATGGAGAGAGAGACAACGTAAATTGAACAATTTTATCTCTCATTTTCAGCAATGTAGCCCCTACACATTGGTGATTCTAAGCTACCAAGGATCGCTCACTTTGTTTGGATGATAGCATGGAGATTGGAGTTTCTCATTAGGGTTGAGGCACCCAACATTTTACATCTCTCATGCCTTGAGGAGGCCAATGGACAGTATATAAATTTTTCCATATGTCTCCCACTTCTTCATAATGAAAGCTATTTGGTTCATCTACCAAATTCTAACACGTATGTTGCATGGGGAGATCATGTAGATCTTCCATTGGGCTTTATTGAGTCATTGATGGAGTGGGGGACTTCATTAGCATGGCAGGATGGTGAGTGGAGCAGGAGGAGCTTCATGTTGGACAGGATGACTTCGGATCCTAGCATTGAGATATCCCTTCATATCAGGGTGATGCAGAGGACACGGAAGATTCAATGGCACATCTGGGACCCAGGCACATTTTGCAGTGACTGTGCGGAGCGTTAGCTAGAGAAGAGGCTTGTTTGGGCATTACTTGAGGACAAGCAATTTTTGGCAGAGAGGAATTTAATATCCCCAAATTAGTAGTCATCTATTTGGGATATTAATTTTGATTAATTTTGGCAAATCCTAATGTTGGGCGGAAATAAAGGCATGAGGGAACGAATGAATAAAAAATTACAATAAAATCACCTTCCTAAAGTCACTGGGCAGATTAATTAGAAAATGAGGTAGGGCCCATGAGGCCAAGTGACATCGCATGAGAGGGGGAACTTATGATAGCGTAGTGGTAGCATGGGGCCAGGCAGCGCAGTGGCAGTGTGTGAGAGGCAGCACAGCGTAGCAAGGGACAGTGAAGCATAGGTGGGCCCAAGGGAGTTTAGGGGTTCATAGTCATAAAAGGAGAGGAAGGTAGCCTTTCTCGGGGATTCTTGCATCTTATGATTTTTCTGTCTCTCAAGACTAGAGCACACTTGAGTTGTTTAGCTGGGTCTGTAGTGCTGTTCAACACAGCAAGTGTCTCCAAGCAGAGATCCCAACCTCAGCCCCGGGGGACTTCGAGTGCCTACTTGAGTGTGGAGTTCTATCCATCGTTTTGCAGGAGGGAGCCATAGCATATTTAGCTAGGATCACACATTTTCTTGGACAACGCAGTCCCTTGGGGGGATTATGTATTTTTTGGTAGAGGTCGTTCTGGGAGTGAGGAGATATCAAGGATTTTAGCCCGAGGATAGTGTGGAGGGTCTAGCCCTTCACTAATCATCTTGTTATAGGAGGAGGTCATCATTTATAGAGTTATCATTCAGGACCAGTGTATTCACTAGGATAGCGTTATTTCCTAAAGGAGGTCAAATTTTGGGGCTAGCCATTTTAGGATTCCTTTCTGGGCTTTTCTGGGTTATTAGAGGAGAGCTCATTCCCAAAGTGTCACAATTTTCTAAGTAGGGGAACAACCCCAAAGAGCCATTCCATATCAGCAGTAGCAACAGTCCAGCAGTAGCAGCAACATTTGGAGATTACACAGTCCTTGACCGAGCAGCCATTCATTGAGCTTTTCTGAGAGTATTTCCATCTTGCCTTGTGCAAGCCAAGGTGCCATAATTCTTATCACCTTTGTACTCATTTTTATCTTCCAGTTTTATAATAAAATGGCTCATCATTTTTCCATAGTGGCATTATTTGTACGATGTCTCTCTATTTTATGTAGTTTCTTGTTTATGTGGCTTTATATTAATTTCTATTTCTATTCGGAATATTAAAAAAGTTCTCTTCTACATCATGAATGTTCAAATGTGTACAACCAAATCATGTTGTTCAAGAAAACAACCCAATTAATATGTCAAAACACTGGAAAATCAGTTGTACTCTACATAGAACAAGAAAAGAAGGTTAATGGGAAATTGACAATATTAGAGGCCCCTTTGTCATTATCGACATTTTTTGTTCACAATAATCCGGGAAATTATATATGCAATAAGATAGTTGAAGTTGCTATGGCAATCCCACATGTATCAAATAATTTTTGAAGATCAAACTTAAAAGCCTAATGGTGTGCATGCATGTATTCAGTATCATGCTATGATGCAAATGGGATCTAGATTTGTGTGACAGAGTCTTATAAATTTTTATGTTATTAATATTTATTATTAATGGCACAAATTTTTTTTTCCATCACAAATAAATCCAAGAAATTCATTTCACATGTCCAATATAGAGCAGAAGAGGAAGCGTCATGGATGGAGCTGCTTATTCTCGAGTCAGAATGCATGCAAAATTGGCAATCAACCAAAGTCACGAATGAAGAAATAAGTTTTCCTTGGGAAATTTCCCTGGTAATGTGAAGGTTGTGTCTGGTAATGAATGGGAAGAAATATTTATAGATACCATGGTTGATGGTTGTTTAAAAGTCATAACCAACCTACCAAAGGATGCATTAGATGTCAACCCTCTTCTTACTTGGTAATCCAAGCACCTTGTCAAAATTTTCTAGAAGAAAACACAGATTCATGAATTGATACATGGTTCAAACTCTCTCCCTCCATGATAAAGTGGATTTTGGTGTTCATATATACCAATAAATTAGATGGGAATTATGACCATAGCACAGGAGACGAAAACATAGAGTATCATTTTCATCAAAAGCATGTATTGAAAGAATTATCTAGATATCGAAACTGCCTTCCATGCACCCTAAACCGATGGATGATCTAATGGTGTATTGGAAAATGCATTCTTAATGAATGCTATGAAGAAGAGAAAGTTCAAAAGTCTATCCTACCATGTGAGATATTTCCTAGGTATCACTGATCAATAAAAAAAAGAAATGTACCAATAAAAAATTCATATTAACTTTGAACCCAAAAGAAACTCAGTAATCATTTTACCTTTTAATTTCCTTGCAATATTACTAAAGTGTCTAAAACTTGATGAATTTCACTGGGGTTCAAAACTCCTATGGTTATATATGATTAAATATCTAAAAGGCATAAAAAATAGGGCACAAACACAAAATAAAACTGGCATGGCCAAGGTTTACAATGTACTTACAAGGTTTTCATGAGAACAAAATAGATTTCACATATGAAGCACTAGATAAACGAGCTTCTTCAAAGAGAACATCTGCATCGTGAAGTACCAAAATACAACCATTCTCAAGACCACAACCAATGTCTTTCCGGCACCACCCTGCTGATAGTGTTGGTGTTGCCTGGCTACAGGTGCTTGAAGCTACAAGTTCTTGGTGTTTGACCAAAGTCATATGAGCCAGTATTAGTACTCCAACACCAATGTCTTCCCCACACCACCCTGCTGATAGTGTTGGTGTTGCCTGCCTACAGGTGTTTGAAGTAGTAAGTTATTGGTGCTTAATTATCCAATTTGCAGGTTCAAAGGTGTTGGGATCTGTCTCCTTCCTATCTGCACCCAAAAATTGACTATTTATAATCAAATATTCATGCATATGTGAAATCTCAAACAGAACACAAGAGATATCATTGAAAATATTTTCCTCTTTCTTGTGATCAATGGTGTATGAATGGCTCACAAAGAGACTCTTTGGCCTCTAAAGCTGGGAAGACAAATTCATCTTCTACATTGTTGTGAGCTCGATAAAGTCCCCATAGAAGACTAAAATGTCCACTAAAATGGTGAAGAAACGTTTCATCACAATCTATAAGCGTTGCTGATTCAACATCCAAATATTCTAAATCTTTTCAAATAGCCTTGTGAAACTAAAAGATGTGATCAACTAGATTAGGTGTTTGACCAAAGTCATATGAACTGGTATCAGTACTCCAAGCAAACACGCTAGAACTTAAAGAGGAACTAACAGGAGAATTAAAGGAAAGGGAACGCGAGTTCCTTCCAGTAGTGAGTGTTCCCATACCCAGGTTGTTACCGGTCACTCCTAATCCAGGAACACAACATGACTAGCTTGCACAGGGGGTTTCTGATGAGCATTTAACACCTGCTAAAGTTCTTGGATAAGAAAAGTTGCCATTTCCCTCTATTCTCTTTGTTTTTCCACAGTGAGGCCACTTCAATGGCCTTTGTCCACATCTTTTATGAACATTCTATATTACCTCTGCGATCAGACCTACTAAAGTGATTGATCGGAAACGTTGGCATTTCCCTCTGTTCTCTTTGTTTTGCTACAGTGAGGCCGCTTCAATGGTCTTTTATCCACATCTGTGAAGAAAATTTTGTATAACCTCTGTGATCGAACAAAACAGAACAAATACCGTAGTTTCCACTCATATCCGAACCCATTTCACCTCTGCGATCAGATAGAACAGTGCAAATACCACCTTTTTTTCTCATCTCCAAACCCATTTCACTAATTCTTTTGACAGAAAATCATTGGCGAAATTTGAATAAATACACATGAATCTCCTTGATTTAAACTTATTTTGTTTGTGTCTTTTACAAGAAGCCCAACCGGAAAACAATGTAACTAGAGTTGTATCAGAGGTGGAAGCTGCGAGACGCGGGAAAAAGAAATTGAAAAATCTCAAATATCACTCAAATATAATATAAAGTACTTTGGAGCGATTACATTTTCTGGGCGATGAATTTATTTGGTCATTAAAATTAAAATATAGTAATTTTAAAAAAGAAAAAGTATTAATAATAATTTTGTTGTAAATTTTTAGTTACATGTACTCTTTCAATTTGATCTTTATTTTCGATTTTTTTTAAATGTAGTTTTAATAAATATAAAATTACATGTAAAGTGATTAATTTATATTTTTTTAATAGTAGGAAAATCTATCAATTTAGTTGTCAAACTAGTATCGAGGATAATTTTCTTTAGTTATTTTTCACAAATGCTAGTTTTGTCATCACCATTATTCAAAGTAAACGAGGAAACCTAGAATGAACTATTGGTGGTTTGTAAATTATAGGCAGACTTTCACTCCTACTAGATGTCTCTGTGCCTTGGGTTGTTAGCTACTTTCCTTCATTTTGAGGAAGACAAGCTCTTAACCAAGAAAAAGCAAGTCATTTTAGGGCATACTCGAGACCCAACAGATTAATTTATATTTTGAAGAATATATTAAAATTAATAGTCGATATTTATTTAGTTATTTCATTTTTAAAAATAAAAATTATAAAAATTATGATAAATATAAATATTTTTTTCGTTTCTCATTTTCAATTATGAGTTTGATAGAGATATTTTACGGAACTATAATATATCCATATGTGAGAACTTAACCATAAAATAAAAAGGATGCAAATAGGACAACTTAAATTGTGAGGTTCAGGAAACTAGGCATAAAACTAGGAGAGTAATACCTCAAGGTGCATGCGTATGCAAAAACCCTAGATTCCATCAAAGTATTAAACAATATTTCAACATTGCAAATGGATTTAGAGACCCTCTTAAGGTGGTCTCTAAATTTTAACACTGTAGATGGATTGAGAGACCCCTTTGTCTCTAAATTTAACATTGCATATGGATTCAAAGAAAGGGGTCTCTGAATCCATCTGCATTGTTAAAATTTAGAGACAAAAAGGTATTCATAATTTTAACACTATAGATGTATTTAGAGACCCTTTTGTCTCTAAATTTTAACATTGTAGATAAATTCAGAGACCCCTCTAGCGAAATGTAACACTTCAGTATGAAAATTGTAATTTTCCATTTCCAGGGTGACATAATTAAAAATTACTAACATAAATGAGTAATTCATACACTTGTTGTACTTGTTATTTAATCATATTTTTATTCTTGGACTATAGTAGTTAATCATTATTAATTTGATCACTTATTATCTAGTCATATACTTTAGTCTTGGACTAAATTAGTCATTTAAGTTAGTCGCTTTTAGTTTGGTCACTTATTATCTAGTCATATATTTTATCCCTAGACTAAATTAGTAATTTAAGTTAGTAATTTATAGTTCGGTCACTTAAAATTTCTCAAATTTAGTAGTAATTCACTTGAAATAATTGCGGTCACTAATGTTTTTAGTCACCTAGTCACTAATTTCATCATTTTCTACTAGTGTTCCAATACTGAAAATGTTGTTGAGCAAAAACTTAATCGCTTGGATAGATTCACACATGCAAAGTCATTTTAAGAATTTGATAATCAGATTTCACATATTGAAGGGGGAATTCCTATACTGAATCGATTTGTGGAATCATCTTCCAAAGAGTTCTCCCCCCCACATGAAGAAATAACCATGGATGACACCTTGAATGGTGTGATTGACAGAATTAGGATATTGAAGCTTGATTCAATTCCAACTCATTCAAATGAGAAGCCTGGGCCATGTCAGAAAGGTCACCCAAAATGGATAACAAAGACACTAGAAAACGTTCGTCTTGATGAGGTTGGAAAGACAGGAACAAGAAGTTCCACCAGAAAAAATGGAGGTGACATAGATAATTCTGATTCACCTATTGATATAGATATTGCTTATAATTGTGAACTGAATCTTTCTAGAGATATTGAAGAAAATTCCTTCAAATAATCCAATTCTCATGCTGGATGGAATGAAGTGATGAAAAATGAGTATGATGCCTTGAAAAATAATGGCACTTGGAAGCTGTTTGATCCTCCTTTGGGAACCAAACACATTAGCTTCAAGTGGGTGTACAAGAACAAGTAAAAATCAGATGGCTCACTTGACAAGCACAAAGCCAGGTTTGTAGAAAAAGGTTTTGCACAGAAAGAAGGAGTTGATTATGAGGAAAATTTTTCCCTCACAGCAAAATGGGCCACCATTTGGACACTCTTTGTCCTAGCAGTTCATAAGGGATGGAAATTCCATCAGATAAACGTAAAAACCGCCTTTTTTAATGGAGATCTAAAGGAGAAGGTTTTTATGTCTCAGCCAGAAGGAATTTTTGCAAAGGTTCAAGAACAAAAATTATGGAAGCTTATAAAATCCTTGTATGGCCTCAAGCAAGCACCGTGAGCCTGGTATGAGAAATTAACTGAGCATCTTTTGAAACTTAACTTCAAACATTTTGATCTTGATGATGCAACTTTGTTTGTTAAGAAAGTTGGGAAAAAAATTGTAAATCTTGTGCTGGATGTAGATGATCTTTTGATGATAGGGAACAATGAGAGTTATATTGCATCCATAAAGAAATAATTGAAGAAATGTTTTGAAATGATTTATTTGGGCTATGTTCACCACTATATGGGTATTGAAGTAACCCAACATCCTAAATTTATATTCCTTTCTCAAAATAAGTACATCGAATATCTTTTGAACACGTTTGGCATGGATGAATGAAATCCTTTGACCACTCCAATGGAACAAAACTTGACGCTCAAATCCATTGAAGGGAAGGAATTCAAGGATGCAACGATGTATAGACAACTTGTAGGAAGTCTTATCTACTTGACTACTACTAAACTAGACATCTCATTTGATGTTGGAATCCTCTACAGGTTTATGAAAAAAACGTTGTGAAGGACATTGGTCTGCTGAAAAAAGAGTTCTAAATTACTTGAAGGGGAATCAAGAATTTGAACTCAAATATACACAGGTGGGCAACCTCGCTTGATCGGATACTCTGATCATAATTTTATGGGGACAAAGAAACTAGGGTATCTCCTTCAGGTTATACCATGAGTCTTGGATCAAGATTTGTCTCATGGAGGTCACACAAATAGTCAATTACAGAAGATTCCACAATTGAGGCAGATTATGTGGCAACAACTGAAGCAAAAACAAAATTTTATGGCTCAAGAAAATCCTAGAAGATTTGCAGATGAAACAAATGCATTCAACTCCACTCATGATCGACAATACTTATGCAATAAATTTGGCTAAGAACCGAGCCAAATTTCCATGATCGAACAAAGAAAATAAATACAAAATACCATTTGATTCGAAATCATGTGGTAAGCTGTTCTCCATTGAACATTGTTCCACAAATGCTAGCTGAGACATCTTCACGAAGACTTAGAAGAGAAAAGTTCGAAAAATTCAGAACAATGCTTAGACTCACCAACATCCCTTCAAATTAAAGGGGGGAATGTTGACACCTAATCCTAAGGGATTGGGTGAGATTGTATAATATCATAAATTAGGAAATAAGGAAGGCTAAGAGACATCAGGAAATGAATCCCAATAGTCTCAGCTCCATGTATAAATTCATGCACACCCTCCATCAAATAGAAATTCCAATTTGTGCAGGTACCTCCTGGTCTGAGAAAGAGGAGGAATAAAAGGAACAAGAAAATTCAAAAGAAGAGGATATAAACCAGGAACCAACCCTAGAGGAAGAAGAAATGAATCCGACCATATCTTGTAATGAATTGGTAGGAATTACCTCTCCCCAAACTCTCAAGATAGAAGGACATATAAAGAAGAAAAATGTAATAGTGCTTATTGATTCGGGTAGTACCTATAATTTTATTCATTGTAAGGTAGTTAAGAAATTGAATTTCTTAATATACCTAGCACCAGAGTGTCAAGTGATGCTGGAAAATGGAGGAACTTTAAATTTCTCTGTAAAGTGCCATAATATTAAGCTAACCATTGGGGAATATTTATTTAATATTCCAATGATTTTCATTCCAATAAGTGGTAAATATGTTGTACTAGGAGTACAATGGTTACAATATTTGGGGATAATATATTTTGATTTTCAAGAACGTTTCTTGAAATTTTTTTTAGAAGGAAAGGAATTCGAATTACAGGGTGTTGCAGGGAATCCGAGAAATATAATAAGCTCTAATGTCATGACAAAGCTTCTAAATAAAGAACAATGAGGCATCATTGCACAGTTATTCTCACTATATGTTCCAATATCAAAATCATATATTTCTCCATATCTCCAAAACGTCTTGGACAATAATTCCAGGGTCTTTGAAACTCTCAAATAACTCCCACCTATTTGTGATCATGATCATGCTATTCATTTGATTCTAGGACGTGCTCCTCCAAACATGAAGCCTTACTGATATCCTTATGTAAAAAAGAGCAAAATTGGACGTATGATTGTAGAAATGCTAGAGGCTGGTATAATTCAACCTAGTAAAAGTTATTTTTCTACTCCAGTAGTATTGATACACAGGAATGATGGATCATGGTGCATATGTCCAAATTATAGGGAGATCAATAAGCTCACTATTCAAGATAAATTTCTCATTCCTGTGATTGATAAATTATTGGATGAACTACATGGAGCAATTTATTTCACCAAGTTGGATCTCTATTTAGGATATCATCAAATTAGAATGAAGATTGAAGACATTCTGAAAACAAAATTTCAAATTCATGAGGGTCATTATGAATTTTTGGTCATGCATTTTGGCCTTAAAAATGCACCTTCTACATTTCAAGGGTTGATGAATTCCATTTTCAAACCCTTCCTTAGAAAATTTTTGTTAGTATATTTTGATGATATACTAATCTATATCATATATTTGAAGGATCATGTTCAACATGTTGACAAAGTTCTCAAACTATTGGAGGAGAAACAATTATATGAAAAAACCTCCAAATGTTTCTTTGGAGTACAAGAGGTGGAATATCTACGTTAGATTGTATTTGAGGAGAGTGTTAAGGTAGACCCTAACAAAAATTAAAACCATTAATCAATGGAAATTTCCCACAACCATAAATAATTTGCGAGGATTTATCAGATTAACTGGGTATTATCGCAAGTTTGTTAAGAATTATGAGAGAATAGAATCACCTCTAACAACAATATTGATGAAATATGCATTTTCATGGACTCCTGAAGCAACTAAGGCCTTTGAACATATTAAAGAGACAATGTCCCACCGGTCTTAGCTATGCCAGACTTCACAAAAACCTTTATTGCTGAATATGATGCCTCAGGAAAAGGAATTGGTCTTGTTTTAATGCAAGAAGGAAGACCAATTGATTTTTAAATTCGTCCAATCAAAGGAAATTATTTACAGAAAGATATTTATGAGAAGGAAATTTTGGGATTACTACATGCACTAAAAAAATGGTGACCTTACCTAATGGGAAGACACTTCAAGGTAAAAAATGATCATGATAGTATTAAATGGTTTTTTGAACAAATATTTTCTTCAGAAGAGCAACAAAAATGGGTCACAAAGATTTTGGTTTATGAGTTTTAAATCATCTACAAAAAGGGGAAGCTAAATGTTATTATAGATGCACTCTCAGGAAAGGATGAGTGTAATATTCGTAAATGGGAAAAGTAGGAATATAGCGCATAAAATGAAAGCAACAACAAATATTTAACACATGAAACCATTAGACCAATATGGAGCCATATTATTGATAATATATGCAGCAAATAAGTACAAAATAATGAGGCACAAATCATATAATGTGATCACACAAGGCTCCAATAAATAAATCCTCTCAAAAGTGAGATGTTGTTGCTATAAAAAATGTCAGAGAGGCTGCTACAACGCAGTCATACTAGTCATACTAGGCATAAATATAGCTGGAGATCATACAATAATATAAAAATACTGATATAGGCCTCAATAGATACTACACATACAGATCTGGGCACTAGACAGCTTTCCTATACAACCCAAGAAGGTTCTCGAAAAATGCACACAATGTGCCAATGTAAGCTGCAGCCCTAGGGCTAAAGGTATGTTGCAACAATAGAAATGAGAAGATATGGCCGAAGCTGATGTAGAAACCTACAAATCTTCTCCAATAGATCCTCCGGATGAAATAATGGCTCCTCCACTGAAGAAATCACCTCCAAAAACAACCACTCCAACCACCCCTACAACTCCTCCCTAAAATAACACAAATCTAGACTGAAATTGCATTGAAGGCGATAAATAATCCTTGTCCTGATGCCCAATATGTCAATAAAGCCCAAGTGGATTCTTTACAGGCCTTCCAATGGATGGAAACCTTCCTCCACTACAAAACTAGCTCTGAAGTCACCCAAAATAATCCTCCACTATTGCAACCTGCAGTACAACACAATATTCTACAGAAAATGTGCTGATGAAGAAAGTTGTAGCTTGGCCTTGAGCCTGAGTATGGAAATTTATTGCAATACTCCTTGAAAAGGCTACCTCAAGGGAAGAGGTGGGATTCCTTCTCACTAACACCTTGTGCTAAACAGCACTGCAAGCTCAACTAAACAACTGAAGAATGAAAGAAGTCTAAACAGACCATATACAAAATAATAAGCCAAAACATAACCTCATATGACTTCCATCCTCTTCCATATATAATTTATGATCTTCCTCACCCTTGGCCCCACTCAATTAGGCCACTACCTCGATGGAATCAATCTCTCTCCAAAACTGCATTATCCCTCATTAAATGTCCAATCCTCCATAACAACGTTGTTGATTTGGTAAAAGTTCACCCATTCAACATACTCCATCCCCTGTTCACACTAAAAGTTGCTTTATTTAGCTTATTAGAGGGTATCCTTTAACACTTTAAGTGTTTTAATTGTTGCTAAGGAGATTTATGGGCCTTCCCACCCACTTATTCACCTACCTAGTAAAAAAATAATCTATAATATTCCATTTAGTTGAAAGCTAAATTTTTGGAATATTACAATCCTCCCCTCCAAAATGTTGCTTGTCATCAAGAAATTGTAAGGGTTGAGAAAAATTCTCCCATCCTCCTCTTGTGGCCTCCTCATCAAATAGTCTCCACCACTGCTTCAGATATTCTTCAAAATTTCTGTCTCCTAATGGTTCCTCCCAAATGTGAAAGTTGGCCTTTGGTGGATAAACCAAATGGATCTCATCATAAGAAAATGGAAGGTATATATGGAAGCCTTCTTATTTTCCAATGGCCTCCTCAAGGTAGGAGTGATGACAATGATAAGGGATCTCATTCCCAATGAGAGACTCCCATCTCCATGCTATCATCAAAATTAAATGAATCACCTTCCAGCATGGTAATTCATAGAAAAGTTCCTCCTAAATGTTCATGATGTTAGCTCCCTGTAATTTTCTAGATTTTTTGAGATACAAAGGTACAGGGTAAAATCAAACCAAGCTTTGGAATCCTAGGACCTAGCCTTCCTGGATTCAGAGAGGGATCTCTCTAGTAGGTGCAAGATGTGAACTTGATTGTTGATTAGGTTGAATTTAGGCTAGATGTTAAGTTCAGGGTATTTTGATTTTTTTTTGGTTGGGTATGATGCTCAGATGGGTTTAGATAGAAAACAAAGAAGATTGTCAAGTCATTGGGAAATGGAGTCAAACAAGGTCATGAATGAGTTCATCAATGGTTTCAAGAGAATTTGCAGGGAAATTTAACTTATTTGGTGGATCTTTAAGGTTGTGAAGGATCATGAGATGGACATTAAACTTGGGAACAACAAGCTAATAAAGGGCAGAAGTAGAATCCTTTATATACTTGTAAACTGAGGGAGTTAGAAGATTTATAAGTATAGAAAGAGAGTCAAAGGCTTAAGCAACACCTAATCCATTTGATTTCAGACTGAAAGCGGATAATCAACCAAGACAACATTCAGATAAAACATAGAAAGGAAAAAACTCATTTAATATTTCATGGGTTTTATCTGTTGGGGTTCCTGTGATTTGGCAGATATGGCAATACCAAATGAAAAGACAACATCAAACCACTTTGGGATCTCAAGATCTAGCCCTCCTGGATCCAGATAGGGATCTCTCTATAAAGGTAAAGAAATGTATATATTTGATGTTCAATTTAAGGTGTTATTCTAGTGATAGGGCACTAGGGTTTTTGTTTTGTTTGATTGGTTGGGAATATTAACAGAAGGTTTCAATGAAAGGTAAAGGAATGAGTAGAGAAGGGTTTTTGGCAATGGGGAGATAATTCAAAAAGAATACAATTCCATTAGGAAATGGGGTCATAAAAGGGTTTACTTTCAATTCAAATATCCAAGGCTTCCAAAGGGCTAGTCATCTAAAACAGAGGATCTCTTGAGATGATAGTATGGGATGAAACAATAAGGAAATGAATGGGAATGACAAGGAAAACCTTTCAAGGTAACCTCTTCAGAGTAATTCAAGGGATAGGGCATACCTTATTCCTCTATGATCAAAACTCCTGATGAGGCTAAATGTGAAGACAACAATCCAACAGTCCTCCTAACTACTTTCAGACAGTAGAAAAGACTTAAGTTCAAACACAGAGTGAAGTCTAAGATTAGAGAAAGACTTTTAACCTTCTCTGCTTTTGGCATTCAACTCAAAGGGATATTAGAAAGGCTAACTGTTGGAAAGGGAACTTAGGGGATAGGGCTAATCACTAAATCTCCATATTCTCCTATTCTTTTAGATGAACCAAACAAGGACATCTAAGAAACAAACTCTAAATTCATACATAAGTAAGTATGGGCAAACGAACTCTTTGACTGGTTAAATTATATTGAATTTGTTTTTAGATACACAAATAGCAGAAAAAATAAAGATAAGAATGTGCCGGAAGCATTAGGGTATTTGCAGTAGTATATCCTAAGCTAAAATTACTGTTTCTTATAAGAGAAAATGAAACATAATCTAACACAGAGGGAAAATAATGACAGAGAACGGACACATCACCAATGACTTATATCAAGATCTAATGAACATGCTTGCCATATTAGTAGAGAAAAACCAGTCACATACATTCTTGTCCAACAGCTTGATACAATCTAGAAATCATCTGCCAGCCTATTTACAACTACTACTCACAAAACTCTAACTCACTAAAACAACTTACAATCAGTAGTTTTCCAACAAGAAACCAACATTTTCAATGTATTTTTCATGGGTTCTTATAGGTGAATGAGTGATAGAAGTGGTATATAGGACTTAAAAGCTTCATTAAAACAGAGGGAGAAATTTCTTCGAAGCCCATTCTATTTAATATCTTTACATTAACTTTCAGTACCCTTTAGTCGATTTAGAAGTCTTTGTCAGGTTGAAAATTACTTCTAGGGTGTGCTCTTGAAGTACTTCCTAGTTGTAGGTACTCTGTTTTGTCTTCTGAGACAAGTAAGGTGAAGATTTGTCTTCCAGGTCTTGCATGCCCTCATAACTACTACATTGACAGTTCTTAGGAATTTCTGTCAGAATAATAATTGTTATGGTGCTTGAAAGAGAATGGAGTAGGTCCTGTGGCTAGTCCTTTCTTGGAGAAAGAACGTTCTGCTAATATTAAATCACTGATATAACTTCTTTGAAACACTGATATGACTTGATTATTTTATGGTCTAAGATTTATTAAGTTCCTTAATTGTCCTTAGCTGCGGATTAGATACTTAAATATTCAATATCATGCACTAATCCTTCTAATCTTCTTCTGATATTTTGTTGCTTCTTTGGTACGGGTATTCGGGGCTTCTGATGAGCTAGAGGGTTTACAGGTATGATTGATGTTCATGACACATCAATCCATCTTAGAATTCACCCTGCATGGCTTCCTATTTGTATTGATAGGTTACAGAGTCTTCACCCTGAACTGAAGTGTCACCTTTATGACTGTGGGAAAGCATTATAGATCTAGTGCCATTAAACCTGCAAACATAAGATAAAACAATTAAAAAAAACCTGTGTGTGGGGTATAACTACAACAAAGGCTTGCGAGGATGGAGGAGTAGTGAGGAATAATGTGAATGCAGTGGAAAAATGGGAGGAAAACCATGCCAGAGCAGCTAACAAGGTCCGATGGGGGTTTGAGTGCGATGAGGGACATGGACTGTTAGATCAGGATGATATATGGTGGAGATCTTCCTGTTAGCCCCCTGTAAATTTTTGACAGGCAAAGTAGGGGGCTAAATTTCTTTTGAGACCTTCAAGGAATGCATCTCCCCTGAAGACACATCATCCTTGAAGTGTGCTGTGCCTTTGCCTTTGATAAAATCCCTTCTGCTAATTCCCATTATAAGGTCTATCTGATTGTGACATCATTGTGCTCCTAAAGGCCTCCATTTATCCCTTGTATCCCTGCAAAATATCCCTTTCAACCCTTGTTTTTCCCTTTGTCAAACTCCCCCTTTTTACCCCTGAAATCCCTCCCCTAATCCTTCTCAACCTTCCCAAAATCCCCTCTAAACCATACACACACCCCTGGTGTGGTTTAATAACCCCTTATTCCCTCTATCGTTACCCATTTTGGCCTTTAATTTCATTAATAATGTGGCAAAAAGCCATATTATCCATGTATATGGGGCCTAGCCCCTTTCGGCCAAGCCCCTGCGTTTTCCCCCTCCTCGTGACCCAGGCGCTAGAACCACCCGCCAGCCCGAAATGCGTTTACCGCAGAGTATGTATCGGAAGAATTTTTAACCATTGATCTAAACAGATCGGATGGCGTTCGCTGGCTCCGTCGCGCCCCTGGCTCCCCCCATTCACCTCTCCGATAGCTGATCCTTCGTTCATTTCTTGTAGATTAACGGCCCGGAGTTTATCTGTCCTGGTGGTCCTCGCCCTGCTTTCACTGTTCATAAACCATCTGGTTTCTATCGCACCGCCTTTCGGAGGTAGGCGGTATTTTCTAATGGGCCAGCGATTCCATACAGCATCCGACGCGTGGCACCGGTACAGCTGGAAAATCGCTATCTCATCGCGTGTTATCGTTCATCCATAGATGCAGAGGGATATCTTCATCAGCCGTCTGATCTATGATCGCCCATCCAATGGTCATCACTCCACAAATCTGTGCACACGATATTCCATGGCCTCCGTACCCCTGGCCCACCATCTATCACCCTCCGACGCGTCTCTAGCCGTCGATCTCCTCCTAAGATCGGACGGTCAAGATTTGATTTCCCCGCTGTTGACTGTCCCGCCGTCTCCTGGTCCTGCCACATCACCACTCCACATGTCTCCACCATACATTCGCCCGCCCCCATTATATATATTTGTTCCAAGGTCAAATTTCAGTGTTTTTACATTAAAATGTCTGCCTTGATGTTTTCCCCATGCATTCTCCGTTGTGCCATGTTTTCCTCCACAGTAGCTTCTGCAGTCATCATCCTCGTTCATGCCACGCTCCCATTGTCACTTTCATCCATACCACCACCTCCATACATGTTTTTAGTAACTGTTTTCGTGTTTTACAGGTTTATTAAGTGGTAAAACCCACCATGTTCATATATGCTATTATAATGGCGCAGTGCGCAGAAGGAGCTGAATGTAGAGCCTGATATTACAGGGAAATGTCCCGAACGTTGTCTGTGACATAAATTTCATCGAATGACAGAATTAAAGCTCTGCAAAACCTCTCCAGCACCATTAAAAGCATAGATTTCGCAGTCAGAGACAAACGAGAAAGCGACAAAGAGTATCAGTGGAAAAATAGAGCGTTTAAGGCCTATAATTGCAGATTTTGAGCCTTAATCCAATTGTTCAAAGACAAGGTGTTGGAATTAAAGACCCCGTGGATCTCTTAGAAGGTCCAATGCACAGAAAACCATACTATCAGGGTTTCCGTATTAGCAGAAGTTTCCTCCCGAGAAAGGACACAGTGTCCATATTTCTTTTAATCTATGTCGTGTTACTGAGAAGATTTACACCTTGGCAACAATCCTATGCTACCAATGCATTAGTTATGCGGTATGGAAGACCTCGCAATGTCCATACACCTCAGTTTATTCACCGAAATTCTGCAAAGGGCTATAGCAAGTACATCATAGACACACCCGGAAGTAAATTGCAGCCTGACGAAGATCACACTTTCATCTGAAAAGCACAGAAGATAAATGCTCAGAATTAAAACCGAATGGAGCCTCGGCCCTCCTACTGCGTCAGAATTTTAATGCTGCATTTAAGATTACAACTACCATTGTTATTATTTCTCCTATAAGAACCTTGTAGAACTGTTGGCCGGATAAATCATTCTTGCAGACAAGACCGATCTCCTTAGTGTCAGAAGACAATCTAGCAACAAACGAACAAATAAGTTTGTCTTTCTCTAAATATATTCATTTTACAAATAAATGCTATGAAGGTGTCGATCCTACCTTAGATCCAAATGCTTATTTGCGGTCGTAGTGCTTCCGTCGCATCAATAATCCTTCGTCGCAACAAGAGCTCTTTTGTCGCAACAATAATCCTTTCGTTGCAACAAGAGTTCTTTCGTCGCAAGAAAGTGTCGTCTTTCATCGACCTGCAATCACAAACAAACAAATATTAAATAGCACCTATATAACAAATAATCATAAAACATACCTATCATAGTGATGAAGGAATCTATGAAATAAATGATCAAACGACAGCTTATTGAAATAAACAATCGAACAAAATTTTTTTGAGAAAAACAAAACTTGATTGTATTAATCTTAAAATATACAGAAGAACCTTACAACCTTAGCCTTGATGTTCGAAAGGTCTTCCCGGGGTCCGAAGTAGGAGTCTCCTCTACTTTGATAAGTCTTGCACTCTTCCTCTAGGAGCACAAAGAGGTATGTGATCTTTCCTCTCAAAAGCTCAGTAGAAGGAATACTAAATCTCAACAGTACTTCAACTCAATAACACATAAATCTTGAACTCTAATTCTCAATCTCCAAAATCTAACCATTTGAGGCTACCCAATGCCTCCTTTTATAGAACAAATGAGGAGGTTAGGATTCCACCTTTGTAGTGATAGAATCCTCCTTCAAAGGGATAGACTCCTTACATCAAGGGATTAGTTCCTTAAGGTGAGGGATACATGCACCTTATCAAAGCGTACTCATCCCAAAAAATTCTCATCTAGAACCTTCTAGAATTGACCTCAAATCAGTTTTTTGACTTTACTTTCTCGCCTTTTTGACTTTGAGGAGGGTATGCAGACATTGCAAAGGAAAACTACATTCTAAAAATGTAGGTAAGCAAGCAGTATTACCCGCGTACCCAAGCTTAGGAACACGGAAGGCTTCATGTTACCCGCGTACTCTGAGTTTCACCCTTCGTGAGATTTTAAGTGTTTTTCCCTCCCCGTTTCGGTGGGCTTGACATGAGGAGTAAAGGTTGTAAGACTTGCAGAGGAGGCATGTATGAGTGTTAATGAGCTCATACAGTCAGCAGAATGTCAAGGTGACAATTTTTAGTGTAACAGATTGCCCCCTAAAGTGCGAAGTCTGGAATAGATGAATATGAAGTCTGTCATATATGAAGAGTGAAGTACTTTATCATTTCAAGGATCATCCAATGGACACCCCGGTCGAAACTTGTAAAATCATTCAATGCAAAATATATATATGTAAACATATCATCGTTGAGGTAGGCATTCCCATACTCAGATCAAAACTAACTAAACTTTTTCTAATACATAAATGATTTTAATATTACATCAATAGTGTAGACACAGCATGGGCGCAACCATCTGTAATGAATAGTCTACTGTATAATAATAAAACTCCTCACAGCCTAGATGGTGGAAACTAGATCCAGGGTCTTGATTTCTGCTTCCCGAACTAGTACGATTCTATCCATGCGATTAAATGTGTTGAAGTCGAACATGGTAGAAACCACTTGATTACCAGTCAATGGTGTGAACTGTTAACAATTGTGAGAGAAACCACCAGTAATGTCAATGGCTCTCAAACTACTCAGTACAATCCATGAAATGTGAATAAATGAGCTGAAGTCAAACATGTCACGGAATCATTCGATCGAAGGTCAATTATGCAACCTGTTGTCGAAGGTGAAAAACCTGCCATTGAGGCATGCATATTTCAAGGTACTGACGATTTCTGGATCAACTTCCTAGATAATGAGTTGTCGTCGATAGAAAGTGATCCGTCGTAGGCAAGCCCACAACACATAATCATAGATCAAGTTTTGAAGAAATATATTGGCAAGGACTAACTCAGGGATGGTTAAAATGGAAGATAAATATTTTGCAGATGAATGGTTTATTTGAACTGTCCTCTTGAACACATAACGACACTGCATAAGGCTTGGTCGCAATTGACCCAAAGATAATACCCAAAAACCGGCTGAAGACTTTCAATATGGTTTGATTAACTGTTAGGAAAAGGATTTCCCAACCCAGGTGGACAAAAGTGTCGTGTTCAAGAGTGGTTAATGGTTTTTCGAATAATCAAAATGTAACAAACAAGTTCGTTTTTCTCTCTTTTCCCCCACCATTTCTGGCAAGTTGTTGGGAAAAATACTGAGAGGGGGGGGTGAATCAGTATTTAGTGCAGACAATCAAACTTTTACTTTTTCCTTTCTTAAAAATCCATACGCTACTTTACTGAAAGCAACTAGTGTATATACGCGGATATCCTTTATAGAACTCGCGTATGTCCAGAAATCTAATTATGTGTTTGAATCTTAACTCAGATCATTGCATTATTCATTCATCAGATATTTCAGAAATAGTAAACAGGTGTAGACAAAACAGAATAATCATCACACATATGCAACACACATGAACACTAGGATTTTTAGGTGGAAACCCAATTTGGGAGAAAACCACCACTGTCGTCATTTCAGCCTTCAAAATTTATTATTAAGAAAACTTCTTACAATCATGTACTAGTGCAGACTCAAACCAGCACGCAGGAACCCACCTGCAGAAGGCTACAACCTTCTCTCATTTACTAGCCTATCCTGGAAGGGAGCTACAACCCCCTGCTCTCATTTACCAGCCTCTCCTGGAAGGGAGCTACGACCCCATGAACTTGTTTACCAGCCTTTCCTGGAAGGGAGCTACAACCCCCTGACTAAAGGCTTCGACCCTCAGCACCACTGCAGACCATGTTTCATCAATTTTCAAACTGGATCAAATAGCTTCAACACAACCCTTCACTTATCAACAATCATACCTTACTTATTGCTTCAAACAGAACAGTGAGACCACTGTAACCAGAATATCAGATACAATCCAGACTTCAGAATAGATATACAGAAACACATTCAACCTTCAGCAACCATTAGATCAGAAATAATACGCGCTTTTATTTAATCAGACCCGCGTATATACGCTCTTTCCAGAAGACGAACCCGCATATACTTCAGTGCATTTTCAAGGAAAAACTCTAACTGCGCATATGCGCTTTTCCTTCCACAGACCCGCGTATACACGCGCTTTTCATGAAACAAACCTGCGTATAGATCTATAAAAGATAAACTTTGTAGTACAGACCAGATCTATAAACTTACCCAGATTTCTTCAATCTCTTTAATAGGATTGCGCCACGTCTTCTTCACTTCTTTTCAGATCATCCTTGACATTCACCATTTCTAGATCTAGAGATCTTGAGCCTTCATCATGTTCATAGGTGCATCATAGATTCAGATCTATCAATTAGGAACAGGGTTCAACCATATAGATATACTTCAGAGTGAAGTATTCATCAAAGCCCAGACACATGCACACCTGTTGCACAATGATTTTCTTCTTCTTATATAAGGTTACCCTTCATCAATACCATGAGTCAAAACCACATAACTTCCAATGGTATTCCTGGACGGGATCACATAGGCGAACCATCATTCAAAACAATGGGTCAATACCATGGTAGTTACCCCTAGTTTTACAAATTTAGAGCGCTTTTTCCCATATGCGACTTGGCACGTTAATTCCCGCGGGCATACGCTACTTCGTCTAGAAAAATCCGCGTGTGCCTTGAGACATACTCTTTTCATCAGGTTCTGGCACATACTGATATTCCTTCCATCATTACCTTCTGTACTCATTGTAGATACATCAAATTTACATCATTTAACAAGTTCATCAAATCAAGAACAACTTCGTCAAGTAGGTTGCCATCATCTTCATCAAGTGGGTTGCCATCAAGGACAACACTCTGCACCATATTGCCAACAATCTCCCCCTTTGGACTTGATGGAAACCACGATGGTGTTTGATCACCATAAAAGATAGATACATTAAGCACAACCATTATTCATGATATTCAAACACCATGTCAGTCTCCCCCTTTGACATCAAGGGCAAAGGGCGGATCAATTGTTGGAAATATGATGCAGAGTGTTGTCCTTGATGGCAACCCACTGAATGAAGATGAAGACATGTGACTATTGACATGTGTTGTCCTTGATGGCAATCCACCTGATGAAGTTATGCTTGACTTGATGGACTTGGTAAATGATGTAAATCTGATGTGATATGTTGTTGAGTGTTGTCCTTGAAAGGCAACCCACTTGATGAAGATGATGAAAACTTACTTGATGAAGTTGTGCTTAAGAGAATGTGTTCCCGATGAAGAAAATATGATGTTTCTACAGTGTGTACAGAAGGCTATGAAGAAAGGATTTCAGAATGTACTCAAAGTATGATGAAAAAGAGTATGTCTCTTGGTATACGCGGATTGGCCTAGGGGAAGTCGCGTATGCACGCGGAAAAGAACGTGCCAAGTCGCGTATGGGCTAAAGCGCTCAAAAAGTGCAAAACTAAGGGTAACCACCATGGTAATGACCCATTGTATTGGGTAATGATCCGCCTAAATGACCCCGTCCAGGTAGTTTTGGGCTCGTGGTATTGGTTTGGCTCGTGGTATTGAAAAAGGGGCCCGTGGTATTGAAAAAGGATAAACCTATATAAGGAGAAGAAATTCATTGTGCAAATCATATGTGTGGGTGCAAGATGTCTGAGCTTGAATGAATACTTCTCTCTGAAGTATATCTGAATGGAAAGGGTTACACTTGAATGATAAATCTGATTGTATGATGCACCAATGATGAAGAAGGGGATCTAGATCTGAATTGCTCTTGTATTTGTTAGATCTGATTATGGAAGGCTTAGATCCGTGATGAGGCGAGCATCTAGGCGAACATCTGTCTAAAGCAAAAGGGTAGATCTGAACTGAATATCTGATCTGATGAAGTATGCTGCTCTGTAATGATTGAAGATCTATACGCTACTTCGCCGCGGAGGAAGCGCGTATATACGCGGCTTCAGCAAAGAGAAAGCGCGTATGCGCAATAAAATATACACTGTGGTATACGCTGGTTTGTGTGGACGGAAGCGCGTATATACGCGACATCAGTGAAGTAAAAGCGCGTATGCAAACTAGGGTTTGCTGAAGCAAGGGGTATGAAATGTCTGATCTGTTCTGCTATCTGATCTGTGTTGATATGTATTTGTTGATGATGTATGTTTGTGCTTAAAAGTATGGAAAGGGTTCGGTCTATAAATATGATGAATTGTGGCATGCAAGTTGTGTTCTATTGAAGTGGTTGGATCCAGTGTGAAAATTGATGAAACGTGGTCCAAGGTGGTGCTGAGGGTTGTAGCCTTCAGTCAGGGGGTTGTAGCTCCCTTCCAGGAGAGGCTGGTAAACGAGATCAGGAGGTCGTAGCTCCCTTCCAGGAGAGGCTGGTAAACGAGTCAGGGGGTTGGAGCTCCCTTCCAGGAGAGGCTGGTAAACGAGCGCAGGTGGGTGCCTGCGTGCTGGTCAAGTCTGCGCCAGCACATATGTTGTAAGATGTTTTCTCTATAATAAAATATTGAAGGGTGAGCAACTGCAGCGGTGGTTTTCTCCCGATTTGGGTTTCCACCTAAAAATCCTGGTGTTCATGTGTGATGCTTTGTGTGATGGTTTATTCCGTTCTTACTGCACCTGTTTACTGCTTATTGAATGTCTGATGAATAAATGATGGAATGGTTTAAGAAGAATTAATGACATAAATAGATATCTGTGTATACGCGAGTTTCGTAAAGGGTATCCGCGTATATACGCAAGTCTGGTTCAGGAAAGTAGCGTATGCATTTTAGAAGCAGGAAAAAGTGAAAGTTTTGAATATGCAGTAAATACTGATTCACCCCCCCCTCTCAGTATTTTTCCTAACATCAATACCAACACAAGGTTTTTCCCCTTATGTAGACATAAGAGCTCTGCAGATTTGATGTGCATTGAAGTTACCATGCTCCCCCTGAGATCATGCTGAATCTGCAAACATACTTTTCAGTGAAGTACATGACTCTATGACCTTCCTATCACCAAGGACTCATACTTACATCAAAGATCCAACCAAGTGGATTTACATAAGAGACTCAAATACCCAACCAAGAGGGTTTACACATTTTGACTCAAGTACTCAACCAAGTGAGTTTACAAATTTGAACAAGTCCTTTACAATTTACATCATGGGTCTCAACATGACCTTTTCATCAAATTATAAGTATGAATTTTCACAACCAAAACCAAAGAGACCTCAAGAAAGAGATCAAGTTTCAGAACCATCATAATTCCAACAATGCATTATTCTCGGCCAGGCTAATGCTCCCCCTGAAACTGTGCATCCTTTCCATATGACCAAAAATCCTCCTTAGCTTGAGTAACCTGAACACTTTCAACAGCCAATCATCAAGGCATCTTCACCCAATATCAGAGAATGAAACAGAAATATCAGAGCTGAAACATCACCAGAAAAGCCATATAGCATCAGAGAGACAAAACAACATCATAGCTTGTGCTGAAGAATGCTGACCCAGAAACTTTGTCAGCAACCACCCATACGCAGTTTTCTGTGTATGAACTCGCGTATATACGCGACTGTCTTTCAGGAAACCCGCGTATCTAATTTAATCTTCTGAAATTAAGCAGATCTGATCTTCTGGGAGGCAGAGACCATTCCCATCTTCTGTCTGAGATATTCGAATGCTTCCCTGGGCAGAGGTTTGGTAAATATATCAGCAACTTGTTCTTTGGAGGTAACATACTTGTTCACGTAAGAAGTGATACTTGATGGGAATGTGCTTGGTTTTGGAATGCATAATCGGATTCTTTGAAATACTGATGGCACTTGTATTATCACACATAATGGAGATAGGAGGTGAACATTTGATTTGAATGTCTTGTAAGGTTTTCATCATCCAGAGAAGTTGAGTGCAACATGATGCGACAACCACATATTCTGCTTCTACTGTAGATAAGGCAATAAAGCTTTGCTTCTTGCTGAACCAAGATACCAACCGGGGCCCCATATAGAATGCACCACTACTTGTGCTTTTCCGATCATCAACATTTCCAGCCCAATTTGCATCAGTGTAAGCATGAAGAGTAAGATCAACATTCTTTGGATACCATAGTCCAAAGTCTTGAGTTCCTTGTAGAAATTTGAATATTCTTTTGACAGCCTGAATATGAGACTCTTTTGGATTGGCTTGGAATCGTCCAACAATCCCAACTGCATGCATAATATCCGATCTAGTCCCAGTGAGATATAGAAGACTTCCTATCATAGATCTGTATTCTGGTTGATTCACCGCGGGAGAATCATCATGAGAACCGAGATTACATCCGGTTACCATTGGTGTACTTACATGTTTGCACTCTTCCATCCCATACTTCTTGAGAATTTTCTTAAGGTATTTTTCTTGAGATAAGAATATACCTTCTGTAGTTTGATGTACTTGTAAGCCAAGAAAGAATGTTAGTTCCCCAAGTAAAGACATTTCAAATTCTTGCTGCATGACAGAAGAAAATTTCTGACTCATATATTCTTCATTATTTCCAAAAATTATATCATCAACATATACAACCACAATCAACAGTTTATCATTTTCAATTTTTGTGTATAAGTTACTATCAACAAACCCCTTTGAAAATCCTTGTTGATGAAGTTATTTGTCAAGACGATAATACCATGCCCTTGGAGCTTGTTTGAGACCATATAGAGCCTTTTTAAGTCTACAAACAAGATTTTCATCATTTCCCAAAATGAATCCTTCTGGTTGTTCTATATAAAATTCTTCTTCTAGATCACCATTGAGGAATGCAGATTTGACATCCATTTGATAAACTTTGATTTGTTGAAAACTTGAAAAAGCAAGAAACATTCTTATGGCTTCAAGTCTAGCTACAGGAGCAAAAATTTCTTCAAAGTCTATACCTTCTTGTTGAGTATACCCTTTGCAAACCAGTCTAGCTTTGTTTCTTATAACGTCCCCATTCTCATTTAGCTTGTTCTTGAATATCCATTTGGTTCCAATGACATTTTTATCATGTGGTCTTGGTACCAATTCCAAAGTGTGGTTCTTTTCAATTTGATCAAGTTCTTCATTCATGGCCTGAATCCAACATTCATCTTTGCTAGCTTGATTGACATTGTGTGGTTCAATCGTGGATAGAAATGCCAAATAGCTAGGAGATCCCACAAGAGTCCTCCTTGTTTGTACACCTGATCCCATGTCTCCCAAAATTTGAGATTCAGGATGATTCTTTTGAACATATCTGGATGGAGCCTTTCCAGATAAATCATCTTCAGGTTCTTCATTGGATCCACTGTCTATATCATTTCTATTTGATGTAGAAGGACAAAAGTCACCATCATATTCTTCTTTTGTTTGTCTTTCTTCTTTAGGGACTGCATGAGACTCATCAATAACAACATCAATACTTTCAACAATCTTTCGAAGCCTTTTATTGTAAAATTTGTATGCCCTGCTTGTAGATGAGTAACCAAGAAGTATTCCTTCATCCGATCTAGGTTCAAACTTGCCAAGCTTTTCATCATTATTTTTGATAAAGCATTTACTTCCAAAAACTCTAAAATGTTTCACAGAGGGAGAATTACCATACCAGAGTTCATATGGAGTTTTGTCACTATTTACCCGAACATGTGCCTTGTTAAGAATATTTGCTGCTGTGTGAGCTTCTTCTCCCCAAAAAATATCAGGTGTTCCAGAATCATCAAGCATAGCTCTAGCCATTTGTGGAGTTGTTCTATTCATTCTTTCTGCTACGCCATTTTGTTGTGGAGTGCCTGCTACAGAAAACTGTCTTTTTATGCCATGTTGTTCACAAAATTTAAAGAATTCATTTGATGTATATTCTCCTCCTCGATCAGATCTAAGACACTTGATTTTTAGATCTAATTCATTTTCAACCAGCGCTTTGAAAATATGAAAATTTTCAAATGCTTCATCTTTGTGTTTGATCAACCCAATCCAACACATTCTAGAAAAATCATCAATGAATAAGATATAGTATTCTTCACCACGTGGTGACTTTTTCCTCATAGGTCCACATATGTCAGTATGAATGAGTTCAAGAGGCTTACTTGACGATCCTTCCTTGGCATTGAATTGCACTCTGGTTTGCTTACCGAATTGACAGGATTTGCATATGATACTTTCGGGTAGAGAAATATTGGGAAGACCACGAATAGCATTAAGTTTGCTTGATTTGTTGATTTGAGAGAGCTCAGATGCCCCAACCTTCTATGCCATAGCCATTTTTCTGAAGATTTACTCAAGTAACATTGTTCTTTGCAATTCTTCAATACATACAGGTTGCTTGGAGTTCTTTTTCCTTTTATAATTGTTTTACCTGTATCAAGATCACGAACCACACATTCTTTTGAACTAAAGACAACTTCAGTTCCTTGATCACACATTTGACTTACAATTAACAGATTATTCCTTAATCCATCCACATACATGACATCATTAGCCTTCACCTTTTCTTTTAGAAACACAGACCCTTTTTCTTTAATTACAGCAGGAGTATCATTTCCAAAAGTAACTTCCTTTTCCCTTTCTAGAGCACTATATGCACAAAGTTTGTGTTTATCACCTATCATGTGTCTCGAGCATCCACTATCAATGTACCATTGATTTTATTCACCTTCAGCAAATAACGCTATGCCATAATTTTCAACATGTGATTCCTTGTTTTTCCATATTTTGGATTTTGAAGGAAGATTCTCTTTTGGCTGAACTTTGCTCCTGCATTCAGATTCTTCATGCCCATAGTTATTGCAATAAGCACATTCAACTTCATTTAGAAGAGGATAAAAGTTGTTATAGGTATTCTTCTTTGTTTCAATATCAACCCTTTTCTTTCTTGCTTCTCTTGTCATGATGGTTTTATATGAAACACATTGAGCAGCTTTATGGCCAAAATTGTGACATGAAAAACATTGTTCATTGAAGAGGAAATTTCTGCGATCATGAAATCTTATACTTGAATTTACCTGTTGATTGGGGCTTCTTTGAAAGATATTCCTGTTAGTGTTCCTTGCATTAAGATGATCATGCTTTACCTGTAAAGATTCTTTATTCCCTTGCTGAGTGGCAGAATTTTGTAAACCAGCTGAAGCTGCTTTTAGATAATTTGGTGCTGAAGCTTGAGAAGATTCTCCAATATATCCAAGACCTGTCTTTATAAGAGGAGAACGTTGTACCTTGATAATCTCATCCAAGGTTTCAGATCCTTTAGCAAATCTGAAATTCAGAGTCTTTTCTTTCTCAAATTATTTTCTTACACTTACCACTTCACATTCTAATTTCTCATTGTGTTTCTTTGCCTCTTCAACCTGCTTTTCCAGAGTCTCGATGGTTATTTTTCTTTCTTCTAAGAGAATTTTATATTCTTCTAAGAGAATTCTGCTTTGTTCTAAGCATATTTTGAGTTGATTGTTCTCTTCAAGAAAATCATTGTCCTCTAGAGCATCCACAAAAGTATCATTTTCTTCTTTAGATTCAAAAGCCATGAGAAGTCTAAGATCTTGTTCACATTCTTCCTCACTATCAGATACCCCATCACTGTCATCATGAGTATAGTAACTTCTTCTAGTGATAGACCGGTTCTTATTTATAGCTACTTCCTTTCCTTTTGCAGGTGTTTCTTTGTGAGGACACTTAGCAGCATAATGACCAACTTTTCCACAATTAAAACATTTGAAAGGAAGCTTACCTCTAAACCGTCCTGTACCAAGTTGAAGTTTCTCTACAAAATTTACCTCATCTTCTTCCGAAATATATCTTGATCCTTCTGCTTCTTGTACTTCTTTCCCTTTTGTAGAAGCTCTAAAAACAGCTTCTTTGACTTCAGATGGTCCTCCTCTTCTCATTTCATATGCAGTCAGTATGCCATGAAGTTGCACCACAGTAAGATTTTGAAGATCCTATTTTTCTTCAAGAGCAGAGACTTTTGACTCAAATTTTGCCGTTAGCGATCTCAAAATTTTCTCAACCAAAGTAGTTTCGGTTATTGTTTCTCCCATATTTTTCATATGATTTACAACATCATCAAGACGTAAAAAGAAACTAGCAATACTCTCATCACTATGCATCTTTAAATTTTCATATTCAATTCTAAGATTTTGGAGTTTTGCACTTTTTACCTTTGCATCACCTTCATAACTCAGAATGATTTTGTCCCATATTTCTTTTGCTGTATTCAGCTGCATGACTTTGAAAAATTCTGATTCTGTTAGACTTCCTGTTATAGCATTGACCGCTTTTGCATTTGATTCATAATTATTCCTTTCAGTTGGATCTGTTGGTGTAGCAGCTGGATATTGATATCCTTGTTCAACAATGGCCCATACATCTGCTCCCATAGACTGAAGAAAGGATCTCATCCTCATTTTCCAGAAGATTAAATTGCTTCCATTGAAGAGCGGAGGCTTGATAGATGTTGTTCCTTCTTGATAGCTCATCTTGCTTGATCTTGATATCCTTTACAGAACTTGCGTATGTCCAGAGATCTAATTATGTGTTTGAATCTTAACTCAGATCATTGCATTATTCATTCATCAGATATTTCAGAAACAGTAAACAGGTGCAGACAGAACAGAATAATCATCACACATATGCAACACACATGAACACTAGGATTTTTAGGTGGAAACCCAATTCGGGAGAAAACCACCGCTGCCGTCATTTCAGCCTTCAAAATTTATTATTAAGAAAACTTCTTACAATCATGTACTGGTGCAGACTCAAACCAGCACACAGGAACCCACCTGCAGAAGGCTTCAACCTTCTCTCATTTACCAGCCTATCCTGGAAGGGAGCTACAACCCCCTGCTCTCGTTTAACAGCCTCTCCTGGAAGGGAGCTACGACCCCCTGAACTCGTTTACCAGCCTCTCCTGGAAGGGAGCTACAACCCCCTGAACTAGTTTACCAGCCTCTCCTGGAAGGGAGCTACAACCCCCTGACTGAAGGCTTCAACCCTCAGCACCACTGCAGATCACGTTTCATCAATTTTCAAACTGGATCAAACAGCTTCAACACAACCCTTCACTTATCAACAATCATACCTTGCTCATTGCTTCAAACAGAACAGTGAGACCACTGTAACCAGAATATCAGATATAACCCAGACTTCAGAATAGATAGTAGAAACACATTCAACCTTCAGAAACCATTAGATCAGAAATCATATGTGCTTTTATTTAATCAGTCCCGTGTATATACGCGCTTTACAGAAGACGAACCCGCGTATACTTCAGTGCATTTCCAGGGAAAAACCCTAACTGCGCATACGCGCTTTTCCTTCCACAGACCCGCGTATACACGCGCTTTTCATGAAACGAACCTGCGTATAGATCTATAAAAGATAAAATTTGCAGTACAGACCAGATCTATAAACTTACCCAGATTTCTTCAATCTCTTCAATAGGATTGCGCCAGGTCTTCTTCACTTCTTTTCAGATCATCCTTGATATTCACCATTTCTAGATCTAGAGATCTTGAGCCTTCATCATGTTCATAGGTGCATCATAGATTCAGATCTATCAATTAGGAACAGGGTTCAACCATACAGATATACTTCAGAGTGAAGTATTCATCAAAGCCCAGACACATGCACACTTTTTGCACAATGATTTTCTTCTCCTTATATAGGGTTACCCTTCATCAATACCATGAGTCAAAACTACATGACTTCCAATGGTATTCCTGGACGGGATCACATAGGAAAACCATCATTCAATACAATAATACACCTGAGTAGAAGCTACCTCCTGGTTTGCTGGGCCTGTTGTTTTTTCCTCTCCTATACAAAGGATTTGGTGACTCCTGCATACGCCATTTCTGTTTAGATAAATCCGTATGCTTCCTGATATACTTTTCTATCAAATGTTACACGTATATCTTTCCATCATTACTTTCTATTTATCATTGGGATATACCAAATTTACATCATTTTAATGTTCATCAAGTCAAGAAGAATCAAGAAGTAGCTATCATCTTCATCAGTAAGCTACATATCAAGGACAACATCAGACCATATTGCTAAACATGTTACCTTTTTATTTTTGGATAAAGCCTAGAGGTTGATGATTGCTAGGTTTATAAGCTCAATTTTCTGCATGAGTCAACTTGTTTAAGATTCAACCCTGGAGAAGAGTGGTTTGTTCTGTTAAAAATCAATGTGTCCTTTAATGTTAAATGTTCTAATCATCTGATAGGATGTTAAACTCAATGTTTTTCAATTTTAGGGAGTCAGAAGAAAAAACTTAAGAAAACTCCATGGGTGTACTTTTTCGTAAATTTAGTCTCTCAAGCCCAAAAAAGGATAAAATAATGCAGGAGAGAACTCTATTGACCGTAATTAGTCAACGTATACCTTTTTCGTAAATAGTCCATTTCAGTCCATAAAATAGGTAAACTTATACTGAAAGGACGATTATTCATTTACTTTAACGAGTTCGAATAATCAAGTGCTCGGCAATCTTTTCATGTTTAGAGAGTCTGAAAAGGGCTTAAAAGAGGACTCCAAGGTTTCACTTTTTCGTAATTTTCAAGAGTCCGAAAAAGTGATAAAAGTATACTCAGTAGTTTCGCTTTTTCTGTAAATTTTAACGAGTTCGAAAAAGGGATAAAAATGTACTCATGGTTTTCACTTTTTCGTAAGTTTTAACGAGTTCGAAAAAGGGATAAAAATGTACTCCTATGGCTGACTTTCAATTTAATCAACGAGCAGGAAAAGACAGAAAGAACTCAGAATTTTCATGTGTTTTACAAGAATGAAAGATAGCAAAATAATCTCGGGATTTTCATGAGTTTAACGAGTCTCGAAAATAACCGAAATTGACTCAAGATAGGTTTCATTTTTACAAAATCTTGAAACAGAGAAAAACTGTGCTTTAGAGTGGTTTCATTTTTACACAAGCTTGAAACAGAGAGAAAATTGTGCTTGATGCCCCCTAAGCGTAACTGCTAGATTGCATGCCCCCCCAGCTTCATTTCATTCAACTAAGTACACAGATGGTAATTAATAGCTGGATGGAATGAAGGTTAATTTATGAGATCATATGAAAGACCTGACCTAAAACTATAATAAAATTATGCAAAAACTGAAATAACTAGCCTAAATATATGACTTAACATTTACGAGATCTAGTCAAAGACTCAACTCAATTAGGGGAGGATTTGTTTCATTTTTTAACGAGCTTGACACAGGAAAAAAAATATGCTCATGGAAATGTGTTTCATTTTTTAAATGAGGTTGACACAGTAACAGGAACTATCCTCACCTACATGTTTCATTTTTTAACGAGGTTGACACCATAAAAGGAACTTTCCTCATATATACTTTCTACAATCTACCTATAACTTACTTATTCATTTTTTAATGAGGTTGACACAAGAAAAGAACTTTCCTCATACCTGATTCATTTTTTAACGAGGTTGACTCAATAAAAGGAACTATCCTCTGACCAACTGATTCATTTTTCAACGAGGTTGACATAGGAAAAGAACTGTCCTCATACCTGATTCATTTTTTAATGAGGTTGACTCAGTAAAAGGAACTATCCTCAGACTCACTGATTCATTTTTTAACGAGGTTGGCACAGTAAAAGGAACTATCCTCAGAAGCTACTAAATTCTAATCTATTAATCTACCTACTGATTCATTTTTTAATGAGGTTGACACAGAAAAAGGAACTCTCCTCATACTCACTGATTCATTTTTTAACGAGGTCGACACAGTAAAAGGAACTCTCCTCAGACTCACTGATTCGTTTTTTAATGAGGTTGACACAGTAAAAGGAACTCTCCTCGGACTAACTGATTCATTTTTTAACAAGGTTGACATAGTAAAAGGAACTATCCTCGGACTAACTGATTCATTTTTTAACGAGGTTGAAACAGTAAAAGTAACTTTCCTCGAAACTCACTGATTCATTTTTTAACGAGGTTGACACAGTCAAAGGAACTATCCTCGGACTAACTGATTCATTTTTCAACGAGGTTGACACAAGAAAAGAACTGTCCTCATACCTGATTCATTTTTTAATGAGGTTGACTCAGTAAAAGGAACTGTCCTCAGACTCACTGATTCATTTTTTAACGAGGTTGACACAGTAAAAGGAACTATCCTCGGAAACTACTAAATTCTAAAATCTACTTTCTGGGTTCGATCCCCAGTGGAGTTGCCAATTTGTTGGCCGGATAAATCGATCTTGCAGACAAGACCAATCTCCCTAGTGTCAGAAGACAATCTAGCAACAAACAAACAACTATGTTTGTCTTTCTCTAAATATATTCGTTTTACGAATAAATGCTATGAAGGTGTCGATCCTACCTTAGATCCAAATTCTTATTTGCGGTCGTAGTGCTTCCGTCGCATCAATAATCCTTCGTCGCAACAAGAGCTCTTTTGTCGCAACAATAATCCTTCCATAGCAACAAGAGTTATTTCGTCGCAAGAAAGTGTCGTCTTTCGTCGACCTACAATCACAAACAAGCAAATATTAAATAGAACCTGTATAAAAAATAATCATAAAACATACCTATCATAGTGATCAAGGAATCTATGAAATAAATGATCAAATGACATCTTATTGAAAAAAACAATCGACTGACAATTTATTGAGAAAAACAAAACTTGATTGTATTAATCTTAAAATAACAGAAGAGCCTTACAACCTTAGCCTTGATGTTCGAAAGGCCTTCCCGGGGTCCGAAGTAGGAGTCTCCTCTACTTTGATAAGTCTTGCACTCTTACTCCAGGAGCATAAAGAGGTATGTGATCTTTCCTCTCAAAATCTCAGCAGAAAGAATACTAAATCTCAACAGCACTTCAACTCAATCACACATAAATCTTCCACTCCAATTATCAATCTCCAATATCTCAATCTCCAAAATCTTAATCTAACCATTTGAGACTACCCAATGCCTCCTTTTATAGAGCAGATGAGGAGGTTAGGATTCCACCTTTGTAGGGATAGAATCCTCTTTCAAAGGGATAGACTCCTCACATCAGGGATTAGTTCCTTAAGGTGAGGGATACCTGCACCTTATCAAAGCGTACTCATCCCCAACAATTCTCATCTAGAACCTTCTAGAATTGACCTCAAACCACTTTTTTGACTTTACTTTCTCGCCTTTTTGACTTTGAGGAGGGTACGTAGGCATTTCAAAGGAAAACTACATTCTAAAAAGCAGGTAAGCAGTGTATTACCTGCGTACCCAAGCTAGGAACGCAGGCAGGCTTCATGTTACTTGCGTACCCAAAGTTTCAGAGATTTTTAGGGTTTTTCCTCCTGTTTCAGGGCTTGACATGAGGAGTAAAGGTTGTAAGACTTGCAGAGGAGGCATGTATGAGTGTTAATGAGCTCATACAGTCAGCATAATGTCAAGGTGACAATTTTTAGTGTAACAAGAACATATTGTAAAGTTTGCTGTTCGGTTGCTGCCGTTGCTGATAGAGGGGTTAATTCTGACTATTAGAACAGTCTTGGGAGGGATTAGCAGAGTAGTTGCTATTTAGTAGGCTGGGAAGAGAAGTTTGGATTGTAACAGCCATTGAGCTCAGTGTATGTGACTGGTTTTGTATCAATTAATCAAAGCACATTTCATAGGATCTTGGTCTATTACTATTGGTGATGTCTTCTAACTTTGTTTATTACATTTCATATTGTTTCATTTTCTGCTGGATTGCATCAGAAATATGGCATAGGATTTACCCTTGTTAGGTACCCTATGTATTTTCTCTCCTTGCCTTAAATGTTGTTCTGCTAAATGTGTTATATGAGGGTTGATTTCAGTCAATTTAACCAGTGTAGTGGATGTTATTGCCTGCTCTCTGATGTATGAATTGGATGGATCAGTTCTTAGATGTTCTTGTTGGGTTTAAGCTGGAAGATTTGGGAACACTGGGGATTAGAGTTAGCCCTGTCCACTAGGATCCTTGTGTGACCAGCTGGCCTTTCTAAGATCCCTCTATTAAACTTATCTCTTTTTTTCCCTGGAGCATGCTAAAGCTGACCTGGAATTAAATGACCTCTGGTCCGATCTATAAGCTGCCCCTTTGTCCCTCCTTTGAAAGTTTCCTTTGAGTATGTCCAAGCAGGTCTAGAGTTAAATGACCTCTGATCTGATCTATAGAAATAAATTAGGTTTCTTTCCTTCTTTCACTTTCAATCCTTAATGTTCCATCCCACCATCTAATCTAAAATATCCTTTAGTATTAGATGACTTGCCCTTTGAAAGCTTTGGCTAGTTGTTGCATGTAATCACCTTTCATGACTCCATAGCCCAATGTATGGCACTTTCTTGACCTATCCTCTTTTCAGAAACATCCTGCTATTTTTTTCTCCCATCACTTTCTCAGTCTTTGATCTCATGACCAACCCAGCAACGAGCCAACCAAATCATTTTAAAACCCACCTTTGTGCTTCATACCTAGCCTAGCATATTATTGTGAGATTTCAAAGATATATCATTCTTTGTTCTATGGAGAGATCCCTCTCCAGGTCCAGGAGGGCTAGATCCTAGGGCCCCAAAGCGGTTTTGATGTTGTCTCATCTTTTGGTCTTGCCAATCTGGCCAAAACATGGGAACCCCAACATAATGGCGACTCCACTGGGGAATTGAGTGCATTTATATTACATACTCTTAGGCACTCAAAAGACCCTGAATCTCTGGTTAGAATGGCATTCAATTGCTGATGGTGGACAACATTCTACTTCAGATATTCATATACATCCACCTGGCGACTCCACACTCCATAACTCTCAAAGACTCCACTGGAGGAAGAACCTGAAATATGGCCAGGCCTCATAGAAGGGTAGAACACATGGGTTGGATTTTGTTGACACCTAATCCTATGGATGGGTGTGCACATGTATTTTTGTATATTTATTATTAGGAAATAAGGAAGGCCAAGAGTCATTGGGAGCTGAATCCCAATAGCCTCACCTCCCATCTATAAGAGCATGTACATTCTTCAGCTAATACACATTGCAGTTTTGAGGAGTTACCTCCTGGTTTGACATGGTATAGAGCTGCCCCATATTTCAGTATTTCGCCCCGAGAATTCTTACCCTTGTCTAAATTTTTTATTATTCTGTTTTCTTCGTCGCTCCTAATTGCTGGGACCGTTATTCTCGTATTTTCCCCACTGCATCAATATTTGTAGCCTCTGGGCCTCAGCAGACCGTAGCTCACAATCATAAATTGCAAAGTCTCCCGCCAAATGTGCCAGCTCCCGCAACCGTCTTCTCAGATCTAAATTAAATTTTTTTGTAATGCTCTTTGGGTCTTCACTCTATTCTCCTTACGCACCCGTCGACCGCCTAACGCTCCCCGCAACCAACGCTCGACTTATCTCCCCACTTCGCGCATACCCGACATTATTCCCCACATTCATTACTTCCCCGCCCCATCGCCCTCACATAACCTCACCCTCCCCGCAAACCAAACGCTCGAATTCTATCTCCCTTCACTCGCGCATAGCCTCACATTCACACCACTATTGTCCCTCTCCTCAATACTCCGCTCCCCTCAGCACCTCACTTGACACCTGCGGCCCCCTACACTCCTCCTACTCTGCTGCCACCGCCTACACTGCCCCTCTACGCAGGCCTCCCACCTGTCGACGCCGCTTGAGCTCCCTCCCCTACGCCATGTTTGTCTGGCCACTCTTGTGTTTTAAAAGTCGACTTTCAAATACCGCCGGCCCATATCTGCAATATGCTATACGCACAACGCTTATGAGATCTTAACGCTTCCCCTTCCACATTCGTTTTTCGCCCTTACGCTGTTCACCACGCTGCACAGCTCCAGCGCTACGCCATTCCCTCCTACGCTCACGGCATAAACGCCCCTTATTTTCTCCTCCTCCTCACAACGGCGCCGTCTCCCCACAACCTGCGAGGTCCCTTTTCATTCAACATAACGCAGATCTGTTGAACCACCTTCTCCATCTGCAATACCGCCCACCTTATACAAAACTGCCCATTATATATTGTCATATGCGTGGTATTGAACGCTGTATCTCCTTGCGTGGTATTGTCATTATATATTGTCATTATATATACTGTCCATTTCATTTAAAACGCTGTCTATTCCAGTTTTTCAACACAGGTATTAAAGCTGTATACGCCCTCCAGTTTGTCATATAGCGCGTGTCTATTCCATTATATTAAACGCTGTGTTATTTATGCTGTGGCATGATATGTAAACGCTGTGGCATCCGCCCCTCTCATAACGCTGTTTGACATGGTGACATATGTGCTGTTTAATGTTTGACATCGTTTTGTATATTAAAACGCTGTATTTGTGGTCCGCCCCTCTCATAACGCTGTCACCTTATGACTGTCATTGCATTGCATTGTTGTTAATACATATATAAAACGCCTCCACCTTACCATAATACGCCCCCCCCCCCCCCCCCACCTTCTAATACACCGCCCCTCATATTGCATCACTCCCCATACGCCCCATTCACCATTCCATATCATCCTTTTATATACATTTTTTTTTTTTCCCAACACAAAAAAAAATACATTTTTTTTATGCAGAATCAGTCTATAGCATAGAGTATTTTTTTAAAAATTCAGTCTCCAGCAAAGTTTTCTGAGCAGATTTAGTTTCCAGAAAGAGTTTTTAAACTCAGAAAATTTTTTCCAGCAAGAGTTTCTGCCCTTTTAATTGAGTATATTTTCCAGCAATAGATTTTTTTGTTTTCTCTCCTTCAAGAGAAATTTTCCAGCAGAGTTTTTTCTCTCCTCCTTCAAAAGAAGATGACAGTCCCTTCATCTTCTAAAGCGGCTGCCTACTTGGCACAGAGAGAAAAGAGACACGCTTCAGGTCCATCCAGAGGAAGAGAAGGCAAAAGACGAAGAAGAAACTTCAGAGAAAAGGGGGGCAGACAATCTAAAGCTGAGCAGCAAACAAATCAAGACAGAGGTAAAACTGATGACAAAGACAAAGGTAAACCAGTTGAAACAGCTCATTCTGTTCTAGCACATTGTAACAATGGAGTAACTGAAAACCTATTTGATGTTTCATTTACTTCATGGAGAGATGATTGGTTGCTAGATTCAGGAGCAACATGTCACATGACATTTATAAAAGATTTTTTTGAAGATTTCACTGACAAAGTTGATGGAGCAGTATATTTCGCAGATAAATCCAAACTCAAGCCATCAGGGCTTGGCACAGTCAGGCTTAAACTGCCTGGTCTTCCTGATCATATCCTACATGAGGTTCTATACCTCCCCGAGTTGAAGAGAAACTTGCTGTCCCTGATCGAAATCCGGCAGCAAGGACACTCAGTTCACTTGTTTGATGGCAAGGCAGAGGTCAGATCAGCATCAGATCACTCACTTGTCATGGAGGGAATAGAAGAAGGGAGACTCTTGAAGCTGAAAGGTTCATCTGCTCATGCTCAAAACTTTGCTTTCAGTTCATATCATGATGAAGGTACATTTCCATCAAGTCTTTGATGGCATGCTAGATTTGGACACCAAATTATGATGCCCTTCATTTGTTGAAGAAAAATGGTGTTAATGGATCGCCTACAATTCCTAGAAAACCTAAGGAATGTGATGCTTGTATTCTAGGAAAGCATAGCAAACAGCCATTTCATGATTCACACTCCAGAGCACATAGAAAACTTGAGCTTGTTCATTCAGATTTATGTGGCCCTATGCCTATTGCTTCTGAAAATGGAAACAAATACATGATGACATTTATTGATGACTACACCAGAATGTGTTGGATTTACTTACTGAAGAATAAGTCTGATGCTTTTCAAACTTTCAAGAATTTTCATGTATGGATTGAAAATGATGCACAAACACATATTGGCTCTCTACGTACTGATAATGGAAAAGAATACACTTCAAACGAATTTGAAAATTATCTTCTTCAACATGGAATCAAACATCAAACCACTGTGCCATATAATCCACAACAGAACGGTGTAGCTGAAAGAATGAACAGAACCATCTTAAATATGGTCCGCTCCATGTTATTTTTCAAGAATGTAAAATTGATGTTTTGGGCTGATGCAGTTCTATGTGCCGTTTACATAAAGAATAGGTGTCCTTCAAGTTCAATTAGAAACAAAACTCCTTTTGAAATGTGGCATGGCCACATTCCTTCGGTAAAGCATTTCAGGGTCTTTGGGTCCACCTGTTATGCCTTGATACCCAAGGGTCAAAGGAACAAACTTGGTGCTAGAAGCAGAAAATGCATCTTCTTGGGGTACTCCAATACCTCCAAAGGATATCGTCTCTATGATGAAGCAAATAAGAAGTTTGTGATAGCAAGAGATGTCATATTTCTTGAATCTTCCAAGAGTGACAAGGTTGTTGAGCGGCAAATTGATCGCCTGGATAGATTCACACATGCAAAGTCTTTCAAAGAATTTGATAATGTGATTCCACACCTTGAAGGGGGGATTCCGATATTGAATCAAACTGTGGAATCATTTCCTGAACCACACTCTCCCCCACATGAAGAAACCATCACGGATGACACATTGGATGATGTGATTGACAGAATTGGGAGATTGAATCTTGAATCAATCCCAACTCAGTCAAGTGACCAGCCAGGGCCATCTCAGAAAGGCCCCCCCAAATGGCTGACAAAGACACTGGAGGATGTTCATCCCGATGAGGTTGGAAAAACAAGAACAAGAAGTTCCACTCAAGAAATCGAAGGTGATGTAGATAATTCTGATTCCCCTGTTGATATGGATATTGCTTATAACTGTGAAATGAGTTTGTCTACAGATCATGAACCAACTTCCTTCAAAGAAGCCGCTTCTCATGATGAATGGAAAGAAGCGATGCAAAAGGAGTATGATGCCTTGATAAAGAATGGCACTTGGAAGTTGGTTGATCCGCCTTTGGGAACGAAACCAATTGGCTGTAAGTGGGTCTACAAGAACAAGTACAAAGTAGATGGCTCACTTGACAAGCACAAGGCCAGGCTTGTGGCAAAAGGATTCGCACAGAAAGAAGGAGTCGATTATGAAGAAACTTTTGCTCCCACAGCAAAATGGACCACCATCCGGACTCTCTTTTCCTTAGCAGCTCAGAATGGATGGAAATTCCATCAGATGGATGTAAAAACAACGTTCTTGAATGGAGATCTAAAGGAGAAAGTTTATATGTCCCAGCCAGAAGGATTTGTGACAAAGGGTCAAGAACACAAAGTTTGCAAACTTGTGAAATCCTTGTATGGCCTCAAGCAAGCACCACGAGCCTGGTATGAGAAGTTGACCGAGCATCTTCTGAAACTTGATTTCAAACACTTTGATCTTGATGATGCAACTTTGTTTGTTAAAAAAGTTGGAAAAACAGTTGTATATCTTGTGGTATATGTAGATGATCTTTTGATAACAGGAAACAATGAGAGCTATATTGCATCCATGAAGAAAGAGTTGAAGAAAGGTTTTGAAATGACTGATTTGGGTCATGTTCATTACTATTTGGGTATTAAAGTAATTCAACATCCTAAATTCATCTTTCTTTCTCAGAAGAAGTACATTGGAGATCTCTTGAACAAATTTGGCATGGATGATTGTAAACCCTTAGGCACTCCAATGGAACAAAACTTGAAGCTCACATCAGTTGAAGGGAAGGAATTTGAGGATGCAACTAAGTATAGATAGCTTGTAGGAAGTCTTATCTATCTGACCACCACCAGACCTGACATCTCATTTGCTGTTGGAATCCTCTCAAGGTTCATGCAAAAACCTTGTGAAGGACATTGGTCTGCCGCAAAAAGAGTACTAAGGTACTTGAAGGGGACTCAAGACTTTGGACTCAAATATACACATGTAGGCGACTTCATCTTGACCGGATACTCTGATTCAGACTTTGATGGCGACAAAGAAACAGGGGTGTCTACTACAGGTTACACCATGAGTCTTGGATCAGGAGCTGTCTCATGGAGATCACGCAAACAGTCAGTTCCAGCAGATTCCACGACCGAGGAAGAATATGTGGCAGCAGCTGAAGCAACAAAGGAAATTGTGTGGCTCCGGAAAATCCTGGAATATTTGCAGATGAAACAAATGTATTCCACTCCACTCATGATCGACAACACTTCCGCAATAAAGTTGGCCAAGAACCCAAAGTTCCATGATCGAACAAAGCACATCAATACAAAGTACCATCTAATTCGACATCATGTTCAGGCCAAAACCATCCATCTACATCATTATTCCACAAATGAGCAAACTGCTGACATATTCACCAAAGCACTTGGAAGAGAAAAGTTTGAAAAGTTCAGATCGATGCTTGGACTCACCAACATCCCTTCGGATTAAAGGGGGGAATGTTGACACCTAATCCTATGGATGGGTGTGCACATGTATTTTTGTATATTATTTATTATTAGGAAATAAGGAAGGCCAAGAGTCATTGGGAGCTGAATCCCAATAGCCTCACTTCCCATCTATATAAGCATGTACATTCTTCAGCTAATACACATTGCAGTTTTGAGGAGTTACCTCCTGGTTTGACAGATTTGGTTTAAAAAATTCATTGTTTTTATCTACCACTATGTTCTTTCCTACTTTAAGCCTAATCAAATGTACAAAGATGAGACCCACACTAAATATGGGAAAAATCTCAAGCCTCAGTCTTCAGACTATGAGCAGACCTATACTCCTGTGAAGAACCTGGTGGAACAAGAGTCTCATGTTGTATCTCCCATTCCTGAAGAAGCTTCAAACATCCATGAGCCCATTGTAATACCACCTACACCTACAAAGGTCATAGAAATATATAAGCCTTTTTTTTTACCTCTTATATTCTAGCCCCTTCCTTAAGAACTTATAAACCAGCTGCCCCTTTTTGATGGAGAAAATAAAGGGGCCACTGCTGAGGAACATGTTCAAAACCTTGAGGATTTACTTGAATTGTATGAAATAGAAGAAGATGATGTGTGCATCAGAATGTTTTCCTTGTCATTACAAGTAAATGTTAAGATTTGGTTCAAAGGCCTGCTAGAGGCAAGCATTTGCAGCTTTCATCAATTTTCTCAAGTTTTCCTTGATAAGTGGGCAGCCCCAAAGAGTGCTCTCCTCATTCTAAAAGAGTATCAAAACTTGAAAAGGCAGTCAGGAGAGACAGTACAAGAATTTTCATCCAGGTTTAATAAGGTATATGATGCAATACCTTCAGATATAAAACCACCTTTGGGATGGGCTTTATTGTACTATCCAAGTTCTTTTGACCCCGAGGTGGAATTCCATATAAGAGAAAGAGAACCTTCGAGCCTGGAGGAAATGCAGAATATGGAAATTACTGTCGAATACAACATAAAGTGCAGGGAGGAAAGATTAAAATCAGAAAAGAAAGACCAAGCAGAGCAAATAAGGCAGGTCTCTTTAGAAAATAGGCTGGAAATATTGATAGAGACTGTCAACACTCTGCTGATCACAAAAGGGGAAGAATATGAGGTTGAAAGCAAAGAGGATGATTGGAAGAGACCTGCTCCATGTCCTCAAGATAGACAAACCAGATCATTGCAAGACAGAAGCCACATGCCAGGCATGTATGATGAACCAGAGCTTGAATCAGAAATGAAACTTGCAGACTATTTTGAGGAAAGGCTTGCTGGGAGTCCTGATGATTTGATGGGTGACGTTGCTTATAATTATGATTTATCTGATGAGGATTTGTCTGATGATTGTTTTTTTCAAAGGGAAACTAAACTTGCAGGGTTTTCATCAGCAGTTCCATGGGAGGAAGATTACAACCATCAACTTCAAGAAAATGATGAGCCAATGTAGGCCATCTATGATATTGATGAAGAAAGCGTTGAAAGCATGATAGCAGACGAAGATTCATTGAATATTCTCTCTGCTTTATATCCGAACATCAGTTATACTTTCCAAGAGGACGAAAGCTAGCAACTCTTTAGTGCAGAGGACAAGGAGGAAAGATATGAAGAAAATATTGAGGAAGATGAATATCCAGAGCCTTCACCTGAGAAGGTCAAGGTAATCCAAGCAACCCCTACTCAAGATTATGTTAATTTTTTCACAGATTTCAGTTCAATCCAGCAAAAACAGCCAGGGTTAGAAGAGGACAGCCTTGCCATATGTGATGAGCCCTCCAGTTCAGGCTACAGTGAAGATGAGGGAGGCCTTCTTTCCCACAGACATATTTGTCTTGATCCAGTGGAAGAAGAGGTTTTCCTGGTTGATGCTCATATGCCAAATACCACAAACTAGGGAGAGGAGGAGCGTGATTACAAAGGCCTCATTGCAGATGCAATTATTGAAACTACCCAGGATGCAGACAGCCTACCAGTTAGGGGGGCTTTGAAGAAAAATGTTTACATCATGTTTTTGTTGATCTTATGGCAGAATACATGGAGGCCCTGATTGGATCAGCCCCTCAGGAATTAATCTTTTGCAAGAGCCAAATACATCAGAATTGGTCACCACTGCTGGTGGCCTCATTTTTGAAGATCCACATGAAGAACATCCTACGATTATCTCTGATGAGCAGTCAGTTCTTCTTCCCTTTTTTGCTATTGCTTGACTGGCTGCATTGGCATTATTGTATCACCTAGAGTGCTAGAGATTCCCAGTTAGAGTAGGGTAGGTAGGAAAAAAATCAATAAAGCTCAGTCTCTGAGCATGTAGTTAGTTTTTTTAATTTCTGTAAGGTCCAACAAGTCAGACAGTCTAATCCTGGCTTGACTGTTTACAATTTTTTTCTAGAATGTAGAAAAGAAATCTGCTAGACAGTTTAATCCTAGTAGATATTAGATTAGGTAGAGAAACATATGAGACCAAAATTCTAATCTGGTCTCATGGAGTAATAAGGGTAGAATTAGAATAGGTTTATTTTCTTGTTTGTAAAAAAATAAAATGATGTAAAGGGTCTGCTAGTTCAAATGCACCCTAGAAGAAAAAATGCTAGGATTGTAGGGTGGGTAGGTAGATTGTTTGGGAATGTTTCTGCTAATCTATCATATTTGTGGCAGCTGATCTAAAATAAATAAAGGGATGTGCCAAGCAGCAGGCAACTGGCCTACTCCAAATATCTATTCTCTGAATTCTTGACTCCTTCAAGAAGAAGCCATCCCCATGTGGAGCCACTGTTAGCCCCCTGCAAATTTTTGACAGGCAAATTAGGGGGCTAATTTTTTTTTGAGACCTTCAAGGAATGCATCTCCCCTGAAGACACATCATCCTTGAAGTCTCCTGTGCCTTTGCCTTTGATAAAATCCCTTCTGTTGATTCCCATTATAAGGTCTCTCTGATTGTGACATCATTGTGCTCCTAAAGGCCTCCATTTATCCCTTGTATCCTTGCAAAATATCCCTTTCAACCCTTGTTTTTGCCTTTGTTAAAATCCCCCTTTTTACCCCCAAAATCCCTCCCCTAATCCTTCTCAACCTTCCCAAAATCCTCTCTAAACCATACACACACCCCTGGTGTGGTTTAATAACCCCTTCTTCCCTCTATCATTACCCGTTTTGGCCTTTAATTTCATTAATAATGTGCCAAAAAACCATATTCTCCATGTATATGGGGTCTAGCCCCTTTCAGCCAAGCCCTTGCATTTTCCCCCTCCTCGTGACCCGGGCGCTAGAACCACCCGCCAGCCTGAAAGGCGTTTACCACAGAGTATGTATCGGAAGCATTTTTAACCGTTGATCTAAACAGATCGGACGACGTTTGCTGGCTCCGTCGCGCCCATGGCTCCCCCCGCTCACCTCTCCGATAGTTGATCCACCGTTCATTTCCCGCAGATCAACGGCTCGGAGTCTATCTGTCCCGGTGGTCCCCGCCCCGCTTTCACTGTTCATAAACCATCCGGTTTCTATCGCACCGCCTTTCGGAGGTAGGTGGTATTTTCTAATGGGCCAGCGATTCCATACAGCATCCGACGCGTGGCACCGGTACGGCTGGAAAACCGCTATCTCGTCGCGCGTTATCGTTCGTCCGTAGATACAGAGCGATATCACCGTTAGCCGTCCGATCTGCAATCGCCCATCCAATGTTCATCACTCCACGAAGCTGCTCACGCGATAGTCCATGGCCTTCGTACCCTTGGCCCATCGTCTATCACCCTCTGATGCGTCTCCAGCTGTCGATCTCCTCCTGAGATCGAACGGTCAAGATTTGATTTCCCCGCTGTTGACTGTCCCACCGTCTCTCGGTCCTACCACGTCACCACTCCACGTGTCTCCATCGTACATTCGCCTGCCCCCATTATATATATTTGTTCCAAGGTCAAAGTTCAGTGTTTTTACATTAAAATGTCTGCCTTGACGTTTTCCCCATGCATTCTCCGGTGTGCCATTTGTTCCTCCACAGTAGCTTCTACAGTCATCATCCTCGTTCACACCACATTGCCATTGTCACTTTCATCCATACCACCACCTCCATACATGTTTTTAGTAACTATTTTCGTGTTTTGAAGGTTTATTAGGTGGTAAAACCCGCCATGTTCATATATGCTATTATAATGGCGCAGTGCGTAGAAGAAGCTGAATGTAGAGCCTGATATTACAGGGAAATGTCTCGAAAGTTGTCTGTGACATAAATGTCATCAAAGGACAGAATTAAAGCTCTGAAAAACCTCTCTGGCGCCATTAAAAGCACAGATTTCGCAGTCAGAGACAAACGAGAAAGAGGCAAAGAGTATCAGTGGAAAAATAGAGCGTTTAAGGCCTATAATTGCAGATTTTGAGCCTTAATCCAATTTTTCAAAGACAAGGTGTTGGAATTAAAGACCTCGTGGATCGCTCAGAAGGTCCAATGCAAAGAAAAACATACTATCAAGGTTTCCGTATCAGCAGAAGTTTCCTCCCGAGAAAGGACACAGTGTCCATATTTCTTTTAATCTATGCCGTGTTCCTGAGAAGATTTACACCCTGGAAATAGTCCTATGCTACCAATGCATTAGTTATGTGGTATGGCAGACCTCGCAATGTCCATACACCTCGGTTTATTTACCAGAATTATGCAAAGGGCTATAGCAAGTACATAATAGACACACCTGGAAGTAAATTGCAGCCTGACGAAGATCATGCTTTCATCTAAAAATCATAGAAGATAAATGCTCAGAATTAAAACCGAATGGAGCCTCGGCCCTCCTACTACTTCAGAATTTTAATGCTGCATTTAAGATTACAACTACCATTGTTATTCTTTCTCCTATAAGAACCCTGTAGAACATATTGTAAAGTTTGTTGTTCGGCTGCTGTCGTTGCTGTTAGAGGGATTCATTCTGACTATTAGAACAGTCTTGGGAGGGATTAGCAGAGTAGTTGCTATGTAGTAGGCTGGGAAGAGAAGTTTGGATTGTAACAGCCACTGAGCTCAGTGTATGTGACTGGTTTTGTATCAATTAATCAAAGCACATTTCATAGGATCTTGGTCTATTACTATTGGTGATGTCTTCTAACTTTGTTTATTACATTTCATATTGTTTCATTTTCTGCTGGCTTGCATCAGAAATATGGCATAGGATTTACCCTTGTTAGGTACCCTATGTCTCTGCTCTCCTTGCCTTAAATTTTGTTCTGCTAAATGTGTTATCTGGGGGTTGATTTTAGTCAATTTAACTAGTGTGGTGGATGTTATTGCCTGCTCTCTGATGTATGAATTGGATGGATCAGTTCTTATATTTTCTTGTTGGGTTTAAGCTAGAATATTTGGGAACACTGGGGATTAGAGTTAGCCCTGTCCACTAGGATCCTTGTGCGACCAGCTGGCCTTTCTAAGATCCCTCTATTAAACTTATCTCTGTTTTTCCCTAGAGCATGCTAAAGTTTACCTGGAGTTAAATGACCTCTGGCCCGATCTATAAGCTGCCCCTTTGTCCCTCCTTTGAAAGTTTCCTTTGAGTATGTCCAAGCAGGTCTCGAGTTAAATGACCTCTGATCTGATCTATAGACAGAAATTAGGTTGCTTTCCTTCTTTCAATTTCAATCCTTAATGTTCCATCCCACCATCTAATCTAAAATATCCTTTAGTATTAGATGACTTGCCCTTTGAAAGCTTTGGCTAGTTGTTGCATGTAATCACCTTTCATGACTCCATAGCCCAATGGATGGCACTTTCTTGACTTTATTTACAAAGGAAATGTTTCTCTTGAAGGCTCATAAACATATTAGCCACCTGTTTTCTTTGACAAACTATTATAGGTGGCTAACAGTGGCTCCACATGCAGATAACATCTTCTTGAAGGTGTCAAGAATCTCATATATGATCTTTGGAAGTAGGCCGGAGCCTGATCCTTGAACATCTTTTCTTCTTTGATCTGCTGCTACAAACATGATGGGCATTATATCAGCAGAAAACATTTCCCCAAACAGCTACCTACCCAACCTACATTCCTAACATTTTTTCTTCAGAAGGTGCACTTGGACTTGCAAAACTTTCCCAAAATCATTTTTATTGAAAGCAAGAAACTATTCTAAATCTAACCTTATTTTTGCATGAGTCCAAATTAAACAGTTGGACTCATCAGCTTCTCTACCTAAACTAATATCTGCCACGATTAAATTTTCTGGCGAAATTTCATTCTCTATATTCTAAAATAGAAATTGAAAACACATCCAAACTAGGATTAGACTGTCTGATTTGCTATGGGTTCATGGCATAAAGACAAGCCAAAAATGAACTGAAACTTTGCAGAAAATTGAAACAAAATTGTGAAGGCTTGAAATTCTGAAAATTAAGAGCCTCCTTCCTTCTTCTTGAGCTTTTTAGAGTCACCTTTATTTCTTCATTTCAGCTCTAATTTTGACCCTGTTAGAGCTATTTTCTTCTTCTTTGCTGGTTCAAGTTTTGAGCATGTTAGAACCAATTCTCTTCTTCTCTCCTAGTCTGTTCTACTGATAAGCCAATATTAAACAGTTTGGCAGATCTTCTTCACTATCCTATCAGAAGTAAATTGAAATCTTCCCAATCATGATTAGGTTGTATGATTGGACAGTAGTGTTCCTTAAAGTAGTGGCATTTGAGCTTGCACACTTTCATATTTTCCTTTCCTTTTGGTACGGGGATATACCTTTCTTGTTTTATTTTTGCCCTCTTTTCTATTTTTTCTTTTTCTTTCAAAGAAAAAACTAAAAAACTAACTAAATGCTCATAGCTGGGCTTTATTGACATACCTACCTACCCTAATCTATCTTGGAAATCTCTGTTGTTTTATATGATACAATAGTGCTAGTGCAACCAGTTAAGCTGTAAAAAAAAGGGTAGAAAATATGATTGCTTGTCAGAGATAACCATAGGGTAATTTGAATGTGGGTCTTCAAAACCAAGGCCACCACCAGTGGTGACCATTCCTGATGTATGTGGCTCTTGCAAAGGGTCAATTCTTGGGAACTTGAGTCAATCAGGGCCTCCATATATTCTTCCATAGGATCAACAAGAACATGATATAAAATTTCTTCTTTTAGGCCTTCCATGACTGGTAGGCTATCTGCATCCTTGACAGCTTGGTTCACAGCATCTTTAGTGTGGCTCTTCAAAGCACAATCAATCTTTTCCTGCACATCAAAAGGTAGTGAAATTTCTTCTCTCTTAGGGGAAGGGAGGCTTTCCAAAAATGCTTTGGGGTCTCTGAATTGGCATGCCTGATGTTTTGAGTTCAAAATTTCAATTTCAGTTTCGTATCTTTCAACTACCAATTCTAGAAATATTTTCATGATTTCAGGGTTCACGTGTTTTAGCTTTGAAAAGAGGAGAATAACTCTTGGAAGGTCATCAGGTTGAAACTCTGACAGGAATATTGACACTTCATAATGAAATTCTGCTCTTAAATCTCGCTGCATCTCTGTAAATTGTTCAGAGTCTTCTATTGGTTGAGGGATTTTGTCTTCCACCATGTTGAGTTTTAGACCAAAGAAAAAGGAAAGTTAGCCAAATATGACAATCTTTAGAGGCAACTGATATTCAGACATAGGAAGCCGATACTCAGAGATTCCTTTAGTATGGATGATGTTGTAATGAAACTGGTCTCCCAGTGGAGTCTTGTGAAAACAGAGATAATCAGCAAGCCTACTAATCACCAGTTCAGTCTTTTGGTCATTTAGGAACTATGGAGTCGCTAGGTGGACAGTTTAAAATGGTTTGAAGCAGGTTGTTGTCCACCATCAGAAATATATACCAAATTGAAGCTAATTGGTCTTCTTTGAGTTCTTAGATATGTTTAAGGAGTGTTTAACTCAAATTCCCCAGTGGAGTTGCCATTATGTTGGTGACTCAATTGGATAGCACACCGAATATTCTTGAATCAAGGGAATTTATGAGGTCCTAAGAGTGTATCAGGTATAATCTACTCAAAAATTCCCCAGCAGAGTCGCCATTATGTTGGTGTTCCTATGATTTGGCAGATTTGGCAATACCAAATGACAAGACAACATCAAACCACTTTGGGATCTTAGGATCTAGCCCTCCTGTATCCAGAGAGGGATCTCTCTATAAAGGTAAAGAAATGTATATCTTTGATGTTCAATTTAAGGTGTTAGGCTAGTTATAGGGCACAAGGGTTTTTGTTTTGTTTGTTTGGTTGGGAATATTGACAGAAGGTTTCAATGTAAGGTAAAGGAATGAGTAGAGAATGGTTTTCAGAAATGGGGAGATAATTCAAAGAGAATACAAGTCCATTGGGCAATGGGGTCATAAAAGGGTTTAATTACAATTCAAATATCCAAGGCTTCCAAAGGGATAATCATCTAAAAAAGAGGATCTATTAAGATGATAGTATGGGATGAAACAATAAAGGAATGAATGGTAATGACAAGGAAAACCTTCCAAGGTGACCACTTCGGAGTAAGTCAAGGGACAGGGCATACCTTATTCCTCCATGATCAAAACTCCTTATGAAGCTAACTCTGAAGACAACAATCCAGCAGTCCTCATGACTATTTTCAGACAGTAGAAAACACTTAAGTTCAAACACAGAGTGAAGTCTAAGATCAGAGAAATACTTTTAATCTTCTCTTCTTTTGGAATTCAACTCAAAGGGATCTTAGAAAGGCTAACTATTGGAAAGGGAACTTAGGGGACAAGGCTAATCACTAAATCTCCATATTATCCTATTCTTTTAGCTGAACCAAACAAGAACATCTAAGAAACAAACTCTAAATTCATACATAAGTAAGTATGGGAAAAAAAACTCTTTGACTGGTTAAAATATATTGAATTGGTTCTTAGATACACAAATAGTAGAAAACATAAAGATAAGAATGTGCAGGAAGCATTAGGGTACTTGCAGCAGTATATCCTAAGCTAAAATTATTGTTTCTTATAAGAGAAAATGAAACATAATGTAACACAGAGGGAAAACAATGACAGAGAAGGGACTCATCACCAATGACTTGGATCAGGATCCAATAAACATGCTTGTCATATTAGTAGAGAAAAACCAGTCACATACATTCTTTTCCAACAGCTTGATACCATCCAGAAATCATCTCCCAGCCTATTTACAACTACTACTCACATAACTCTAACTCAGTAAAACAACTTACAATCATTAGTTTTCCAACAACCAACCAACATTTTCAATGTATTTTTCATGGGCTCTTATAGGTGAATGAGTGATAGCAGTGGTAGATAGGACTTAAAAGCTTCATTAAAATAGAGGTATAAATGTCTTCGAAGCCCATTCTGTTTAACATATTTACATTAAATTTCAGTACCCTTTAGTCGATTTAGAAGTCTTTGTTAGGTTGACAATTACTTCTAGGGTGTGCTCTCGAAGTACTTCCTGGCTGTAGGTACTTTTTTTTTGTCTTCTGAGACAAGTAAGGTGAATATTTGTCTTTCAAGTCTTCCATGCCCTCATAACTACTGCATTGACATTTCTTAGGACTTTCTGTCAGAATAATAACTGTTATGGTGCTTGAAGGAGAATGGAGTAGGTCGTGTGGCTAGTCCTTTCTTGGAGAAAGAACATTCTGCTAATATTAAATCAGTGATATAACTTCTTTGAAACACTGATATGACTTGATTATTTTATGGTCTGAGATTTATTAAGTTCCTTCATTTTCCTTAGATGCGGATTAGATACTTAAATCTTCAATATCATGCACTAATCCTTCTAGTCTTCTTCTGATATTCTGCTTCTTCTTCGATACGGGTATCCGGGGCTTCTGTTGAGTTGGAGGGTTTGCAGGTATGATTGATGTTCATGATGCATCAATCCATCTTAGAATTCACCCTGCATGGCTTCCTATTTGTATTGATAGGTTACAGAGTCGTCACTCTGAACCGAAGTGTCACCTTCATGATTGTGGGAAAGCATTATAGATCTAACGCCATCAAACCTGCAAACATAAGATAAACAAATTAAACAAAACCTACGTGTGGGGTATAACTACAACAGAGGCTTGCGAGGGTGAAGGAGCAGTGAGGAATAATGTGAATGCAGTGGAAAAATGGGAGGAAAACCCTGCCAGAGCAGCTAACCAGGTCCGATGGGGGTTTGAGTGCGATGAGGGACATGGATCGTTAGATCAGGAAAATCTACGGTGGAGATCTTCCGACGAAGCATTTTGGGAGAAACATGAAAGGCAAGTGAATGGAATTTCGATATAACATGGACCGTGCAATCTCAGAGATCGATGACTAGGATCAAATCGTGAGCAACGTTACGGAGGGCAGTAGTATGGTGGAAAATCGGGGATGGTTTTCAAAAAATGAAATGGGGGGAGGCAGTTTTGAGCGAATGGAATGTGATTCCATACATTGGCCGACACGTGGGTTCTCAAAACTACCCATTTTTGCAAAAAATTGAAATGTTAACTCTTGGGCACAAAAATTTTGCGAAACAGAGTTTAAGCCGTCGGATTGCTTGGTATTGATCGGATGGTGTGGGTTGCATGCGATAGCGGCAATGTGCGCGAGCGGAAGAACTGGTGGGTCCAGTAGATGATGTGATATTTTCTGTTGTGGGGTGAATGGCGGGTTAAGTGTGAACTGTCGGATCTACATAAATGAATGGTTGGATCTTGATCGGAGGGGCGATGGCGAAGGGTTATGGGTGGAGCGCAACGCAATCTCAGCCATTGGTTCCTGTGGATTCAACGGTCCAGATTTGTTTAAAATCATAATGTAGGGGAATGGAAAAATAAACGCAAGGTAAGGTTATGATGGAGGTTAATGTATTGTAAGTGCCCGATTGTGGGGCTTAGGTTATATGAGGTGGGGGCTAAAGGATATAAGCCCTTGGGGGCTTAATAACTTATAAGGTAAAAAGACTATTTGTAAGGTCAAAAACAGGGTTTTTAAGGCTTATTAAGGATTTCGATAGGCAAGAAAAATTATTTGTAAACCAAATAAAGGGAAACATAAGGTTTAAAAGGGGTTTAGGATGAGTTGGAGGTTGAAATTAAGGTCTACAGAGGAATTTCTGTGAAGGGAACAAGGGTGAAAAATGGAGCCTCATGGACAGTTTTTCTTTGGTAAACAGCAGGGTTCATCAATGGAAACAGTAGTGAAGATTCTATAAAGGATAGAAAACACATGAAGGCTTCAAGAATGATAGATTTACAAAGGAAATGTTTCTCTTGAAGGCTCAGAAACATATTAGCCACCTGTTTTCTTTGACAAATTATTATAGGTGGCTAACATTATCATCAAGAGTAGGAAAAACATTTAAGTTGCACAAGTAACTATAACCATAGAAGAAGAGAAAAAACCTAGCATCCACAGTGACAGCTATGAGAGTTCCTTGAGACAATTTTAGCTAAGTAAGGCAAAGATCATGGTTAAGATAGACTTCTTTGACAAACTATAGGCAAAGCTGCTTCAAAAGATGATTTCAAGAACAGAGTACTTTAGAGGTAACAATATGCAGGGCTAGCCATAAATCATAATTGATACTAACTGATCTAAATCACTAAAGAAAATAGACAAGCCAAAAACTTGTTAGAGAGCAAAAGATGAATTCTCTAACATATCTTAAGCAGAAGAAAACATTTAGGCAGTGAAGGAAACAAACAGATCTAAGGTGCTATCAACGAGCCTATCTTAGTCTAAATGTTTTGTCCTACTGCAGCATATATGGATGGAAAACATGTGATAAACTTAGAAAACATTAACAAGAGAAAAATTCACCATCAACCAAGCCTATGGATCCTGCAAACAGTCCTTCTCCATCAACAAGTGAATCAGATCATGCATAAGGTCCAAGACATCAATTTCTCATCAAAGGCTTCAATGGACTATGTAGTAATTCAGCATAAGTCATCAACATCCAACAAAATATACAATAGCCTCATTCTCTATTTATGGAGAAAATGAGGAGGTGGAAACCCTAAGAGGCTTCTAGAAACCCTAACTTAGCCATAAATGTCATAAATGTGCTTAATGACCATGCAAGGCCCAAGACACATAAGAGATAAGGAAATAAATGAAACAAACCAAAACATAACTCCCCAATCAAATCAGGAGTGTTTTATCCAAGAAAATATTAAAAAACTAATTTTCCATTAATTAGTGTCTTTTGTCGACTTTTTGGCAAAAAGCTCGCTGTGCATAGCTCCATATCAACCAAAATTGGGGTCTGTTGCAACTGCGTTTTGGACCCCTTCCCGGCATCGGATTCGGGCCCGTGATGGCTCGTTGGAAATAATGGAGAGTCTAATTTCTAGAAATACTTGATTTCTTTTCAATGGATGCCATTTACTAGCTCAAAATTCAAATCTCCCATGACTTCTCAACGCGGATCGCTAGGCTTAAAAAGGAGGCAGAAAGGTCATTCTTGAGGAGTTTTTTGACATTTTGAGGGGGAAAAAATGCTCCAAATGATCTGAAATATTTTATGGAGACTTCTAGAGACATTAAAAACCCATAAATGTAAACCCTAGCAGCTAAGGATGCCCCAAAAAAGAGTTTAGCGCTTAGGGTGCTGCACTTCTAGGGAACAAAATTTGTAAAAAACAAAAGGTGTTCGGATTTTCTTCAAAATTAGTGGGTAGACCCCTCAAGGGGTTTTAAACACCTTCTAAGAAGCATCAGCCAAGATCTCAAGGCTGTCATGAAATTTGGGCATTTTTATCTCTTCTATCTCTAGGAGGGCTTGCTTCAATTTAGCATTCGCAATCATGCTCTTCCTTGCACAGTGTTTGACCATTTTCTTCTACAAGGCAAGGCCCCTCTTGACCTCTTTGAAATTTTTGTGCTCCTGATTGTAATAGTAGATGACCCTTTATGCTCTTTCAAAATCCTTTTCCCATTCTTGAAGTTGGGCATCTTTTTCTAGGAGGAGTAATTTTGTGTTTATCCCTTGGTCTTCCTTATCACTATCTAGATCAACAAAGAGGGGGCCTTGAGAAACCTTTTTAATCCTTTTACTCCTCCTGACCAGTGCCTTTGGCTCAACACTCTTCATTTTTTCTTTTCCTTTGTCTGATGCTTTGGTATTTTGTGAGGAGGTGGTCCTTTGCCTTTTAGAGGCAGTAAACACACTCCTTTTCCCTCTATGATAAGCGCATGAGAGAGGGGAAATCATGGGAGTCTCAAAAGCAATGTTGTCATCATTTTTTCCTTCACTCTGCTCTGATTTTTCTATGTCTTCTATGGATTTATTTTTTTCAAGACAATCATGATAGTTTTCATAACTGTCATGACTCTTTCTTGGACTATCTTGGGCACTTAGATAGCTGCATTCCTCATCTGGTTGTTCTCCTTCTTCACTGTTTTCCTCTTCTTACTCATTGTCATCTTCCTCTTCATCATCATTGTCATCTTCCTCTTCATCATCATGTTCACTATTTTTATCTTTGTGGCTATTATCACTGGTTTCATCTTTTTTTTCTTCTTCCTCATCTGGTTGCCCTTGGTCATTGCTGCTTTCTTCTTGACCACTTTCCTCTTCCTCATTTTCTTCTTCCTCTTCATCATCTTTCTTTTCAATGCTTTCCTCATGATCTTGGTTGCTTACTTCATCATTTTATTCACTTTCATCCTCTTCTTCTTCTTCATCAACTTCTTCTTCATTTTCCTATCCTTGTTCATCATTATCTGTCTCATCTTCTTCCTCACTGTTGCCTCCTATTTTCCCTTCACTAGGGCTACTGTCAACCCCTTCACTTGGTAAATCAGGGGAGGAGGTAATAGGTGAAATTATTGATGGAGAAGGAACATGGGGAGATGATGGCTGTGTGGAGGTAGATGGTTGTGAAGTGGAAGGCAAGCTCTACTGGATGAAGGCCTGAGGGTCTGAAAACACATCATGTGAGATGAAGGTCTCCCAAGATATACCTTGTTTCTCTAGCTGGTATAGGACAATCATCTTGATCAGGGAGTGATGAAAAAGGCTAGGCATTTGGTGGTCATAGCTTTTCCTCTTGACAATAGAGGCCATTTTATCAATACTCCGGAAAAGGTAATAAGGTAGGTTCATCATCTTGACTTTGGTAAAATGCATCAGCAATCTGATATGATATGAATAGAGGCAAGAGTACCTTCCCTCACATGTGAAAAAACTGATAATATACCTCATTAATGCTGCATACCTCTCTAGAAAATAAGAAAAAGGAAAAATAGCCTTGCAGTTTTGCTAATAGGTGGGTTTAAAGTAGGGCCCATAATAACCCAAATCCAATTTCTTTTGTTTGAACCAAAGCTCACCAACGTCAGGTATACCAGTTGCCTTGGAAATGATTTCAAATGAAAGCTCAAATTGGACCCCTGCAAGATCAACTTGGTGGTTTTGTAGGCTACAAGAAAAAAACTTGGTTAATTCTGGATGGTATTCTACTTGCTTGACCTTCTCACAAAAATGGTAGCATCCTACATCCTAGAAGCATGAAAGGATCATAGGAGAGGAAGTAATTGGAGTGGTGTCTAGGAGCTCAAACCTTTTAGCTTTTCCTCCATGATGTTTTGGCTTGGTGGGAGTATGAATCTCAACACCACTGGTGTGACTATCTCTCTCTGACATGATGGTTGGTCCAAACAACAGAAGGAACCTTGAGTTTTCTTTAGGGTATTTGGAGAAAAATAAGTGGTGTAGGTCAAGATTTTACAAAGAGTAAAGCTAGGGTGAGGACAACTTTCAAAGCTTAGACTTGGTGGTAGAGGTCAGGTTTATAGTTACTTAGTCTTCTCTGTATAAAAACCAATCCTTCTTATAACCCTAGTTCAAAGACATGACAATTTTTTTTTTGCATAGTCTAGGGTTTTGGTCAATTTGTAACCATTGATGACCTCTCTGAAAAAACATATTTGGGAGAAGGAAAAAAAATGTTGACCAACCTTGTTTTAACTTGCAGAAGCTTCGTAGAGGCCAAAACCCGATTTTGAAAGCCTTTGGCACAATTTTTTGAAGTGCTGCCAGGGGCGCAGCGCCAGCGCGTTGCGCCAGGCCGGTCGGGCTGTCGGGTCGTAGCGTCGAGCGGAAAAAAAGCCTCCTGATGGTCGTTCCTATGCTTGCGCACAGTGCCAACCCAAACGCACAGTGCCAACTTGCAAGCGCGTAGCACAGTGTAGTATTACACTGCCTACCTCGCCTCTATGCATAGCGTCGGAGGCTAGGAGCGTAGTGCCATGCTCAGCGCGTAACGCCTGCCAAGTTTTCACAGTTTTCCCGAAAACCCAGTAACTTCCTTCTCAATGGCTTCTTCTCCTCGGTAATGGGCAAATTATGCATGGGGAAGGTTCAATTTGTCTTTTGAACTTGATTTTGAAAAGTAAATTAAAAGACCAAACCCACTTTTCTAAAGTTGGGGTATCCTATCTTTCAATGTGTAATTTTGACTAATGTTTGTTGTGAACACCATTTTTAAATATTTCTCGGAAAACATGTTTGTTCCTGCCTTTTCCAATCTTTTTGGGAGCAATATTTTTTGGCATGGAGGCCCTTTGTTGGGAGCCTATCGTTGAGATGTAGAATTTCCCTTTTTTGGAAATAACTCATAACCTGACTTTTTACCTTAAAAACTCTATTTTTCTATCCTTTGGCAAAAAATGGTCTTATTTAACCTGATACCCTTTGTCTTTCTTCTCCTAGTGCAGCTGAAGCAGTGCTATTTTGGAAAAAACCTTAAGGAGGAGGCTTCTCTACTTGAAATATCTGAGATGGCTTCGTGCTTGTCATCAATGTTTTGTTAATCTAAAAAAACAAACTCTGATACTCTTTTACCTACATGCTTGTTGTTTTTGTCTTGTTTGGGTCTGCCTCTTGGTGATGATTATGCCCTATTACTTTGCCTCCTCTTGTTGCTGGTGGTAATCTTGGCTAAAAAAATGTGAACAAGGGCAGTTGTCCCTTGCAATGTTTGTACTCTAAGCCAAGGGGGGGCCTTTGAGTGCAATCCTCTTTATGCAAGAAGGCATAACTTGCTGGGCACCAAATCCATCCTATAACTCAATGAAACCTTTTGTGACCTAATGGGTACCTTTGGATTTGGATTTTGGATAGGCATTTAGACTTTAGCGATTACCAAGTACAATATAGGACCAGTGATAAGCTTAGTGTGTTTTGAAGACCTAGGATCTAGCATTCCTGATTATTTAGAGGGTTTGTAGAGACAATCAGTACCTGAGGATATTATGAAAGAGTCATCAAGATTATTGGATTAGTAGGTTTGAACAGTAGTATGGAATCTTGTAGATAATAAAAATAGAGGATTTGGGCCAAAAGGCAAGACATGTTGAAATATGAGTGACGGTTGGGGTAAAAATAAATGACTTGAACCCAGGATGGGCCTTCCAGGAGTGGTGGGCTAGTGATGACTAGACATGAAGATGAAAAAATCGGAAAACATTATCACAAGGATAATGAAGGTTGTGAGATTTCTAGAACTCACAATGCTTCATGAACTTTGTTTCTAGAAATCTGGAAACAATTCTTAGTCATCTTTAGGTATGAAAATTATGGATGACTGACAATGGCTCCACTTGTGGAGGGTACGTCTATTAGTATGAATCCTTTGTCGAAGTGTACGAAAAAGGACCACTTTAGCTACGCATAACTAATAGCCCTAACAACAAAAGTGGCTGCCAATATCTTCAGAGCTGCGATTAGTTAGACAAGAAAATAGCTGCAAAACACCAGATCTATGTATGGAAAGACATTAAGCAGTAAAATAAAGGGTTTGCTCCATGCATCCAACAGACAAGACAAGAACACAATTTTTTGAAAGAATTTTTATATTACAGGGCACCTGGGAGGAAAACAAGAAGGTGTATCCAACTCTCCTCAATGGGATGGGTTCTTTGTAGTCCTCAGCACTTCAGATCTAAGCTTTCTCTCTCCTGTAGGTGTAGAAAACCCAATGCAAAAATGAAGCTCAATGGGAGCAAATGATGAAAAATGAGACCAAGTGTATAGATCCAGAGTGATCTAGTAGGCAACAAAAGGTGAGGAATGGTAGGAAAAACCCTCCTATTTATAACAAAATATTGGGTCATTCTAGATCTTGGTGCATGGGTTAACCAGATCTAGATCCAATTTTTATGGAATATTTTATTATATTTGTTGGAGGGAAAAGGTATTTGACTTGGGTCAAATCCCTTAATTTGTCAAAAATAAATAAATAAATGATTTATTTATCTTTTTAAGGAAGCGGTTAGAGGATAATCAAATAAATAATTATTTATTTCATTATTTATGGGTGATTTGGTCATATTTAACAAGGAATATCATCTAAAAAAGGTTTAAATGATTATTCCTAGAAAATAATAAGATAAATAAAGGTTTATCTAATTAATTTCTTTGATTTTGGGTTAAACATGACTCGGAATAATAATTAAATTATGGTTTAATTAATTATTCCATGAGGAAAATCAAACAAATATGGGTTTGTTTAATATTTCCTTTTGGGGTTTCTTGTTTTAACATAGTGAAAGCAGTTTTACTTAGGGTAAAATCGGTCTTACATGGTGTACTTGGGTCCATCTAATGATAATAGGTTAGATGACCAAAAAATGGTGTAACAGATTGCCCCCCAGCGTGCGAGTGTCAGGAGAAAATCGTATGACCGAAGTACGTTGTAAGAACACAATCACTAGACAACAAAAGGGATGTCAGAGAGAGAAATGTAAGGTAGATAGTGTGCTGAAGGACTAGACCCTGAGGAGACGAGACTCACAGGTGCAACAAGTCTCTTTTTATGAGAGGGTACCTGTGCTGAAGGCGGCGGGGTAGGCATACCTATGCCCACCGAGACAAAGTACAAAAGAATAGTGTGTCCAGTAAACAAGGGACCGAACCATAAAGTACAGCTGGCATAATCATGAGCCAGATAAAAAATACAATGAGGAATCCCACATACATGTTGTGCCTGGGATAACAGCCAGGAATTGTACAATAATATCTGAGTACATGAGATACAAATACAACTCAAATGCCCCATGTGAATGGGGAAGGGCTCACAAAATCTGACTGATACATGCGAGTCAAAGAGGTGCTGCAAGTGGATATGGCCAACATCATCAAATATCTGGAGCTGCATCGAAGGCTGCAAAGAAGAGGTCATCCGGGCATGTGGGGGGCTACCTGCAGGGCCACCTCCTCATGAGGGTTGAAACATCTCACACACACCCGGGAATCATCAAGAGCTGCTGCTGGATCACTGGACCATCAAGTATACGAATCTCGATCATGCTGAAAAGAGCTGGAGAAACAATCAAGCCAAAGGGAAAGGAGGTATCCCTTTGCCTGATCCAAGGCACCGAACAAGAGTGGAAGCTGGAACCAAGGTACACCGCCCTCTAGACCTGACTTCTGGAATGAAAGAGCTGATGTCGACAGAAGGAGGTCCGCCATAGTTGATGCAATGAGAGACCCTCAACTAAGGCACGAGAGAAAAGAGTAGAGCGACGGACAGACTGACACTAATGATGATAGTGAAGTGGAAAGGATTGAGTAGCTAATGGACGACTTCCCTTGCTAGAGCATAAAGGGCATGAATGACATGGCAGCGACTGACACAACATCATCAGGGATGGGGGACAGTGAAACTGAAGGTCATAATGTGTGACACAAGAGAGAGACCAATCAATGATGGATGGAGGGCTATAGTGGGGTACAAAGGGACTCGGTATAGACTCCATGGAGGGAATGATGACTCAACTTGGATGCTCTAAACAAGGGCGACTTGATGGTGCTGCCACACAGTAAAGGCCCCAATGGGGGGACCGTGGAGACATGAGTACATGATGGGAACTCATGACGAAAATCGACACGAACAAGGACAAGTAAGGGGGCAAAATGGTGCCCCAAGTACAAGTGGCGTAAGTGAGGAAATTCGATTTTTAGGAGGGGTGAAGTGACCCTTCGTGGAAAAAATGTGTCTTGGTGGAGTGTTAGATCTCAAAAAACTAACAGATACCCATTTGAGGGCTCAGTGAGAGCTTTCCAACAGTGCAGACGGTTCGTCAAACGGGGCTACGGTGTGGTCACAGCGGTCGAAAGAAGAAACATGGGTTCTCTTTTAAGAAGGCAGTTTTCCCTCCAACATCACTCATTTGCTGTTGTTGCTGTGGTGAATGTAGAGAGGAGAGAAGGCCCTAAATCTTGCGGCAAACGTAGCGGACAAACCGACCGTTGGAATCGCGATCCGTCAGTTGCAGGTAAGAGGTCTAACTTTTCTCTTGCATTTTGATGGATTACATTGTCAGTTTAGGGCCCAGAAATCCAGGAACAACCCCTCCTTCATCTCTACGGACGGGTTGCACTTTTTGGGGCAAAAAGTGCGACCTAGGACACAGGTATCAGGGAAAAAAGTGCGACCTGGTCCAGAAAAGAGCAGAAAACTGCGACCTGGGAGATGAGGGGGTTTTGGTGATGTTTTATGGCTGGAAGTTGGGTTTTGGTGGTTGGTTATGGTTTTCCCGATCTGTATGCTGACAAAAATGATGTTTTTGTGCAGGGATGGCAGAGTTACGGGTCAACTGGAGAGAGAGAGAGATCTGGGGACACTACGGACAGAGATCCAGGTGGATCAGGGCGTCCGCCGTGTATTGGCCAGATTTGGGGTTCTCAAGTTCTTGGAGAAACCTTTGATGAGAGCAGGGAAACCGTTACTGGCCCGGATTATCAGTTACTGGGATCCAGATCAGGAGATCTTTGTAGTGCAGGGGCACAGGATCGAGTTGACGGTCCAGGACGTGTACTTCCTGACTGGTCTCCCGCCACTTGGGATGGTGGGAAACACACAGCCAGTGTTGCCGCAGGGGCGGCATATCATGGAGTTCGTGGAACGCCATTGTCGACTGGGTCTCCAAGTCAAGGGGACTCGAATACCGATCGGGGATCTAGAGAGGCTAGAAACTCGTGCAGTGGTCGCAGCTGTGCTGCAAATCCTGGGCATCGAGGCATTCCATCACATCACTGGGGGGCAGATGATGATAGTGGAAAGTGTGTTGGGAGGGACCTACTATGGGTGGGCCCAGATGTTGTTGGTGTCGCTAAAGCGACAGTTGTCACTATGCAGGCGGCAGGTGAACCATGACTGCTCATATGGGACTTTTTTGTGCGCCTTCTTCTTTGAGAAGATCCCGACCTTGAGGCCTCATGTACAGCTTCCAGATGGGGGCCCGAGAGAGCCCAGGATGCGCCGTTGGGGACGGCTACTGTGCAGAGGAGGAGGAGGGGCGGTCGGGCGAGTGTTTCGACCAGAGTTTTTTTCCCATTGGGATCAGATGCCTTTGTACATAGACGACTATCCCTATAGTGGGATGAGCTACTGTGGGGATCCGGATCTGCCACTTCCGCCTGGTCGAGTCTGGGGGCCCGATGGTAAGTGACAGATTGCTATTCTTGTGTGGGCATGTTAAATTTTTTGAATAGTAATTGATGGTACTGATTCATGTACTTGTGGCATGCAGATATAGCACCGGTAAAGCCGGCCGGATATATGGGACGACCGGCAGCGTCTGGAGCTGCAGGTCCAAGTGAGACGAGAGCGGCACAGAATGAGGACACAGCCGCCCTGCTGGAGGACATCCGCCGTAGATGCGAAAGGTTGTTGACCGGAGTATCAAAGCGTGGGTGGTAGGACTTAGACGACCAGTTCATAGAGCCATGTGTTGGTCTACCCTCGGAGTGGCGAGGTGTCATGCGGCGCATGGCGATGGCCGGTCAGGCTATGCGCGATCTACATGCTGCAGGGGCAGAGCCATTAGCCCGGGAGCCTCCAGATAGTGATTAGGGGTGGGGCTTGTGGTGCCCCCTATGATGTATGTAGGGGCAGGTGGTGCCCCCAGTTTTGGGTTTTGTTTTGTAACATGCTATGGGCATGTCGTATGTATCAGAGTAGATGGACTCTAAACACATGTTTTGCGACACATATTATGGATATGCATCATTTTTTGATGGTTTATTTAATGTTATGGTCTTGTATGAAATGTGTGTGATAAATGCCAATCTAGAACATGGTTTGAAATACTATCTACATAGTGATTCTGTTCTCGAGGTACATGGTTGAAAGTTATGGTTTCAAACGCACGTATTAAGATTTTCACTCGTAAATAGCGTCTAAACAACACAGGGTTATGCACACAATAAACACCATATAGTTGCATTACAAGAAGCAGGGAATCCAAACGAACGTATAGATGGAGGGTGCGATGAAAGAGGGCATCAGCTAAAAGGCCACGCACTGCATCATATTCGGCCTGATTGTTGGTGGCAGAACCAATGCATACCCCGTTAGAGAGAACAAGGGCATGCAAGGGGGTGAAAATGGCCCAACCTGCCGAGGCTAGATTCCTGGAGTAGCGACTTGCACCATCGGCGTAACCGATAAAGGGTGTGGACGGGGGGTCCTGCAGAATGGTGTGACAAGACAACAAATGAGGGGAGGAAAGGGAATGATGGCAACGTGAGTGGACAGAAGTCATCGGGCGACAATCGCAGGAGGGAGTGCAAGGGGCAGGATGATCATGACTCATACAGAGTGGTATATGAGGGCTATCGGAAGCATGGTGAGGACTCAGGCTGCGGAGGTCAACAGAGACATGGGTGGAGTGATCGCGTGTATGGGTAGGAAAAGGGTGGTCAAGGGACACAACAGGGGGGGATGCAGATGGGCTAGGCTCCAAGTGTCTCGCAGAGGAGGATAGGTAAAGAATGGTAACAGTAGACTCCGTCATCGGAACATCAGGGGGGGGAATGTCGATGGGGGCGGGGGAATCCTCAGGTTGGCCTGAAGCATACTGCGCGAGGATGGGAGAGGCGGATTGATTTTGTTCAACCTCATACTCGCGGATCACCTCTAAAGAGGCGCGGTAATGCGTCAAGTGAGGACAATGGTGGGAGTAATGGCCATGGATGCCGCACAAAGCACAGGGTTTGTTGGTGCGGAGAGTCTTGGGGTTCTTGGTTACAGACGAAGAAGGAGTGGAGGCTTCAGGGACCGTAGACTCGGGGAACGCGACTTTCACCATGGGCTGAATACGGGTTAACTCAGGACAAGCATGGGTGGCATGACCGGTGACATCACATAAAGCACAAGGCTTCGCGGGCGGAGGAGGAGCCGAGTCAGTCGTGGTGGTCTTGTCTTTGGGTGCCCCCTTGCGGGCTTTGCCTTTTTTCCCGGGAGCCGTCACAACAGGAGAAGGGTCCTGTGGAGGTGCTGGGGGCACAGTGGCAACAGAGGAAGCAAGGGGGACCGGTTGAACCGGTGTCAAAGCCATGTAAGGTTTGGGGTGACGAGGAGGGGTGGCAGCTGGGGGATCAAGGTACCAGACCGGAATGCCCAAGGTCAAGTTAGGGAGAGAGAGGGTGGCCATGACGGGGACAGAATATACTCCGGGAGGGGGAGCTAGGAAAGGGATCTTCCCAGCAGGGAAATGACCAGGAGGGATGGCTTCGAGGTGGTTGAGGCCAGGAGGAACCGATCCGGGAGGATAAAGAGGTTCAGGGATACCAGCTGTAGGGGGAGGGCCAGAAGGAGGAGGTCTGGCTGGCTGAGATGAATGGCTAGGAGCGGGTTGCGGAGGGCGAGGGGGAGGTTGCTGACTAGTCGAGGCAGGCCGCTTACGGGTAGCCTGAGACGATTGCATCATGCAAAAATTCGAGGAGCTGGAATCAGTGATGGGAGGAGGAGGAAGGTTAGGGAAAGTTCCAAGCAGGGAGGAATCTTTGTAAACGCCGGGGGAGACACTGGTCAGGGAATCAACGGTTTGCTTGTTGGCTACAGAAGAGATAGTCGTCTCAGGGGAGGTCTGAGATTTTGGCTCATGATATGTCAACTGGTCAATGGTGACTATCTTTCCATTATGGGGGAAAGACATCTTGCGAAAGACCGCGGATGGGACAACAGACATAGCATAGGTGTAGCTTCACCCCAATAGAATGTTGTAATCTAGCGGGGCGTCGATGACTTCGACGTCAACGCAAACAATCTTACCGGCGAGGGTGATAGGACAATTACGAAACAGGCCAATGGGCTGGGAGGCATGACCGTCCCACGCTCGAAGGGTGATCGTGGAAGGGGCCAGCTCAGGAGATTCGAGTTGCTTCCAAACCGAAGCAGACATCACGCATGTGGATGCCCCCTCATCAATTATACACCGGGACACGTTGGCGTTCCGGATTTTGACTGGGATTTGGAAGGCGACGGAAGGAGGGAGGGGAGGATGGTCCAATTGAGTGGCATCGAAAACAATCATTTGGTCATCAGCAGGATCTACAGCGCCCACGGCAGATAATAGAGCCTTCTTTTGGGAAGGGCACGACTGGAGGAGTTCCAGTGTGGAAATGGCAGCAGGAGACTGCGCCAAATCATCTACTATGCTATATGAATGAGCAGCTCGACCATAAGCAGCATTTCGACGTAATGGTCCCTTAGGAATCTTGGTATGGACCTCAACTTTGGGTTGAGGGATATGTAAAGGACCACTGGATGTCGAAAGAGGCTCTGTAGAACCTGAAGAGGGAGGCTCGGGGGCAGACTGAGCAGGAGGCTTGGGGTACTGACGAGACCGAGTTTGAAGGTGAAGATTGATGGATGGGGTAGGATCAGAGTGCATCATAAGGATCTGGTAATCAGAGGAACCAGAAATGGAAGGGGGGGCGGCTACCTGGCTGTCGGGCGGTTGGGTAGCCACGAATCCTTGTTGAGGGAAAGGATCAATAAACACAGCTGGCTGGGTAGTGGCCACATTAGGAGGAGCATGAGGGGAGGTGTGTTGTCCGCGCAATGTGGCTTGAGACTCCCACATCTGCCGCTTCTGGGGTAAGAGGGGACAATCGTAAGTGTAATGACCATAAACACCGCAACACGAACAGGGCTTGCTTGTGCGAAGCGGCCTATCCGGCTTGGGCTGAATGCCCTGTTGCTGGTTGCCAGTGTTAGGGTCCACACCAGAATTGGGTCCTTGGGTACCAGGGGCAGATTTGTTTTGGTTGCCTCTCCGCCTTCTTTGAGAAGAAGGGGGATTAGTTGCGCCCTGCTGTGCAAATACTTGCCCTGGAGGGGGCTGTAGGTGCTGGTGCTGGGGTTGAGGAGGCAAGGGAGGAGGAAGCGCATATGCTGGAGGAGCTGGCGCACCAGGCTGCGGATAAGGGTAATGGGTGGGTTTGGCAACATTGAGGTAAGCAGGAGGTTGGGCAAAAGGAGGAGGCATGCCGTATCCTGGATACATGCTACCGGGAGGGGGAAGAGTGCTAGAGGAGCTGGCCCCTCCCTGAGGGAGACCATAGCCCATAGGAGGTTGAGGGCTCCAACGATACCGTCGGCGGAATGAGATGCCCCCGGGGTGTTAGCGCCACCGGGCCTGGGGATGTCAGGAAGAATGGTATAAACATAACCAGATTGAGCGTAGATCAGGTCATATTTCAAGGCTATTTGGAGGGTGGCTTCTTCAGTTTGAGGAAAATGAGAGGCGACATCTTTGCCGATGGGAGCGGGAAGGGTGCGAAGGAACCAATCCATGTAAACCCGATCTTCGAAGGGAGGGGCTCGACATAAGCTCCGTCTTCTTCGCCATTCCTGAACATGGGCGGAAAGGCGTGTTGAAGAGGCTTGCTTAAAGGAAGTCAAGAGCTCCGTGCCAGTATCGTATCGGAGAGGGAGCTGGAAGTATGACAAAAAGGCTTGGGCAAGAGTCTCAAAGGTGGTATGGGTAGAGGTGGCTTGTTCAACATACCATTTGGAAGCTTCGCCGGAAAGCGTGCGTTGGAACAAACGAAGACGGATGGAGTCATCGGTAATGGAATTGGAGGAACACCACATATGGAAAGATCGGACATGATTGGTTGGATCTTCTCCATTAAGGCCCTCAAACTTAGGGATGTCTGAGGGGAGCTTGGTTGGCATAGCGGGCCAGTTAGCATTGTGGTGAATGGGGTCATTGATCAACTGATGGAAATCGGGGAGGCTGAGGCCTGCAATGTACGGTAGCACAGGGGTGGCCGGGGTAGTTCCTGTGGGGGTTCCACTAGTAGTAGGGCCGGCATTGGGGCCGGGAGAAACGCTAGCGTTAGGCCCTGGACCAGACATAGTGAAGGTGACAGGGGGAGAACCAGGAGGAGAAGGAGGACTCGATGAATCAGAGGAGGAGTTGGAGTGCGGACTCGGAGGTGGACTGGCTCGATGACGGCAGTGCGGAGCAGGTCGATCAAACGGAAACTGAGGGTCAAGGCCAAGAATTCTTCGGGAAAGGCGCCTTGGGGGCGCAATGATGACAGGAAGAAGGAAACCGACAGGGGCAGAAAGGGACAGAATCAAATAATGTCAAGGGCAGATAAGGTGCAGTGATAATTGATTTTAGAGTCTTTGCCAGGTGGTGTTAACCAAGCGCTTCTTCGCTTAGGGTCAGTGTGTGGCATGCGTTAATTTTAATTTTTAAACCCTTTCCATTTTGAGAGCAAGAAAAAAGTGTGTTGCGTAGCTGAAAATAAACCTACAGAGAACAGAATATAATGCTGAAATAACAGAAAAATAACAGCTACTTGTGCATCTATCTAACCCAAGAAGGTGGGTCTCTCAAAACTATGTTGAAAAGAAAGGGAAAAACTATGTAAAACACACGGAAAAGGGGCCAATAGATCTAAGGTCAAAGGGGACAGGGATCTAGAGGACAAAGCTGCTGAAAAGAGGTGCAGATCACAGCCAAGAGACAGAGGCAAGGTGGCTGGAAAAAGGAAGGAAATCAGCAAAAAACCAGAGGGGCAAGGCGGAGGCCTTCAAAGGAGGTCCAAACAAAACGACAGGAGGTGATTTGAAAGGAAGAAAGGTTGATTTCAAAGGATCTGAAAGGGAGGTAACAGATCTGGAAAAAGGAGGCTGAAGCTCTGAAAAACAGACGGCTGAAACAGCTTAAAAATCTTCCACAAAAAGTAGAGGGTACTAAAGCCCTAAGGGGCTAGGTTCCCACTTAGATGAGTAAAAACAGATCAGAACTTGGTCAAAATAGGCTGAGACAGAGGCTGGAGGACCCTGACAGAAGCTGCAGAAAAACCCAGAAAAATTGCAGAAAAAATGCTGAAAAAATGGCAGGTCTCAGTTTCTGACCTGATTTCAGTGCAGGTCGCAGGAAACAGGCTAAAAAGTTTGACCTAGAGGTCCAGGTCGCAGGTTTAGGGCCAAAGAGTGCGACCCCCAATTCCGGTTGTCTCGGCGGAAGATTTTCAGAAAATTTGCCGTCTGAGTTGCGGCTGGTGTCGCTTACCTGCGCAATAGGGCCAGAAACACACGGAAGTTAGAAATTTTAATGTTTTAGGGTTTTATGTGAGAAAAACGCCATAAAAATAGGAAAAATAAACAGCTGAAAAGAAACCCTAGGGTCTGAAGTAGCTGGATATGCAGGAATATGAAAAACGACAGCGGTCGTAATTTAAAACCCGTGTGGAGTCGTCATTTGTTAGTATGAATCCTTTGTCGAAGTGTACGAAAAAGGACCACTTTAGCTACACATAACTAATAGCCCTAACAACAAAAGTGGCTGCCAATATCTTCAGATCTGCAATTAGTTAGACAAGAAAATAGCTGCAAAACACCAGATCTATGTATGGAAAGACATTAAGCAGTAAAATAAAGGGTTTGCTCCATGCATCCAAGAGACAAGACAAGAACACAATTTTTTGAAAGAATTTTTATATTACAGGGCACCTGGGAGGAAAACAAGAAGGTGTATCTAGCTCTCCTCAATGGGATGGGTTCTTTGTAGTCCTCAGCACTTCAGATCTAAGCTTTCTCTCTCTTGTAGGTGTAGAAAACCCAATGCAAAAATGAAGCTCAATGGGAGCAAATGATGAAAAATGAGACCAATTGTATAGATCCAGAGTGATCTAGTAGGCAACAAAAGGTGAGGAATGGTAGGAAAAACCCTCCTATTTATAACAAAATATTGGGTCATTCTAGATCTTGGTGCATGGGTTAACCAGATCTAGATCCACTTTTTATGGAATATTTTATTATATTTGTTGGAGGGAAAAGGTATTTGACTTGGGTGAAATCCCTTAATTTCTCAAAAATAAATAAATAAATGATTTATTTATCTTTTTAAGGAAGCGGTTAGAGGATAATCAAATAAATAATGATTTATTTAATTATTTATGGGTGATTTGGTCATATTTAACAAGGAATATCATCTAAAAAAGGTTTAAATGATTATTCCTAGAAAATAATAAGATAAATTAAGGTTTATCTAATTAATTTCTTTGATTTTGGGTTAAACATGACTGGGAATAATAATTAAATTATGGTTTAATTAATTATTCCATGAGGAAAATCAAACAAATATGGGTTTGTTTAATATTTCCTTTTGGGGTTTCCTCTTTTAACATAGTGAAAGCAGTTTTACTTAGGGTAAAACTGGTCTTACATGGTGTACTTGGGTCCATCTAATGATAATAGGTTAGATGACCAAAAAATGGTGTAACAACGTCCTTTTCAGGAGGTGTCCAGAACTTTAAATATCTTGGTTTATGAAGACTAGTGCCTCCTCCATTGGGAAAATTTTTACCTCTTTCACTTGTTGATGCTTGCTTGGAGTTGTGATCTTTAGTAATCTGAAAAACATGATTAACATCAACATCATCTCTACCTACCCAACCTTCTTGTCTAACCTTTTTCCTTCCTTGAGTGCAATTGAACTGGAAAACCTTTAACATTTTTATTTTTTGAAAACATAAATCAAACTATCTAATTGTACCCTTATTTATTCCAAGAGTTCAGATTAGGCTAATAAACTCTATTATTCTCTACTTGGTCTAATCATTTGTCAAGATTAAGCTGTTTGAAAAAAATATTTCTCTAAGCTATAAACATGAAATTGAAAGCATGGTTTAAATCAAGATTAGGCAATCTGACTTACCATGAGTTGTGGCATAAAAACAAGCTGCACACAAACATTATTTTTCATAAAAGTAAAATAGGAAGATAATGGTTGCGATCTATCATTTTTTATGCATCCCCATCTTCCTCTTTGGTTCTTTTTTGAGCATGTGGAACAAGTATCCTTTCATTCCCTAATCTATCTCTTTTTACAAGTCAATTTTGAATGATTTAACAGGATCTCTTTCACTAACTTATCAGAAAATAAATTGAAAACATGTTCAGCCATGATTAGGCTAGATGACTGAACAAGACTCTTTTTTCAAAGACTAGTAGTGGCATTTAGACTTGCACACTTTCAGCAACATCATTTGTTGGTATGGGGCTGTACCTATCTTTCAATTCCTACCCTCTTCTCCCTTTTTCTATTTTTTAGGGTTTTTGTCTTTATATCCTTTCATCAAACAATGGTATGTACAAGGAATAAGAAAGTTTAAACTAAGGTTCTTGACAAAAGTAATGTTAAGCATCCTCCCATTTATAGGACCTCCAAAAATTTCAGTTCCATCAAGTTCCTTCAAAAAGAAAGCATTGTTGCCTCTCACTGAATCAATGATATAGGGGCCTTTCCACAAATTTTCAAACTTACCATGTTTGCCTTTGTCCTCCCTTATTGAATCCCATTTCAGAACCTTGTCTCAATCTAGAAATCATTTTCTTTGGTTCTTCTATCAAATATTTTATTGATATTGTCCTGGATAGCTTGGGTCATTTTGTAAACTTCTTCTATTGATTGTTGCAAATGAATGGTTTGGTTCAGCCTCCTCTTCATGTCATTTTATTCTGATTGAACCTCTTGAAGAAGCTTCATGACTGGGACTCCTAAAGAGTTGGGAAAAACTGCAGCCATGCTATATACTAATTGATAGGAGACATACCAATGGATTTATTGGTGGTTAGTCTATCAGTCCATAGTGCAAGCACTAGTTTGTTATGCCATGATTTTTTATTTTGTTCTAAGAGTTTCTTAATGATGTTTACCAAGCTCTTGTTAGAGGACTCAGCTAGTCGATTCGCTTGTGGGTAATAAGCAGTGGAGTGATCGAGGGTGATGTGATATTTATAGCAAAATTCCACCATTTTCTTAGATGTAAAGGCAACAACGTTATCGGTGATGATCTTCTTAAGACAACCAAACTTGGATAGGATGTTGGTTTCAAGGAATTTGATGATAACTGAGTCAGTGGCATTTCTAGAAGGGATGGCTTCTATCCACTTGGTGAAATAGTTAGTGGCAGTGAGGATCCACTTATGTTGGGCAGATGAAGTAGGATGGATCTCTCCTATGAAGTCCAAACCCCACTACTGAAATGGGGCTTTAACACTGATGGGGTGCAAGGGTAAAGATAGGAGCTTTCTTTTGCCATCAAATATTTGGAATTTATGGAAATTTATGACCAGTTTGTGAGTATCAGAAAACAAGGTGGGCCAATAGTAGCCAGCTCTAAGGATCTTGTTGGCTGTGGTCTTCCAATAGAGGTTACCCCCACATTCTCCTTCACGTAATTCATGCATCATTTTCTCTGCATCATCTTCAAAATTTAATTTAAGCAGCAAACCAGCAAAACTCTTCCAGTATAATACTGCATCTAAAATGCAAAAATTTAATGTTTTATGTTTTAAGAATCTTTCTTTAGTTTTTGACAAAGAAGGGGGAGCATTGAGATAAAGGAGCACATAAATAATATCAGCATACCAAGGTGAATTTAGAAACATTTCTTCAATGTATGGTGTTGTATTTCCTTCAGTTTCTTCTAACATGCCAACCATATTCATGTCTAGATCTTGGAAGTTTGAGTGAGCCATAAGTTTTGCAAGTCCTTGTCCTTTAATCAATTTAGTGGGTCTGATTTCCTAATCATATTCTAAAATGGTAGAAATCCACTTGCCCCTTTTACCATCAGGGTCTTGATTAAATATATCTTTTATAACCTTGTTCCAGACAAAGGATATGATTTGTGAATGCAATATATAAACTCTAAAATCCTTCAAAGCTTTGATTAAGGCAAAGGCTTATTTCTCCATAATGTTATACTTTAGAGGAGCATCCCTTAACGCTTTGCTGAAGAAAGCTATGGGCTGCTCTTGCCCCATGATGTTCTTTTGCAACAATACTGCCGCCATAGTATGTTCAGAGGCAAAGGAGAAAATGTAAAAGTCCTTGGTGAAGTCAAGGTTGATTAAGACTAGTGTTTGCGTGAGTGCTTGTTTTACCAGCTCAAAAGATTGTTTTGGTTCCATATTCCACTTCACTCCTACTTCCTTTTTCAACATATTTGTGATATTTCTTAGGAGCTCAGCAAGGTTAGGGATGAATATTCTTCGGAAGTTAATCTTTCCAATGAAAGATTGCAATTCTTTAATGTTTCTAGGATGGGTGATTTTTAAGGTGCCTTCTATTCTTTTGGGATATATCTTGATTACCTCCTCAGAGATGATGTGACCTAAGAGTTTTCCTTCCTGAAGGCCAAACAAATTTTTCTTAGGATTGAGGGATAGGCCATAATTTCTACATTTTTTGAAGACTTTTCTCAAGTGGACTAAGTGCTCCTCATTAGTCTTAGAGTAGATAGTGATGTCATCAAGGTATATTTCTATGAAGTAACCTATGTCTTCTGAAAAAGCTATGTCCATTTCCCTTTGGAAAGTAGCCCCTTCATTCATTAAACCAAATAGAATTTTAACATACATGAATGTACCCCAAGTTGTAGTGAAATCAGTTTTAAGTTGGTCACTTGGAAAGACTAGAACTTGGTTATAACCTGAGAAGCCATCTAGTAATGAGATTCTTTGTGAGCCAACTACCTTTTGGAGTATGTGATCCATTTTAGGCAAGGGGTAATTGTCTTTAAAGGAGGCTTTGTTCAAATTTCTGAAGTCAATACAAAGCCTAATTTCATCGGTCTTCTTCCTAACTGACACAAGGTTGGACACCCATTTCGAATATCGGACCGGGACTATGTTCCCGGCATCGTACATATTTTTTATTTCTTTTTCAATTGAGGGTAACAAAAGGGTGTTTATTCTTCTCAAATTTTGTTTAAATGGTTTCTGATTTTCTTTGAGAGGAATTTTATGTTGAATGATTTTGGTGTCATAGGATTTCAAGTCTTCATACCCCCAAGCAAACACATCTTTAAATTCTCTAAAAGGCTCAATGTATTTATGTTTTGTGAGAGATGGGAGAGTTTTGGACAGCTTGATCATTTTGGGTTCTTTCATCTCTCCAATGTTACACTCTTCTACATTTTTTTCAATGGATTCCATCTTGGGTTTTTTGGCTACATCATTAAAATCAAACAGCTCTTATAGTGGTGTAAGGCCTCTTGACAAGGTGTCATTTTTTACTACAAAATTTCAAATTCTCTTTGATCAGATTTATCAAATAATTCTGAAACACAAGAGTTTTGAAGGTGGTTTATATCATCATCAAAGGGAAGCTCTGTTTTGGGATTTTGTTTTTTCAGCAGAAATATTTCTTTCAAATCTCAAACTCTATTTTGTACTTGCAAAGTAATTTATGGATTGCAGAAAATCATCTATTTGGTCATCATTGTCAAACACTTGCTAATGGTTTAGGTTGTTCGATATAGTAGGCCTGTTATTTATTTTGATGAGGCATTGATTTTCTTCATAAGGTAAAGAGAAATTACTGGCAGCAAAGGCAAGCTCATTGCAAGGCAGTTTTGGGCCCTAGGGATGAAAGTGAGCTCATATTTCTCAAAGGTGTTAGCCTCTCTCACAAAACAATAATAAATAAAAAATAAAAAATTAATTAATTAAATATTACAAGTTAGGAATTTGTGCCTAACTCTTGGGTTGTTCCTCAAATATTGGAGTTAGTTTAGTAACTCCTATCTTGGTCGGTGTTTGGTGAGAAATTATCTCAACTAAAGGAGTCTAAGATAGCATGGACTATCTTAAGACATTGTCTCTCATCTATTTAAATTGTAACACTAATTCTTTTAATAAGTGAGAATGATGAGAATACCATGAGGATGAAGCCTCTTTTCCACCATTACTTTGTGTCTGGTTTTATGTGTGTTTTCTATAATTTTCTTCTAAGTTAATTCCATTTGTTACATGTGGTATCGGAGCTCTTATACTTCTTAGGGCCTGATTTATCCTCACCACCAGGTCATCCCAGAAGTTAGAGTTGTTCAAACCATGAACTTTTGATTGCAAATCACCGAGGTCTGGTCAGACGTTGTGTGGCATTTTCACTGGGTAGTGGCTTTATCAGAGCTACAGAGGCTTGAATCGGACTGCTCGTAATATTTAGATTTGTGCTGGAATCTACTAAGATACTGGTATGTAACGAAATCTTTAATGGCTGGAATAATCTTTAACATTTTCTTGCATCTTCCGAGATTCTAAATCAGTGGGGACTATCAGATTAATGATTTTGGAATTGCTATTACTATTCATTGTTATAAAATAAAATCCTCAGACAACACAAGCCTCGATGCGAAAATAATGAGGGTCTTTGGCTGATTTCCATAACAGATATCTTGAATTTCCTTTAAGAGGGGATAACTTTATTTGGACAAAATTTTCTGACTTATCAGATGTGTGTAATAATTGAATCCACTCCATTAGAGGGATTATTTTCATTTTTTCTTGTGTGTGGAGATGATTATATTAACTCTTAGCGGAGTGGTGTGGCCGAAAGAGAGAAACATCTCTAACTTAAAGTTTAAGGGTGCAATCTCTGTTACAATTTCTGAGCAGCATATCAGACTTGAATCTGCCCTATGCTTCACCATTTCAAAATCAAAAAAAGTAATAGAATGAAGGTCAAACATGATCATTATGTCCATGGGAATATTCCAACATGAGATGTATAAGAGGTGGTTAAAAGTGATATATTCAATGTATATAAATCAGAGTTTCAACTCCAGATCACATATTTGGAAATATCGAACTTGTTGTTGGTTAAATTTCTTACTCTTGGAGTGAGTAGAAGGTTGGAAATGCAGATGTTGAGGCCGAATCTACCCAGATAGTCAGTGAGATCGTATTTTAAGCTGAGTCACACTTTGTCAAACCGAAACTTAGGATTTGGACTGGCACCAACAGTTGTAACTATCATTTTTTCCCTGTGCCTTCCCCATATGGTATTTCTTTTCCCATACGATATCTCTTTCCTGCATTATATATGTATGTATAGAGAGTGAATTGAGTGACCATCTGTGAATTTTTTTGGCTGTCCTGCTAGAGCCCAAGCAGTAGAGTTAAGAGCACAGAGATCGAATAGCTTCTACAACAACAATCTTTAACTCATCCACTATATCTGACATAAAATTCGTGATTTTCTTCATCAAATGATCCACAATTGACACATCTCCTATTTTGAACAGTGTAGTAATAGCCAGAGTGGCTATGCTCCGGTTTTGATCTGAAATCAGGCTCTTTATATCAATATTGTAGTTTTTAACTACCAATGGATGTGTCATTGCTACCTTGTTTGGCGCATGAACAGCTGCAAACCAGAGAACCGGCTTTGATGAGCTTAAAGACAGCTGCAAGATGGTGATAGCTAGAGTCAAATCTCGACTGGTCACTCCACTCAACTCTGTTATAGCTCTTGCAGCTTCAAATATGACCATTTCTTCTTTATGCCGCAAACAACCCTCAAGGTAGTCATTGAAAGGGCGATCAGGTGCTTGTGTATTTAAACTCGATTCTCATATACCCTGACTGGTGTAATGGAGCAAAAGACATTGAGCTAAATTTGAACGAACTGATCCTCCGGTTAAACTTGTCACCAGCTTCCTCACAGCCAAACGGTCATTTTGCTGAATCTGGTGAAAGAGCTTCAATGCTTCTTCTGCAGGCCCGTGACGAGAATCAGATGTGATTAGCATATTCCAAGAGTAGGTATCTAGATGAAGCATGTATATATGGGAGCGTAGAGTGTGCCACTAGGAGGAACGCTCACAAGAGCTCGGGCGAGAGTCAATCCCCAACCTAGATCCAACATATTTGGAGAAAATAAATGAAATGCATCACCCTTCAACTAAGGAGACAACATCTGCACTCTGAAGAACTTGGCTAGAAGTGACATGCCCACATGAAATTCAAAGGTAAAACATTAAAGCTTCATTAAAAATCATGGAAGTCCAAAAGATGGGATTATAAAGGTTTGAATTTTTTTTAATGGATTAATAAGGAGTATTTGTAATTTTTTTTGGAGTAATAAGTTTGATGTTTCAAAGTTTTGTAATTTGGATAGATAAGGTGTGGTTTTTTATTTCATAAAATTGTTTTTTTCTTTTTGGAAATTTAAAAGGGTTAGTAGAGTGAAATATTTGTAATGAAGAAATAAGGAATATGTAATTTTGGGAGACATATGTGATCACATAATTTTTGGATGAGATAAAGGTGCATTCAATTTTAAATTGTGGAGAGATATGTTAAACACCATGTTAAACACACACATAGTGTATGAGAAAGATAAACACACACACAACAAGAAAATCAACACACAATGAAGGATAAGTGTGTAGCTCTCTTATTTTTCCATTATACATGATGTACATTTATAGTACAATGGTGTGACTCTTGGTTTCACATTCCAAGGTCACTTGGACTCCATTTTGACTTTTCGCATTCCACACCTACCCATGCAAGATTAGGTGTTCCAACATTCCCTCCCTTAATCCGAAGGGGTATGTGTGAGTCCAAGAAGAGAGTTGTAATACAAATCTGCAAAGTATACATGGCAGCACTTGGGCTGAATCAACTCTCTGAAATGTTGGAAAAAATAAGTGGTTTAAGGATGACCACCAACACTGGAACACAATCCTTGTTGCAGTTCCCAGAACTCTTCCAAAACTGGCAAGAAGCTAAAAGCTTCTGCTAGAGTAATTGTCCCTCATAAAAAAGGGCGACCTTCAACCTAAAAGAAGGGAGGTCTACTACCTGTGATGGTTTAACAATGACCAACAACTCTGGAATACTTGAAGCATTTCCTGGAACTCAACCAAAGCTGGCAAGAAGATGAAGGCTTCTGCTAGAGGAAGCATCCCTCATATATGAAAGGGAGACCTTCAACCTAAAACAAGGGAGGTCTACTACCTGTGATGGTTTAAGGTTGTCCACCAACCAAAGATGATGGTTTAAGGTTGTCCACCAACCGAAGGCATGCTCATGGGCATCCGTGTCTCTGGCTACATCTTTGAATATGGAATGACAAATTGTGGCTCAGGATTGCTTGAACTGCTGTGTCTCTGGCTACAACTCTGAGCATGGAATGAGAGATTGTGGCTCAGGCTCGCTTGATCTGACGTCGAAGCTTGTACATGATGACCATTTTCCCCCCTGTCAGGGACAAGGTGAGATGATGGTGAAAAATCAACTGTAAGTTTGTTCAATATTCGTGAACATGTTCTGACATGCGACTTAAACATCTTCTTGGCTGCTGATGCCCATTGCCAAGAAGTGATCCATCCAAGATGAATCTTTGTTCTTTCAGGAAACTTGTTTCTGAAGCATCTGTTTGAAGAATGGGTGTGCCGACCACAGTGCTTGCATGGATGAAGATCAAAACAATGATCTTTCATATGGCCAACTGGATCACAGTGTTGGAATTTTACAATTTGTTGTTGTTCTGGAAGTGGAGCAGGATCTAGAACAACTGCAGGTGAACTGTCATACAGGAATCCGACACTCTGAAATTTGATGGGCTTGGTGTAGTCTGGAATATGAAAGGTCACATCCTTGTCATATGCAAGACCAGTTTTGTGCTTGTTGTGGACAAGCTCTTCCCAACGTCTAATGATGGGCTTGAGAAGTGCAGGCTGAGTTGCTGCATATGCATGTAAATCTTCTCTTGTACAAGGAACTGAATGTGAATCAACTTCAACTTTACTGACTTGCTGATGATGGGAGTCCTTCTCAATGTGCTGAATAGAAACATGTTTAGAATGATGACTCTTTTGCTGAAGTTCATCTTGCTGGAGCTGAGATTCCAACTACAAAAACTCAATCTTCTCTTATGCATCTAGCAAACAACTTTGAATATTATAAAGAGCATTCTTGCTCATTTTTATCATATCATCAACATTGGAATGAATGAGGTTATTCAATAACTCTAATGCCTCATCGATTTTAGCCATTTCAAAAACTTAGGCTCAACAAATGAAAAGGTGTCAGCTTCAACCGAAAATGCACCCGTTTACAATGTGATTCAACTTAATTTCAAGAAATACAAATGACTCAAGAGAACTTCCAACTATGGAAATCTCAAAGTACAAAATGTGCTCCTCAAATCATGGAGGGCATCAAGGTATAGACTTGGAAGTCTAACTGGCAAGAAACAAAAAATTTTCAACTCAAATACTGATTATGAATGAAGAAGCAATATTCACTTACAATACAATGTCAGTTCAATACAACATCACTACAAAATATTTGTATGAATGTGCAGCAAAAACAACTATGCAAGAGGTCTTTGAGGCAGCTGATTTTTCTTCTTCAAAGAGTTGTTTTGCACCAATAAGAACTCAACTCAAATCAACAAAAGGAGGAGGTTCAAACACTTTGATGTTTGACCTTGTTGTACTGCTTCACAATACATATCAAGAGAAACTCCAAAAATTCAGAAACTTGTGTGGCCAAACTATGAATGCCACTGTTGTTTTGAAAATGAGGACCAATTTTCAACTTGTCTTCACAAGTAAATTTCTTCAAAAAATCACCCTTCTATCCATGCCACAAATTATACAATGCAAATTCATTTTTCTATTGTGTGTATTGTCCATTTACTGATAAGCCATTTATTTATTTTCTTCAATTGTTGTTGTTTACTCTTCCTCTCTCTCTGCTGTTTTTTTCTTTCTTTTTTAATTAAATTAAAAAAAAATTGAACTTTTAAAAATTTAAACAGGGAAGGGAGGGATTTTGTTTGATAAGGGAAATTTAAAAAATTAAAACATGGAGGGAATTGTAAAGGCGAAATTTAAAAAATGGTTTTGGGGGTGGGGGGGATTTTAAATGTTAATTTTTTTTTTTAAATCTGGGAGGGGAGGAATGATGCGTATGCGGCAAGGTAAGCTCGAGTGAGAGGGGCGTGTTTCAGGGGTCGAAAGGGTGGGAGTGATAGGGGAAGGGTGAGTGGTTGAGGGAGTCGGGTGGAGGGTTTAAGCGAGGGGGAGCGTTGGGGAGTGAGGTTGTAGGTTGGGGAGGGCGGCGGAGAGTTTGTGCAGGGGTGGGTAGCAGCTATGGGTTAGTTTAGGTGAGGCAGAGGCCGCGGAGTATGGGAATGGGGTTGGGTAGGGTGAGTGGGGGAGTGCTGGTGAGGGTTGAGCATTGTAAGGTGAGAGGGGGGACGGGGCCGAAAAGTGCAGGCCGGGTGTAAGGGTGCGGGTAAGAGTGTAGTGTAGAGGGCGAGCTCGAGTGAGGGGCCACTGTGAGGAGGAGCGAGATGGGTAGGAGCATAGAGGCATGGTGTGAGATTATGTGCAGGGTGCGAAGGGTGTGAGGTAGAGGAGGGGCATATTGGAGAGAGGTCGTAGGCCATAGCAGGGTTGGGGAGCAGAGGGTGTAAGGGAGCTCTGGTGAGGGGTGAGCAAATGGGATGTGCGCAGGGTTTGGGGGTCGAGGCGTAGGGTAAGGGGAAGTGTAGGGAAAGGGAATAATGTGGATAGGGGGATGGGTGCCGAGGGTTAAGGGTGCCGGCGGGGGTCTACGTAGATTTCAGGGTTGGGCTGGTAGGGTAGGGTAGCAAGGAGGGGGAGCGATAGGTTTGCAGAAATTAAATTTTTAATAATTTTTTATTTTTTATTTATTTATTTATTTATTTTTTAATTTAAAACAGCAGAGTAGAGTAGAGTACAGTATAAATTTTAGCAGGAAATCAACTTTAAAAAACAGTAGAATTTTTTCCAAATGTATAGCAGAAACAAATCCAGCAACAGAAAATGCAGAGATGAAGAATTTTTTAGCAGAAAAACTCAGATTTTTTTTGCAGTAAAAACCAGAAACTTCTTCTTCAGAAACCCGTTTTGAACAGTATTCCAGCAGCTCTTCAAAATGTAGAATTTAATAGGTAGAAATTGCAGGGAAAAAATTTAGAATTCGAATAGAAAACATGCAACGCCAAGATGCAAAATGCTGCTCTTCTTCAAAACCATTGCTGCTCTTCTTCAAAACACCTTTCTGAATGTGGCAAAATGTCTGTTGCAGAAACTCTCTAAATGCTGCAAAAATGCCAAGAATTTTTGCAGATATGCACAGGCCATAAACACAAATGGCTCACTCAAGGTTGAGAAGTGCAGTTTATGAAACTTCTCATTTCTGATACCATGTTAAACACCATGTTAAACACACACATGGTGTATGAGAAAGATAAACACACACACAATAAGAAACTCAACACACAATGAAGGATAAGCGTGTAGCTCTCTTATTTTTCCATTATACATGATGTACATTTATAGTACAATGGTGTGACTCTTGGTTTCACATTCCAAGGTCACTTGGACTCCATTGTGACTTTTCGCATTCCACACCTACCCATGGAGAATTAGGTGTTCCAACAAGATAAGTGGGTGTATTTTTTTATTTTTTTAAATGGAGTGAGGGTTTTTGAAGTGATGGAGTGAAATTATTTTTGTAATTTTTGGAGTAATAAGGTGCATATTTTGTAAATTTGGAGTGATAAGGGAAAGTCATTGTTGTGATTCCAAGTACCATTTTTCTTTGAGAGAGATTGAGTCAGTGAATATCCAGATTTTGAAGACAAATTGCTTCCAAGGGTTGTGAGATTGGCATATTCATTCCTTAAAGGTGGAGATTTATTATGTATTCAATATTTAATAAAGACATATTATTTGTGGTGTTGATGTTTCCTAGATCCACCTGAAATTGAATAAGGGGATCTTAGGTACACCATGTGTATGTTTGTGATGACGAGTATTTTTATTACTTCATGTTGTTGCTTATGATCTGTGTCTAGTTTTTACGCATAAATAATCAAATTTTTCAACATTGAAATTCTAATTCAACAAACAAATTCATGAATCTAGACACTCCAGCATTTCAAAGAAAAGTCTACATCAACATTCTTGCCAATACATTTAAGAACTTGTAATCAAATTCATTTTTTTAAGTGAATCATTAAAAATTCATTTTTAATGAATTTTTAAGAGAACAAGTGAATTCATTGTTTTAAAGTGAATCATTAAAATCATTGTAAGATTTCTCGGGTGCATTTTCGACATTGTTCGACACCCTTTCTTTAAAGAAAAATTAAGTGAGTGCAGGTTTTTTAACTCTAAAGAAAATAACAAATTCACATCTCCTACAAGCGAGTGTGAGTATTCATTCAAGCAATTTGCGTCAAGACAGTACAAAGTTCAAACCTTCAAGCGAGCCAGAGTGAAGTTCATTGCAGCAACCATCAAGTAACCAAACAAGTTCAACTCTAACACCGATCAAGAAAGTTGAGATTGACATCAAGCGAGCGTGGTTATTCATTCCTGTGAGCATGAAGTCATCAAGTAAGTCAAGTGAGCATTCAAGAAAACGTGATCATCATCAAGCGAGCGTGAATTCCATAGTTTAAGCAAAAAAATTCTACAATTCTAGCAAGTGTTCCAAGCAAGTTCAATAAGCAAAAAATCAAGAGAGCGTGCCATTCAAGTCCCATAGCAAGTGAGCCTGTCATTCAAGTACCAAAATCAAGTGAAACGGTTCAAAGCATGACATCTCCGACAAGAGAGCCTGATTTCAATTGAGCAAGTTCAGATGGTACAACATATTCAGTTGTTAAACATTCTTCATAGTTTGATCATCTCAAGTGATAAAGACATGGTCCAAGTCAGCAAAGAAAATATTGCTGATCTTTCACAGCATCTACAACAAACACATGAAACCATTGAGTTTATTCAACTCGAGTCGCAACTTCAACAGAATGAATTGAAAGAAAAGAGTGATACTTTTAGCCATCTAGATGATAAGTCATTCAACCCAACAGCTTCAAGTGTCGAAGTTGTTCCAATTCCAATTTCTTCCAAGCCTATCATCAAGCCATGGGAATAAATTCAAAATAACAAGAATCGAAGAGGCTTAGGATATGTCAAAAATGACACCAACTTACATATTCCAAATTATTGCAAGCCAATTAAGTTCGTCAGTGCAGGATTTCTTGCACAACTCACCTCAGAAAGTTCTGAGAAATTTTCAGACAACCAGTAATGCATGCAACCCAAAGTTGCAGACAAACAGAATTGCATGCAACCTGAAGTTGAAGTCCAATCGAAGTGTTCTCATTGTCAAAGAACCGGTCATATGGAAGATCAATGTTTTGATCTCCATCCTTGTCACCATTGGGGCAAGCCCAATCATTCCTCAGAAAAATGTCGCAACCAACAACAAATAGCCAGATTGAAGATACATTATGAATGGATCGACCCTTGGAAATAGTCATCCACAACCAAAATATTGTCTCAGTTCTACAACCGACTACAATCACACATAGTGTAGCCAACAGTGAAAAGATGATGGTACTCTCATGCAGTTGAACGAGGGAGTACAACACTATAAAACTCCTACACTTAAAGGGGAGGATTTCAAGAATAATTTCCAGAGAAGTATCTCTCCTTTCAGCTGACAAAGGGGGGAAAATGTCAATGAGATTGACAATGGTTGTCAGGCTGAAATTATTGACAAAACCAGCAAAAGCAGTCAGTGGGCATCTTCAACAGCCAGTGGGCATCAACAAATGCGCCAGTGGGAATTCAACAACAAAGAATTAGTTAGCAGCTTTTCAGCACAACAAAAGCAACAATGAGTTGTTTTTGGCATCATCAGCCAGTGGGCTTTGAACAAATTTTGTTAGTGGACAAAGAATGTTGATTTCATGTGAAGGACAGATGGATCCTTTTGCAACTTGGCACTTGATGGAGTTGTCAAGCGAAATTCAAAGATGAATCAGACATACAGCTGACTCATGGTCTCTTCATATTGCAGTTTTTCAACATCCAAATTTGGCGGTTTTTCAGGCAATGTTTTTAAGGATCAACATGAGAACTTGGAAGATGGTTCCTTGTTCTTATTTTGGATTTTTCATTGAATGGGGTAATGTTAGCCTCTCTCACAAAACAATAATAAATCCGAAATAATAAATAAATTAATTAAATATTACAAGTTAGGAATTTGTGCCTAACTCTTGGGTTGTTCCTCAAAGATTGGAGTTAGTCTAGTAACTCATATCTTGGTGGGTGTTTGGTGAGAAATTATCTCAACTAAAGGATTCTAAGATAGCACGGACTATCTTAAGACATTGTCTCTCATATATTTAAATTGTAACACTAAATTATTTTAATAAGTGAGAATGATAAGAATACCAGGAGGCTGAAGCCTCTTTTCTGCCATTACTTTGTGTCTGGTTTTATGTGTGTTTTATGTAATTTGTTTCTGAGTTAATCCCATTTGTTACAAAAGGTTTTAAGAAGGTCTAGGGCAACATTTATATATTCCCTTAACCTAGGGTTCTTGGCTGAATATCCTTCCTTAATTTTATTTATGATCAGTTCTGAATCTCCTTGAACCAAGATTTTCTTAGCTTTGAGGTCTTTGAGTAGATGTAAATCAATAAGGAGAGCCTCATATTCTACAATGTTATTGGTGCATTGGAAATATAGCCTATAGGAATGGCCTTTATTTGTGCTGTGGAACCAAACCCCTGCTCCTAAACCAGCCTTACCACAGGAGCCATCAAGGCTTATATGCCAAAGGGTGTCAGTTTCAGTTTTGTCAATATTCTGCACTTTGGGGCTGCTAGGATTTGGGGTGTCATTTTCTTGGTCAGAGGATGGGCTTGGTTGTTCTGAGGGGCTTAGTCCTTTCTCCTTGTCATCTATTTTTTCATCTATGTCATTTTCATTGTACAGGATGAAGGATTCAAGGTCTGAGTGAATGGAATAAATCAGTGTGTTATTTGGCCTATATATGTTACTCACCATGTATTTCATGTGGGATTCCCAGTATAATCTCCTTGTTTGATTGAACACTGGGATGGTGGAATAATTCATGTCCATTTGAAGGCTTCCCTGGAGTTTGGCCCCCCATGATCTAGATAAAATCATGCCATATTTTGGGGGGATGTCAACCACAACTATATCCATGACTACACTTTTAGCAGGGATTTGTGCCAGATTGACACACAGATCCTTGATTAGGCCTAGACACTTTACCCTACTGGAATCAAAAGAGTACAAATATTTTTAGGGTTTTGTGATCTCTAAGCCCAATCTCTCCATCACAACCTTTGGCATGAGATTGTGTGAGGAACCAGAGTCTAACATAGCATTATGCAGAATTTTATCATGTATGTTCATACTTACATAGAAAGGAGGGACAACTCCTTCTTGATATTTCCCCTCTACTTCAGGACCAAACAACAATTTCGGTTTATCATCAGTTAAGTTTAAAGTATCGATATCACTCCCTATATTTAAAACCTTGAAAATATGGGATCTATATACCTCTTGGGCTACCATTTTAGTGAGGGGTATGGTTATCTTGATCCTGGCAATCTCCCCCTTAAAAATGAAAGTGTAGGTGTCTTTATTTCATTTACATCAGTTTTATCAGCCATGAACGTTTCTACATTTTTAATTTGTTGATTCTGATTTAATGGTTTGGAAAGAAAGATTTTTTTAGGGACAGTAGTTGAAGTACTAGGGTAGCTTGAATCTTTGTTAGGTTGACTAGTCTTTGGTATGTTTAGTTCAGTTTTGTTAGCCACAATATTTGTATTTGTTGCTGTCTTTTTAGGGATAGGTTCAGAGGTTTTTCTAACAACAGTGTTTGGCTGATTGGCTCTAGGAATATCTTGACTCTGTTTACTCCTAAGGTCATACTGCCTATGGACTTCCATTATGGCATTTTAAAATCCTAATCTATAGTCTTTGAAATCTTCAATTGATTTCCCATGTGGTTTTGAGGAAAACATCCTTTGTTCTTCTTTGGTAAGGAATGTGTTATCCTCATCATCCGAACCTATGACATTTACATGGTCTTCTTCCAACTGCTCAGGCTCTCTTTATTTCTTCATCTACATAGTTTTCTTGGAAAGGGGGTCTGATTTTTTGGTCACTCTCTCTTTTTCTAACTGGAGGAGGGTCTCTTCTAAAATTTTTATTTCTATTCCTCTTTTGAGGATTGGCTTGATTTTCCCTAGGAGGTGTTCTCTCATTCAAATTGAATTTTTCCATCATCCTCTCCATTGTCCTAACTATGGAGTCAAGTTTGGTGTTGGAAGAGGAGGGTGCAGGTGTTGTGTCATCTCTATAAGTCACCCTTTTTTCTGATCTTACCCTAGCCCTCTTCTCATTCAAATTGGCCTCTACACTCACAACCCCCTTTTGCATGTCTTCTAGAGTTAGGTAATCTCTCTCCCTTAGTTGATAGGCCATATCAACATCAAAGCCTTCGGGATAGTTCACCAAGGCCAAGCCTTGTGGAGGTTTTATGTGAGGTGAGAGAGCATTGTAAACACTGTTAAACCTAGTGGAGTAGTCATTAACACTTTCCCCTGGATTTCTCTTAAGATTGTTATATTCAGATAGAATTTGGAGGAGGCTTTTCTTGATTTCCCATTTGTTCACAAAAGTTTGGTATAGAGTAGGGAGATCATGAATATTGTCAGGAGGAAATTCTTTAAACCATTTTTTGGGTTCTCCCCCTAGGCTCTGAGAAAAAATCCTCATTTTTATGGTTTCTTCTTCTATCTCCATATAGTCAAAAGCATCATTAATTCTATCTACATGTTTTTGAGTAGTGATGGATTCAATCCCTAAGAAGTGAGGGATTTTGGACTGATATTCATTTGGCAGACGTAATATTAGTTGTTGTAGAGCTAGTGGAGCATACCAAGCTGCCATGATGGGAGGGAAAGTAAGCAATGGTTGATTTACAAGGGGATGATTTGTGAGAGGTGGAGGAGGATGGAGTGAGGTGGTTTTAACACTGGTGGTATGGATGGGTGTAGCTGAGGTACTTCGACCGGAAGACTGATTCTAAGTATATTTCAGATGAAAAAGGCTGAGGTGATGGATAAGTTGAAAATCAGGTGGAGTGGAAGGAGAAATTATCTACTGGAGCTTTGCTGCAAATATATGGGCTCAAAGTCAGCTTGGTCAACCCTACTTTGTGATTTGGTCCTAAATAGGTTCCTGGTATGGTGCAAATCAAACTAAGGATCTTGTCAAAATGTAACATGTTCTAGTGCAGAACTTTCTCTATGGATGGTCCTAACAGTGGGTGAGTTTCCAGCTTTAGGATTTTTCCACAAAATATTTTCTGGGTTATCAACTACGGTAGGAGGATTTGGGTCCGGGTGTGATCTGGTATAGATCCTTTGTGAAGCCAGATATATCTATTCACAAAAGGTATAAATAGGCCTTAAAAAATGTTTAGGACTGATTTGACACAATCCTAGAACAACCTATGGGACTAGTGGGATGAGGAAGGCCTAGTGGAGTCGCTAGGTGAATTTTTTTTTTGAAATTTTGAAGATATGTATACAATGGTCCACCACCAAATTATTGATAAAAAATCAATCTAGGGAGTACATTTTGGGTTTTTAGTTACTTTATGTAGCCTTAAGCTAAATGAGTATCTCCTAATTAAGTCATTATCTTGCTAGGATGGTAAAGTAATTAGTTTCTACTTTGGCTATGGGTTGGTTTTCAAGCCAAACTAGGGATGCATATGAGTCTATAAGAGTTTTTCAAGCTACTATGAACTCAGCCCCACCGTGATCGCCATTATGTTAGCTCCCCGTAATTTGCTAGATTGATTGAGATACAAAGGTACATGGTAACATCAAACCAAGCTTTGGAATCCTAGGACCTAGCCTTCCTGGATTTGGAGAGGGATCTCTCTAGTAGGTGCAAAGATGTGAACTTGTTTGTTGATTAGGTTGATTTTAGGCTAGATGTTAAGAGTAGGGTATTTTGATTTGTTTTTGGTTGGGTATGATGCTCAGATGGGTTTAGATAGAAAACAAGGAAGATTGTCAAGTCATTGGGAAATGGAGTCAAACAAGGCCATGAATGAGTTCATCAAAGGCTTCAAGAGAATTTGCAGGGAAATTTAACTTGGTTGGTCGATCTTTAAGGTTGTGAAGGATCATGAGATGGAAATTAAACTTTGGAACAAAAAACTAATAAAGGGCAGAAGTAGAATCCTTTATATACTTGTAAACTAAGGGAGTTAGAAGATTTATAAGCATAGAAAGAGAGTCAAAGGCTTAAGAAACACCTAATCCATTTGATTTCAGACTGAAATCAGATAATCAACTAAGACAACATTCAGATAAAACATAGAAAGGCAAAAAATCATTTAATATTTCATGGGTTTTATCATCAAGAGCAGGAAAAACATTTAAATTGCACAAGTAACTATAACCATAGAAGAGGAGACAAATCCTAGCATCCACAGTGACAGCTATGAGAGTTCCTTGAGAAAATTTTAGCTATGTAAGGAAAAGAGCATGGTTAAAACAAACTTCTTTGACAAACTATAGGCAAAGCTGCTTCAAAATATGATTTCAAGAATAGAGTACTTCAGAGGTAACAATATGCAGGGCTAGCCATAAATCATAAATGATACTAACTGATCTAAATCATTCAAGAAAATAGACAAGCCAAAAACTTATTAGAGAGCAGAAGATGAATTTTGTAACATATCTTAAGTAGAAGAAAACATTTCGGCAGTGAAGGAAACAAATAGATCTAAGGTGCTATCAACAAGCATATCTTAGTATAAATTTGTTGTCCTACTACAGCATAGATGGATGGAAAACATGTGAGAAACTTAGAAAACATTAACAAGAGAAAGCTTCAACATCAACCAAGCCTATGGATCCTGCAAATAGTCCTTCTCCATCAACAAGTGAATCAGATCATGCATAAGCTCCAAGACACCAATTTCTCATCAAAGGATGAATCAAGGGACTATGTATTACTTCAGCATAAGTCATCAACATCCAACAAAATATACAAGAGCCTCATGCTCTATTTATGGAGCAAATGAGGAGGTGGAAACCCTAAGAGGCTTCCAGAAACCCTAACTTAGCCATAAATGTCATAAATGTGCTTAAAGACCATGCAAGGCCCAAGACACATAAGAGATAAGGAAATATATGAAACACACCAAAACATAACTCCCCAATTAAATCAGGAGTGTTTTATCCAAGAAAATATTTAAAAACTAATTTGCTATTAATTAGTGTCTTTTTTTGACTTTTTGGCAAAAATATGTCTCTGTGCATAGCTCCATATCAGCCGAAATTGGGGTCTATTGCGGCTGAGTTTTGGACCCCTTCCTGCCATCAGATTTGGGCCCGTGATGGCTCGTGGGAAATATTAGAGAGTATACTTTCCATAAATACTTGCGTTGTGCTGAATGGATGCCATTTACCCGCTCAACAATCAAATGTCCCATGACTGCTCAACGCGCAGCGCCAGGCCTGAAAAGGAGGCAGAAAGGTCATTTTTGAGGTGTTTTGTGACCTTTTAAGGGAGCAAAAATGCTCCAAATGATCTGAAATTTTTTGTGGAGATTTTTGAAGACATTAAAAACCCATAAATGTAAACCTTAGCAGCTAAGGATGCCCTAAAAAAGAGTGTAGCACCTAGGGTGTTGCGCTCCTAGGGGCCAAAATTTGGAAAAAAAAAAAGTGTCCAGATTATCGTCAAAATTGATGGGTAGACCCCTCAAGGGGTTTTAGACACTTTCTGAGAAGCATAAACCAAGATCCTGAGGCTATCATTAACTTTGGGCTTTTTAGCTCTACTAGCTCTAGGAGGGCTTGCGTTAATTTAGCATTGGCAATCATGCTCTTCCTTGCATAGTGTTTTACCATTTTCTTCTGCAAGGCAAGGCCCCTCTTGAACTATTCGAAATGTTTGTGCTCCTGCTTGTAATAGTAGATGCCCATTTGTGCTCTTTAAAAATCCTTTTCCCATTCTTAAAGTTGTGCATCTTTTTCTAGGAGGAGTAATTTTGTGTTTATCCCTTGGACTTCATTATCACTGTCTAGATCAACAAAGAGGGGGCCTTGAGAAACATTTTTAATCCTTTTTCTCCTCCTGATCGGTGCCTTTGGCTCAACACTCTTCATTTTTTCTTTTCCTTTTTCTGATGCTTTGGTATTTTGTGAGCAGGTAGCCCTTTTCCTTTTAGAGGCAGCAAACACACTCCTTTTCCCTCTATGATAAGTGCATGAGAGAGGGGAAATAATGGGAGTCTCAAAAGCAATGTTGTCATCATTTTGTCCTTCACTCTACTCTGATTTTTCTATGTCTTCTATGGACTAATTTTTTTCAAGACAGTCATGACATCTATCATGACTATCATGACTCTTTCTTGTACTACCTTGGGCACTTAGATGGTTGCCTTCCTCATCTGATTGTTCTCCTTCGTCATTGTTTTCCTCTTCTTCCTCATTGTCATCTTCCTCTTCATCAACATTATCATCTTCCTCTTCATCATCATGTTCACTATTTTTATCTTTGTGGCTACTATCACTGGTTTCATCCTTTTTTTCTTCTTCCTCATCAGGCTACCCTTGGTCATTGCTGCTTTCTTCTTGACCACTTTCTTCTTCATCATTTTCTTCTTCCTCTTTATCATCTTTCTTTTCAATGCTTTCCTCATGATCATGGTTGCTTACTTCATCATTTTCTTCACTTTCATTCTCTTCTTATTCTTCTTCATCAACTTCTTCTTCACTATCCTCTCCTTGTTCATCATTATCTGTCTCATCTTCTTCCTCACTGTTTCCTCCTATTTTCCCTTCACTAGGGCTACTGTCATCCCCTTCACTTGGTAAATCAGGGGAGGAGGTAATAGGTGAAATTATTTGTGGAGAAGGCACATGGGGAGATGATGGCTGTGTGGAGGTAGATGGTTGTGAAGTGGAAGGAAATCTCTGCTGGATGAAGGCCCAGGGGTATGAAAACACATCATGTGAGATGAAGGTCTCCCAAGATATACCTTGTTTCTATGGCTGGTATAGGACAATCATATTGATCAGGGAGTGATGAAAGAGGCTAGGCATTTGGTGGTCATAGCTTTTCCTCTTGACAATAGAGGCCATTTTATCAATACTCCGGAAAAGGTAATAGGGTAGGTTCATCATCTTGACTTTGGTAAAATGCATCAGCAATCTGATATGCTATGAATAGATTCGAGAGTACCTTCCCTTACATGTGAAAAAACTGATAATCTGCCTCATTAATGTTGCATAACCCTCTAGAAAATAAGAAAAAGGAAAAATAGCCTTGCATTTTTGCTGATAGGTGGGTTTCAAGTAGGGCCCATAATAACCCAAATCCAATTTCTTTTGTTTGAACCAATTCTCACCAACACCGGGTATATTGGTTGCCTTGGAAATGATTTCAGATTATAGCTCAAATTGGACCCTTGCTAGATCAACTTGGTGGTTTTGTAGGCTACAAGAAAACAACATGGTTAAGTCTGGATGGTATTCTACTTGCTTGACCTTCTCACAAAAATGGTAGCATCCTAAATCCTGGAAGCATGAAAGGATCATAGGAGAGGAAGTAATTGGAGTGGTGTCTAGGAGCTCAAAACTTTTAGCTTTTCCTCCATGATGTTTTGGCTTGGTGGGAGTATGAATCTCATCACCACTAGTGTGACTATCTCTCTCTGACATGATGGCTGGTCCAAATAGCAGAAGGAACCTTGAGTTTTCTTTAGGGTATTTGGAGCAAAATAAGTGGTGTAGGTCAAGATTTTGCAAAGAGGAAAGCTAGGGTGAGGACATATTTCAAAGCTTGGAATTGGTGGTAGAGGTAAGGTTTATAGTCACTCAATCTTCTCTGTATAAAAACCAATCCTTCTTATAACCCTAGTTCAAAGACATGACGATTTTTTTTTTCATAGTCTAGGGTTTTGGTCAATTTCTAATCATGGATGTCCTCTCTGATAAAAAATATTTGGGAGAAGGAAAAAAAAGGTTGACCAACCTTGCTTTAACTTGCAGAATCTTCGTAGAGGCCAAAACCCGATTTTGAAAGCCTTTGGCACAATTTTCTGAAGTGATACCAGGGGCGTAGCGCCAACGCATAGCGCAGGGCCGGTCGGGCTGTCGGGACATAGCGCTGGGCAGAAAAACAGCGTCCCGATGGCCGTTCCTGTGCCTACATGGAGCGCCAACCCAGGCACCTAGTGCCAGCTCGTGAGCACGTAGCGCAGTGTAGTATTACACTGCCTACCTCGCCTCTGTGCATAGCACCGTGCTTAGTGTGTAGTGCCTACCAAGTTTTCATAGTTTTCCTGAAAACCCAAAAACTTCCTTCTCAATGACTTCTTCTCCTTGGTAATGGGAAAATGATGCATGGGGAAGGTTCAATTTGTCTTTTAAACTTGATTTTGAAATGTAAATTAAAATGCCAAACCCACTTTTGTAAAGTTGGGGTCTCCTATCTTTCAATGTGTAATTTTGACTAATGTTTGCTGTGAACACCCTTTTTAAATATTTCTTGGAAAACATGTTTATTCCTGCCTTTGCCAATATTTTGGGGAGCAATATTTTTTGGCATGGAGGTCCTTTGTTGGGAGCCTATCTGAGAGATGTAGAAATCAAGGTCACATTTTGCCCTTTCTTGGAAATAACTCATAACCTGAATTTTTACCTTAAAAACTTTGTTTTTCTATCCTTTGGCAAAAAATGGTCTTCTTTAACCTAATACCCTTTGTCTTTCTTCTCCTAGTGAAGGTGAAGCAGTTCTATTTTGGAAAAAACCTTAAGGAGGAGGCTTCTATCCTTGAAATCTCTGAGATGGCTCCGTGCTTGTCATCAATGTTTTGTTAATCTACCAAAAAAAACTGTAATACTCTTTTACCTACATGCTTGTTGTTTTTGTCTTGTTTGGGTCTGCCTATTGGTGATGATTATGCCCTCTTAATTTTCCTCCTCTTGTTGTTGGTGGTCATCTTGGCTAAAAAAATGTGAACAAGGGTAGCTGTCCCTTGCAATGTTTGTACTCCAAGCCAAGGGGGGCCCTTTTAGTGCAATCCTCTTTATGCAGGAAGGCATAACTTGCTGGGCACCAAATCCATCCTATAACTCAATGAAACCTTTGGTGACCTAATGGGGAACTTTGGATTTGGATTTTGGATAGGAATTTAGACTTTAGGGATTACCAAGTATAATATAGGACCAGTGATAAGTTTAGTGTGTTTTGAAGACCTAGGATCTAGCGTTTCTGATTATTTAGAGGGTTTGTAGGGACAATCAGTGTCTAAAAATATTATCAAAGAGTCATCAAGATTATTGGATTAGTAGGTTTGAACAGCAGTAGGGAATCTTGTAGATAAGAAAAACAGAGGATTTGGGCCAAAAGGCAAGACATGGTGAAAAAGGAGTGACAGTTGGGGTAAAAATAAATGGCTTGAACCCAAGATGGGCCTTCCAGGAGTGGTGGGCTAGTGATGACTAGACAAGAAGATGAAAAAATAGGAAAACATTATCACAAGGATAATGAAGGCCGTGAGATTTCTAGAACTAAAAATTCTTCATGAACTTTGTTTCTAGAAATCTGGAAATAATGCTTAGTAATATTTAGTTATAAAAATTATGGATGACTAATAGTGGCTCCACTTGGGGAGGGCAACTCTTTTTTAGGAGGTGTCCAGAACTTTCAGATCTCTTGGTTTATGAAGACTAGTGCCTCCTCCATTGGGCGGATTTTTACCTCTTTCACTTGTTGATGCTTTCTTGGAGCTGTGATATTTAATAATCTGAAAAACATGATTAACATCAACATCATCTCTACCTACCCCACCTACTTGTCTAATTTTTTATCTTCCTTGGGTGCATTTGAACTGGAAAACTCTTGACATTTTTATTTTTTGAAAATAGAAATCAAACAATCTAATTATACCCTTATTTCTTCCAAGAGTTTAGATTAGGCTAATCAAATCTCTTATTCTCTACCTAGTCTAATCATTTGTCGAGATTAAGTTGTTTGAAAAACTTCATTCTCTAAGCTATAAACATGAAATTGAAAGCATGGTTTAAATCAAGATTAGGCAATCTGACTTACCATGAGTTGTGGCATAAGAACAAGCTGCACACAATCATTATTTTGCATAAAAGTAAAATAGGAAGATAAGGGTTGTGATCTATCATTTATTATGCATCCTCATCTTCCTCTTTGGTTCTGTTTTGAGCATGTGGAACCAATATCCATTGATTCCCTAATCTATCTCTTTTTAAAAGTCAAGTTTGAATGATTTAACAGGATCTCTTTCACTAAATTATCAGCAAATAAATTGAAAACATGTTCAGCCATGATTAGGCTAGATGACTGAACAGGACTCGTTTTTCAAAAACTAGTAGTGGTATTTAGACTTGCACACTTTCAGCAACATCATTTTTTGGTATGGGGTTGTACCTATCTTTCAATTCCTGCCCTCTTTTCCCTTTTTCTATTTTTTAGGGTTTTTTGTCTTTATATCCTTTCATCAAACAATGGTATGTACAAGGAATGATAAAGTTTAAATTAACGTTCTTGAAAAAAGTAATGTTTAAGCATCCTCCCTTTTACAAGACCTCCAAACATTTCAGTTCCATCAAGTTCCTTCAGAAAGAAAGCATTGTTGCCTCTCACCAAATCAATGATATAGGGGCATTTCCACAGATTTTCAAACTTACCATGCTTTCCTTTGTCCTCCCTTCTTGAATCCCATTTCAGAACCTTGTCTCCAATCTGGAAATCATTTGCTTTGGTTCTTCTATCAAATATTTTCTTGATATTGTCCTGGATAGCTTGGGTCCTTTTGTAAACTTCTTCTCTTGATTGCTACAAATGAATGGTTTGGTTCAGCCTCCTCTGCATGTCATTTTCTTCTGATTGAACCTCTTGAAGAAGATTCATGACTGGGACTCCTAAAGAGGTGGGAAAAACTGCATCCATGCCATACACTAGTTGATATGGAGACATACCAATGAATTTCTTGGTGGTTAGTCTATCAGCCCATAGTGCATGCACTAGTTTTCTATCCCATGCTTTTTTATTTTGTTCTAAGAGATTCTTAATGATGATTACCAAACTCTTGTTAGAGGACTCAGCTATTCCATTCCCTTGTGGGTAATAAGCAGTGGAGTGACCGAGGGTGATGTGATATTTATAGAAAAATTCCACCAGTTTCTTAGTTGTAAAGGCAACAACGTTATCGGCGATGATCTTCTTAGGACCACCAAACCTAGATAGGATGTTGGTTTCAAGGAATTTGATGATAATTGAGTCAGTGGAATTTCTAGAAGGGATGGCTTCTATCCACTTGGTGAAATATTCAGTGGCAGTGAGGATCCACTTATGTTGGGTAGATGAAGTAGGATGGATCTCTCCTATGAAGTCAAAACCTCTCTGCTGAAAAGGGGCTTCAACACTGATGGGGTGCAAGGGTAAAGATAAGAGCTTTTTTTTTCCAACAAAGATTTGGCATTTATGGCAAGTTATGACTAGTTTGTGAGTATCGGAAACCAAGGTGGGCCAATAGTAGCGAGCTCTAAGGATCTTGTTGGCTATGGTCTTCCAATAGAGGTGACCCCCACATTCTCCTTCATGTAATTCATGCATGATTTTCTCTGCATCATCTTTGAGAAAACATTTAAGCGGCAAACCAGCAAAAATCTTCCAGTATAATACTCCATCTAAAATGCAAAAATTTAATGTTTTCTATTTTAAGAATCTTTCTTTAGTTTTTGACAAAGAAGGGGGAGAATTGAGATAAAGGAGCACATAAATAATATCAGCATACCAAGATTAATTTAGAAACATTTCTTCAATGTATGGTGCTATATTTTCTTCAGTTTCTTCTAACATGCCAACCATATTCATGTTTAGAGCTTGGAAGTTTGAGTCAGCCATAATTTTTGCAAGTTCTTGTCCTTTAATCAATTTATTTGGTCTAATTTCCAAATCATATTCTAAAATGGTAGCAATCCACTTGCCCCTTTTACCATCAGGGTCTTGATTAAGTATATCTTTGACAACCTGTTCGGGACAAAGGCTATGATATGTGAATGCAAAATATAAACTCTAAAATCCTTCAAAGCTTTGATTAAGGCAAAGGCTTGTTTCTCCATAATGTTATACTTCAGAGGAGCATCCCTTAAGGCTTTGTTGAACAAAACTATGGGCTTCTCTTGCCCCATGATGTTCTTTTGCAACAATATTGTAGCCACAATATGTTCAGAGGCAAAGGAGAAAATGTGAAAGTCCTTGGTGAAGTCAGGGCTGATTAAGACTAGTGTTTGCACGAGTGCTTGTTTTACCAGCTCAAAAGATTGTTTTGCTTCCATATTCCACTTCACTCCTACTTCCTTTTTCAACATATTCGTGATATTTCTTAGGAGCTCAGCAAGGTTAGGGATGAATCTTCTTAGGAAGTTAATCTTTCCAATGAAATATTGTAGCTCTTTAATGTTTCTAGGATGGCTTATTTGTAAGATGCCTTCTATTCTTTTGGGATCTATTTGGATTCCCTCCTCAGAGATGATGTGACCTAAGAGTTTTCCTTCCTGAAGGCCAAACAAATTTTTCTTAGGATTGAGGGACAGGCCATACTTTCTACATTTTTGGAAGACTTTTCTCAAGTGCACTAAGTGCTCCTCATCATTCTTAAAGTAGACAGTGATGTCATCAAGGTATATGACTATGAAGTAACCTATATCTTTTGAAAAAATTATGTCCATTGCCCTTTGGAAAGTATCCCCTACATTGATTAAACCAAATGGAATTTTAACATACATGATTGTACCCCAAGGTGTAGTGAAAGCAGTTTTAAGTTGGTCACTTGGAAATACTAGAACTTGGTTATAACCTGAGAAGCCATCTAGTAATGAGATTCTTTGTGAGCCAACTACCTTTTGGAGTATGTGATCCATTTTAGGCAAGGGGTGATTTTATTTCAAGGAGGCTTTGTTCAAATTTCTGAAGTCAATACAAAGCCTAATTTCACTGGTCTTCTTCCTAACTGACACAAGGTTGGACACCCATTCCGAGTATCGGACTGGGACTATGATCCCGGAATCGTACATCTTTTTGATTTATTTCTCAACTGAGGGTAACAAAAGGGGGTTTATTCTTCTCAACTTTTGTTTAAATTGTTTCTAATTTTCTTTGAGAGGAATTTTATGTTGAATGATTTTGGTGTCATAGGATTTCATGTCTTCATACCCCCAAGAAAACACATCTTTAAATTCTCTAAAAAGCTCAATGTATTTCTGTTTTGTCAGAGATGGGAGAGTTTTGGACAGCTTGATCATTTTGGGTTCTTTTATCTCTCCACTGTTACACTCTTCTACATTTTTTTCAGTGGATTCCATCTTGTCTTTTTTGGCTACATCATTAAAATCAAACAGTTGTTCTAGTGGTGTAAGGCCTCTTGACAAGGTGTCATTTTTGTACTGCAAAATTTCAAATTCTCTTTGATCAGATTTATCAAATAATTCTACAACACAAGAGTTTTGAAGGTGGTTTATATCATCATCAAAGGGCAACACTATTTTGGGAGTTTCTTTTTCAGCATAAATATTTCTTTCAAATATCAAACTCTATTTTGTACTTGCAAAGTCATTTTTGGATTGTAGAAAATCATCTATTTGATCATCATTGTCAAACACTTCCCAATGGTTTAGGTTGTCCGGTACAGTAGGACTGTTCTTTATTTTGATGAGGCATTGATTTTCTTCATAAGGTAAAGAGAAATTGCTGGCAGCAAAGGCAAGCTCATTGGCAAGGCAGTTTTGGGCCCTAGGGATGAAAGTGAGCTCATATTTCTCAAAGGTTTTGAGAAGGTCTAGGGAAACATTTCTATATTCCCTTAACCTAGGGTTCTTGGCTGAATATCCTCCCTTAATTTGATTTATGATCAGTTATGAATCTCCTTCAACCAATATTTTCTTAGCTTTGGGGTGTTTGAGTAGGTGTAAACCAATAAGGAGAGCCTCATATTCTGCAACGTTGTTGGTGCATTGGAAATCTAGCCTATAGAAATGGCCTTTATTTTTTTTGTGGAACCAAACCCCTGCTCCTGAACCAGCCTTACCACAGGATCCATGAAAGCTTATATGCCAAAGGGTGTCAATTTGAGTTTTGTCAATATTCTTCACTTTGGGGCTACTAGGATTTGGGGTGTCATTTTCTTGGTCAGAGGACGGGCTTGGTTGTTCTGAGGGGCTTAGTCCTTTCTCCTTGTCATCTATTTGTTCATCTATGTCATTTTAATTGTACATGATGAAGGAGTAAAGGTCCGAGTGAATGGAATAAACCGGTGTGTTATTTGGCCTATCTATGTTACTCACAATGTATTTCATGTGGGATTCCCAGTATAATCTCCTTTTTTGATTGAACACTGGGATGGTGGCATAATTCATGTCCATTTGAAGGCTTCCCTGGAGTTTTCCCCCCCATGATATAGATAAAATCATGCCATATTTTGGGGGGATGTCAGCCACAACTATATCCATGACTAGACTTTTAGTGGGGATTTGTGCCAAGTTGACACACAGATCCTTGATTAGGCCTAGACACTTGACCCTACTGGAATCAAAAGAGTACAAATATTTGTAGGGTTTTGTGATCTCTAAGCCCAATCTCTCCATCAAAACCTTTGGCATGAGGTTGTGAGAGGCACCAGAGTCTAACATAGCATTATGCATAATTTTATCATGTATGTTCAGACTTACATAGAAAGGAGGGACAACTCCTTCTTGATATTTCCCCTCTACTTCAGGACCAAACAACAATTCTGGTTTATCATCAGTTAAGTTTAAAGTATCGGTATCACTCCCTGCATTTAAAACTTTGAAAATATGGGACCTATATACTTCTTGGGTTACCACCTAAGTGAGGGGTATGGTGTAATGTCCCAATTTTAGCCTCAAGCTAAAATGGAAGATTATAGCTGCATATTTTTATTTTGTTGAATAAAAATGGGTAAAGTGACCCATTCATGAAATAAACACAAATAAAATCCCTTACAATGGTAAAAGGGATCATCATGGAGCTGGATTTCACACCCTCATGTGTGAAAGAGGATAAAATGCAAATGGACAAGGCTTAGTTGACCAAGTCAAACTGTGTTGGCATGAGTTGGAGAGCACTAAGTGGGACAGCGCAGTTTTAGTGGAGGAATATTCCATGAGGGAGGAAAATTCTAGAGGAATAAATATGGAGGCTTGATTGTGTTTAAAAGAGAGGCAAGGAAGCCCATTGAGATTATCTTGGATCATTTGATTATTTGTCTTGAGAGACAAATTGCTGCCTCTTGTTGTTTAGCAGAGCTGCAGTGCCCTCGGGCACGAGGGAGTCCTGTTTAGGATTTCCTCTCCTTATTGAGTAGCTCATGAAGGATTTCACTCATCCTCCATATTCTGGCATTCGGGCCATAGCTTCATCCATCTTCATCAGCGCAGTATCTGCAACAGATTATTGTGCAATGTAGATGGGTGTTGCTGGAGGTTTCCTACAACACCATTTCAAGCTGATATTTCAGATGAGGGAAGGTCTCTACTTCCTATAGGTTAGTGGGAATGGTTCCAGAGCTTATTCCACTATCGTTGGCAGGAGGCCAACCATTTCCATTAGTCACAACGCAGATACTCTCATAGACTGCGTTCTAGCTGGAGCACATTTGCGGTGAGGGTTTTGCAGGTACTTCAGAGGGTGAGATCTTTGGTGTAGGGATCAGCCTTGCACTTAATATTTCCATAGGAGAAGGGCTCTTCATTAGTTTCAGCCATTCATCCTTCTCCATTCCATTCCATGTATTGAGTTGCTGCAGCTACCCAGCAACTCCAGCATTTCAGCAGTTTTGCATATTTCAGCCAATCCTTCTAGGATTGACTTGAGGTAGTGATTTGGAGCTTAGATATTCTCTCCAATGATATATGAGCCATGTATATGCAGATCCATGTTGTTTTACACTTAGTGCAATAGTCTCTTTTCTATGACTACGTTTCTCTATTTCATGTGTATTCTGCTATGATGCAGCATTGTGTATTTTGGCATATGTTTTCATGGAAGGCTTCTTGCCTTTTTCCTTTGATGTTCAATGTATCATATTGCTGCTATGATTTCATAATAAAATGGCTCAAGGGTTTCATAAATTTTGGAATAATTTTTATTCACTTCTATTTCTATTTTATGTCTTTGTATTGTTGTAGCTGCATCTTTGGGTTATCTTGCAAGATTCCCAATAGTGTTGTATTCCTTCTTGGGGATATTGTTCTTTGATAATCACTCTATAGACAGAGTCTGATAGTGGGACAGGAAGCCTCTGGAGTTCATATTTCCTTGTGAAGGTGACAAATCCAGTAAATTCCCCTTCAGTCCATCTCTGGAATAGATTTCCTTGTCAATTGACAATGTTTCTGAAAAAGGAACATTACAGTGGTATCAGAGCATAATCTTGGCTGAGCCTGTGGATCTTCACCGAGATGCCATCTAAGAAGATGAGGAAGACTCCAATTTGTGGAGGATAAAAGAATATAAAGGATATGAGCTAGCCAAGCTTCTCCCTAAATCCATCTAGGGCTTTCATGGGAGCCCAAAGCAAAAGAAAAGGGAGAGATTTGAAGAATCTTTGCAAGGGTTTGAAGCAGAAAAAAACACTAGGGTTTTTGATGAGGAATGTGAACACAGTCACATCCTTTGATGCACATCACAGTCACATGTACAACTTTTCATGGAGGAGATGGGAAAAGGAGGAGAGGTGATCAAGAGGAAAACTCTTGAAGATTTTCAGAAGGAGTTTGAGTCTCAAGCTCCAGCATTCATAGATCATCTCACTTTCATGGAATTTTGCAAGTATAAGGTGAAGGAAAGCCAAAATCAAGATAGATTTGTTCTATCTACTTTCATAGGTTCACTTACACAATCAGCCAAAGCATGGGTAGAGGAGCTGAAGACCATGTTGCAGCAGCACAAATTTTCCAAAGGAGATGCTATCAGATTTGCAGTGTTGCACTTGAGAGGTAAAACCTATGCATGGTGGATATTTGAGTTATGTTCTTTAGAGGATGTAAATAATTCTCTCTATTTCAGATCCATTGAAGCAACCATGGAAGAAATTGGTAGGAGGAAATCTGAAACACATGCAGAGAAACAAACCTAGACTTTGTGTGTAAGGGAAGGAAACATAAACTCAAATCCACTTAAGAACTTTGATGAGAAGGCTTACATCTTGTATTATCCCTTGTTGGAGGCAAGGTATCCATCTCACACTCTTGCACAGGAGAACATGGAGGTCTATTTTTCAAAGGGAGATCAGATTTTGGAGAAGTTGCCCCTACACATTGATGAGGAGGAGGGCAACTGTGCTAGTATGGTTAGAGTTGATCCAATACCTCATTCAGAGGAAAGAGGAGCTCTTGCTCCACATAGAGGGATTCTTGTGTCTTTGCAAGAAATTCCCTAGGATATCCCATGAAGAGATCAAGGCACAACTCCTGATACATCTGTGCCATTGATAGTAGGGTGCAGAGATATGGAGATAAAAGGAAGAGATAGGGAGGATGATCAACATCATGTGATGAGGAGTACACACCTTGTCTATTTTATGAGGTTGATGCACCTAAGATGATGATTGGATTGCGCAGTGGAAGCATGGAGGGTTTTCTCCATTCATACATTCTTACTACATGGAAACATTGCACCAAGGAGACCACTAGATCAGCAGAGGAGGTTGGATGCTCCACATTTGGGGGCCTCACACCTTGATTTCAAGAGGTGGAAACCTTGGGAAAATTCAACACAGTGCAGAGAGTTTGGGATAGACTCAAGGAGAAGGGAGACACTCTCTCATTTTCAGCATCACCCACTCTCATCAGACATACTGCGCTAGCAAATGTTGCTGCAAGGATAGAGGATTGCATCTTCATGATGCAGGTTGACTGCTCCATATATTTGGTAAGAGAGATGATACTTCCTTTGAGGAAGGACTCTTTCATGCATTGGAGTAGATGGAGGCCACTCATTCTTACATTGCCTAGGATCAGGAGATTCTTTGGAGGTGATAGTCTCTCATGGGAGGCTCATTTTCAAAGATCATCATTTCAATTTGAGCATTAGAAGTTGCATGTTGGCATGGCAACAACTTGGAGGATAAATTTGGCATGAGGGGATGTCAAGGTAGCAGGCAGCAGTGTGATGGAGCACCATATTGCAGAACACCAATGCTTTCTATGTGGAGGATTGATCCAGGATGGAGGACTTAGCTTTGGTTGAGTATTCCCCAGGATCTTAGTGCATGCATGATTCTTGGATGGCCTTGATGGAGATGGCAGATATTTAGTAGATGACATGATCATCTATCATCATGGTAGACTCTTCTTGGCTAGAGTTTCTAGTCTCGGGGAGAAATTATTTTCATGCAGCATGTGAGGACTTCCTAGTTATGCATTTGGATGCATACTTTCCCTTTCTAGAAGAGTTCACTTGGAGGGCATTCAACATGATCTACATTAGCATATGGGTATATGCACAGCCCGATTGATTTTGGAGAGGTTGGCACAGCCATTCCCTTACTCATTGGAGGAGAGGGAGAGCATTCAGATGAGCCATTTCAGCTCAGGGTCTCAAGTACATGGTAGAGAAGGTATCGTTTCACATTATGTACCTCTTTAATTTCTATGAGAAGTATATTAATCAAGGAGGATCATCACTTCTTGCATTTGTTATGATATAATTGCAGCTACTTGTAGCCTTGATTTTTGCCTATTTTGTGATGGTTGTGGGGGAAGCCACATACTTCTTGGTGTGCACCATTGGCACCAAATTGTGATTTCATGTTTCATCTTATGAGGAGATGTGGCGGCAAAAAAAAAGTGGCTAGTACAACACTTGTTATTTTTTATTTTGAGGCAATCCAAGGAGGCACTGCGCAGGTTCCATGAGTGGAATTTGGAACCACTCTCCGGTTGTCATTTGACATCTTGTTTCTATTTCATATTGCTTCTTATGTATTTCTGATGTTGTATGTCTATTGATGAGCTTTATTTGGAGAGAATTTTATGAACAGCCCATTGGGAGCATGATTCTCCCCATTATACATGTTTTATGTTGCAGGAGATAGCATGGGCAAACCATGATTGCCACATTGCTACTTGTACCTTCTTCTGGGAAGGACCACTTGGAGAATTTGCAGCGGCATTTCATGGTTGGTTTTCTTGATGGGGTAGCTTGGACCATACTATTTCAGCACAAGGGTAGAGGCCGCCCCATGAACACTCAAATGGAGAGAGGACCATCTTGAGAAGCACAAGCACACTCTCCATTCAACCCCAACACATTGCAAAAACCGGGGGTTGAGATTTTCATTGGATGATAGCATGGATGAGAGGATCATCATTGGGAGCAACATTATCCCATGCATAGCATCACTCCTACCTTAAGGAGTCCACATTCCAGCAGTAAGGATTCCACTACACCTTCTATCTTTCCATGAGGAGCATTGTTGACAGCTTGCATACTTGGGAGAGAGCATTGGAGGACAGTTTCACTGCAGCATATTAGTGGTGGGACCATGGATGAGGAGGCCACAAGAGAAGAAGGACGAGGAATTTTTGTTCTCTCTATGTAGTTGCTTGAGGACAAGCAACATGTGGGAGGGGAGGATTGTAATGTCCCAATTTTAGTCTCAAGCTAAAATGGAACATTATAGCTGCATTTTTTTATTTTGTTGAATAAAAATGGGTAAAGTCACCCATTCATGAAATAAAAAGGAATAAAATCCCTTACAATGTGAAAAGGGATCATCATGGAGCTGGATTTTATGCCCTCATGTGTGATAGAGGATAAAATGCAAATGGACAAGGCTTAGTTTACCAAGTCAAACTGCGTTGGCATGAGTTGGAGAGCACTAAGTGGGACAACACAATTTTAGTGGAGGAATATTCCATGAGGGAGGAAAATTCTAGAGGAAGAAATATGGAGGCTTCATTGTGTTTAAAAGAGAGGCAAGGCAGCCCATTGATATTATCTTGGATCATTTGATTATTTGTCCTGAGAGACAAATTGCTACCTCTTGTTGTTCAGCAGAGCTGTAGTGCCCTCGGGCACGAGGGAGTCCTGTTTAGGATTTTATTTCCTTCTTGAGTAGCTCATGAAGGACTGCACTCATCCTCCATATTCCAGCATTCAGGCCATAGCTTCAGCCATCTTCATCAGCGCAGTATCTACAACAGATTATTGTGCAGTGTAGCTGGGTGTTGCTGGAGGTTTCCTACAACACCATTTCTAGCTGATATTTCAGAGTAGGGAAGTTCTCTACTTCCAAGAGGATAGTGGGAATGGTTCAAGAGCTTATTCCACTATCACTGGTAGGAGGACAACCATTTCCATTAGTCACAGTGCAGATACTCTCATAGACTGTGTTCTAGCTGGAGCACATTTGTAGTGAGGGTTTTGCAGGTATTTCAAAGGGTGAGATCTTTGGTGTAGGGATCAGCCTTGCACTTAAGATTTCCACAGGAGAAGGGCTCTTCATCAGTTTTATCCATTCAGCCTTCTCCATTCCATTCCATGTATTTAGTTGCTGTAGCTACCCAGCAACTTCGGCATTTCAGCAGTTTTGCATATTTCATCCAATCCTTCTAGGATTGACTTGAGGTAGTGATTGGGAGCTTAGATATTCTCTCCCAATGATATATGAGCCATGTATATGCATATCCATGTTGTTTTACACTCAGTGCAACAGTCTCTCTTCTCTGACTGCGTTTCTCTATTTCATGGGTATTCTGCTATGATGCAGCATTGTGCATTTTGGCATATGTTTTCATGGAAGGCTTCTTGCCTTGTTCCTTTGATGTTCAATGTATCATATTGCTTCTATGATTTCATAATAAAATGGCTCAAGGGTTTCATACATTTTGGCATAATTTTTATTCACTGCTATTTCCAGTTTATGTCTTTATATTGTTGTAGCTGCATCTTTGCGTTATCTTGCAAGATTCCCAATAGTGTTGTATTCCCTCTTGGGGATATTGTCCTTTGAAAATCACTCTATAGACAGAGTTTGATAGTGGGCCAAGAAGCCTCTTGAGTTTATCCTTCCTTATGAAGGTGACAAATCCAATAAATTCCCCTTCAGACCATCTCTAGAATAGATTTCCTTGTCAATTGACAATGTTTCTTGAAAAGGAACATTACATATGGTTATCTTGATCTTGGCAATCTCCCCCTCAAAACTGAAAGGTGTAGGTGTCTTTATTGCATTTACATTAGTTTTATCAGCCATGAGATTTTCTACATTTTTAATTTGTTGATTCTGATTTAATGGATTGGAAAGCAGGATTTTTTCAGGGCCACTAGTTGAAGTACTAGGGCAGCTTGAATCTTTTTTAGGTTGACTAGTCTTTGGTATGTTTAGTTTAGTATTGTTAGTCACAGTATTTGTATTTCTTGCTGTCTTTTTAGGGATAGCTTCAGAGGTTTTTCTAACAGCAGTGTTTGGCTGATTGGTTTTAGGAATATCTTAACTCTTTTTACTCCTAAGGTCATACTGCCTATGGAATTCCATTATGGCATTCTCAAATCCTAATCTATAGTCTTTGGAATCTTCATATGATTTCCCCGGTGGTTTTGAGGAAAACATCCTTTGTTCTTCTTCGATAAGGAATGTGTTATCCTCATCATCCGAACCTATGAAATTTACATGGTATTATTCCAACTGCTTAGGATCTCTTTCTTCTTCATCTACATAGTTGTCTTGGAAAGGGGGTCTTATTTGTTGGTCACTCTCTCTGTGTCTGATTGGAGGAGGGTCTCTTCTAAAATTTTGATTTCTATTCCTGTTTTGAAGATTGGCTTGATTTTCCCTAGGAGGTGTTCTCTCATTCAAAATGAATTTTTCCATCATCCTCTCCATTTTCCTAACTATGGAGTCGAGTTTGGTGTCAGAAGAGGAGGGTGTAGGTGTTGTGTCATCTCTATAAGTCACCCTTTTTTTTTTATCTTACCCTATCCTTCTTCTCAATCAAATTGGCCTCTACACTCACAGCCCCCTTTTGCATGTTTTCTAGAGTTAGGTAACCTCTCTCCCTTTGTTGATAGGCCATATCAACATCAAAGCCTTCGGGATATTTCACCAAGGCCAAGCCTTGTGGAGGTTTTATGTGAGGTGGGAGAGCATTGTAAACACTATTAAACCTAGTGGAGTAGTCATGAACACTTTCTCCCAAATTTCTATTAAGATTGTTATATTCAAACAAAATTTGGAGGGGGTTTTTCTTGATTTCCCATTTGTTCACAAAATTTTGGTATAGAGTAGGGAGATCATGACTGCTTTCGGGAGGAAAGTCTTTAAACCATTTCTTTGGTTCTCCCCCTAGGCTCTGAGAAAAAATCCTCATTTTTATGGTTTCTTCTTCTATCTCCATATAGTCAAAAGCATCATTAATTCTATCTACATGTTTTTGAGTAGTGATGGATTCAGTCCCTAAGAAGTGAGGGATTTTGGACTGATAGTCATTTGGAAGAGGTAATAGTGGTTGTTGTAGAGCTAGTGGAGCATACCAGGCTGCCATGATGTGAGGGAAAGGAAAAAAGGGCTGATTTACAAGGGGAGGATTTGTGAGAGGTGGAGGAGGATGCAGTGAGGTGGTTTGCACACTGGTGGTATGGATGGTTGTAGCTGAGGTACTTGGACCGGAAGACTGATTCTGAGTAGATTTGAGATGAAAAGGGCCGAGGTGATGGAGAAGCTGAAAATTAGGTGGAGTGGAAGGAGAAACTTCTCTACTGGAGCTTTGTTGCAAATCTATGGGCTCAAAGTCAGCTTGGTCAACCCTACTTTGTAATTTGGTCCTAAATAGGTTCTTGGTATGGTGAAAATCAATCTAAGGATATTATGAAACTGTAAGGTGTTCCGGTGCAGAACTTGCTCTATGGATGGTCCTAACAGTGGGTGAGTTTCCAGCTTTAGGATTTTGCCACAAAATATTTTCTAGGTTATCAAGTACAGTAGGAGGATTTGGGTCCGGGTATGATCTGGTATAGATCCTTCGTGAAGCCAGATCTCTCTATTCTTACAAGGTAAAACTAGGCCTTAAAAACTGTTTAGGATTGATTTGACACAATCCTAGAACACCTATGGCACTAGTGGGATGAGGAAGGCCTACTAGAGGCTAGTGGAGTCACCAGGTGGATTTTTTTTTTTTAAATTTTGAAGATATGTATACAATGGTCCACCACCAAATTCTTGATAAAAAATCAATCTAGGGAGTAATTTTTGGGTTTTTAGTTTCTTTATGCAGCCTTAAGGTAAATGAGAATCTCCTAATTAAGTCATTATCTTGCTAGGATGGTGAAGTAATTAGTTTCTACTCTGGCTATGGGTTGGATTTCAGGCCAAACTAGGGATGCATATGAGTTTATAAGATTTTTTCAGGCTACTATGAACTCAGTCCCACCATGATCGCCATTATGTTAGCTCCCTATAATTTTCTAGATTGATTGAGATACAAAGGTACAGGGTAACATCAAACCAAGCTTTGTAATCCTAGGACCTAGCCTTCCTAGATTCAGAGAGGGATATCTCTAGTAGGTGCAAAGATGTGAAATTGTTTGCGGATTAGGTTGATTTTACGCTAGATGTTAAGTGCAGGGTATTTTGATTTCCTTTTGGTTGGGTATGATGCTCAGATGGGTTTAGATAGAAAACAAGGAAGATTTTCAAGTCATTCGGGAATGGAGTCAAACAAGGTCATGAATGAGTTCATCATGGTTTCAAGAGCATTAGCAAGGCAATTTAACTTGGTTGGTGGATCTTTAAGGTTGTGAAGGATCATGAGATGGACATTAAATGTGGGAACAACAAGCTAATAAAGGGCTGAAGTATAATCCTTTATATACTTTTAAACTGAGGGAGTTATAAGATCATTAAGCATAGAAAGAGAGTCAATTTCTTAAGCAACAGCTAATCCATTTGATTTCAGACTGAAAGCAGATAATCAACCAAGACAACATTCAGATAAAACATAGAAAGGAAAAAATTCATTTAATCTTTCATGGGTTTTATCATCAAGAGCTGGAAAAACATTTAAGTTGCACAAGTAACTATAACCATAGAAGAAGAGACAAACCCTAGCATCCACAGTGACAACTATGAGAGTTCCTTGAGACAATTTTAGCTAATTAGGGCAAAGAGCATGTTTAAGACAGAATTCTTTGACAAACTATAGGCAAAGCTGCTTCAAAAGATGATTTCAAGAACATAGTACTTCAAAGGTAACAATATGCAAGGCTAGCAATAAATCATAATTGATACTAACTGATCTAAATCATTCAAGAAAATAGACAAGCCAAAAAATTATTAGAGAGCAAAAGATGAATTCTCTAACATATCTTAGGCAAAACAAAACATTTAGGCAGTGAAGGAGACAAACAGACCTAAGGTGCTATCAACAAGCATATCTTAGTCTAAATTGTTTGTCCTACTACAACATAGATGGATGGAAAACATGTGAGAAACATAGAAAAAATTAACAAGAGAAAAAATCACCATCAACCAAGCCTATGGATCCTGCAAACAATCCTTCTCCATCAACAAGTGAATCAGATCATGCATAAGCTCCAAGACATAAATTTCTCATCAAAGGCTTCAAGGGACTATGTATTACTTCAACATAAGTCATCAACATCCAACAAAATATACAAGAGACTCATGCTCTATTTATGGAGAAAATGAGGAGGTGGAAACCCTAAGAGGCTTCCAGAAACCCTAACTTAGTCATAAATGTCATAAATGTGCTTAATGACCATGCAAGGCCCAAGAAATATAAGAGATAAGGAAATAAATGAAACACACCAAAACATAAATCCCAAATAAAATTAGGAGTGTTTTATCCAAGAAAATATTAAAAAACTAATTTTCCATTAATTAGTGTCTTTTGTTGACTTTTTGGCAAAAAGTTGTCTCTGTGCGTAGCTCCATATCAGCCAAAATTGGGGTCTGTTGCAGCTGAGTTCTGGACCCCTTCCCGGGATCAGATTCGGGCCTGTGATAGCTTTTAGACAGTATAATTTCTAGAAATACTTGATTTGTACTGAATGGATGCCATTTACCTGCTCAAAATTCAAATCTCCCATGGTTGCTCAACGCGCAGCGTTAGGCCTGAAAAGGAAGCAAAAAGATCATTCTTGAGGTGTTTTTTTACCTTTTGAGGGGGAAAAAATGCTCCAAATGATCTGAATTTTTTTTTGGAGACTGTTGGAGACATGAAAAACCTAGAAATTTAAACCTTAGTAGCTGAGGATGCCCCAAAAGAGAGCGTAGCTCCTAGGGTGTTGCACTCCTAGGGGCCAAAATTTGGAAAAAACAAAAAGTGTTGGGATTTTCTTCAAAATTGGTGGGTAGACCCCTCAAGGGGTTTTAGACACCTGCTAAGAAGCATCAGCCAAGATCTTGAGGCTGTCATGAACTTTGGGCCTTTTTAGCTCTTCTAGCTCTAGGAGGGCTTGCCTCAATTTAGGATTGGCAATCATGCTCTTCCTTGCATAGTGTTTGACCATTTTCTTCTGGAAGGCAAGGTCCCTCTTGACCTCTTTGAAATTTTTGTGCTCCTACTTGTAATAGTAGATGACCCTTTGTTCTCTTTCAAAATCATTTTCCCATTCTTGAAGTTGGGCATCTTTTTCTAGGAGAAGTAATTTTGTGTTTATCCCTTGGTCTTTATTATCACTGTCTAGATCAACAAAGAGGGGGCCTTGAGAAACCTTTTTAATCCTTTTACTCCTCATGACTGGTGCCTTTGGCTCAACGTTCTTCATTTTTTCTTTTCCTTTGTCTGATGCTTTGGTATTTTGTGAGGAGGTGGCCCTTTGCCTTTTAGAGGCAGCAAACACACTCCTTTTCCCTCTATGATAGGTGCATGAGAGAGGGGAAATAATCAGAGTCTCAAAAGAAATGTTGTCATCATTTTGTCCTTCACTCTACTCTAATTTTTCTATGTCTTCTATGGACCGATTTTTTTCAAGGTAGTCATGACTATCATGAATATTTCTTGGACTATCTTGGGCACTTAGATAGCTGACTTCCTCATCTGGCTATTCTCCTTGTTCATTGTTTTCCTCTTCTTCCTCATTGTCATCTTCCTCTTCATCATCATTGTCATATTCCTCTTCATCATCATGTTCATTGTTTTCATCTGTGTGGCTGTTATCACTAGTTTCATCTTTTTTTTCTTCTTCCTCATCTGGCTGCCCTTGGTCATTGCTGCTTTCTTCTTGACCACTTTCCTCTTCCTCATTTTCTTCTTCCTCTTCATCATCTTTCTTTTCAATGCTTTCCTCATGATCATGGCTGCTTACTTCATCATTTTCTTCACTTTCATCCTCTTATTCTTCTTCTTCATCAACTTCTTCTTCAATATCCTCTCCTTGTTCATCATTATCTCTCTCATCTTCTTCCTCACTCTTGCCTCCTATTTTCCCTTCACTAGGGCTACTATTAGCCCCTTCACTTGGTAAATCAAGGGATGAGGTAATAGGTGAAATTATTTGTGGAGAAGGCACATGGGGAGATGATGGCTATGTGGAGGTAGATGGTTATGAAGTGGAAGGAAAGCTCTGCTGGATGAAGGCTCGGGGGTCTGAAAACACATCATGTGAGATGAAGGTCTCCCAAGATATACCTTGCTCTCGCGGTATAAGACAATCATCTTGATCAGGTAGTGATGAAAGAGGCTAGGCATTTGGTGGTCATAGCTTTTCCTCTTGACAACAGAGGCCATTTTATCAATACTTTGGAAAAGGTAATAAGGTAGGTTCATCATCTTGAATTTTTTGAAATTCATCAACAATATGATATGATATGAATAGAGCCGGGAGTACCTTCCCTCACGTTTGAAAAAACTAATAATCTTCCTCATTAATGTTGCATACCTCTCTAGAAAATAAGAAAAAGGAAAAATAGCCTTGCAATTTTGGTGATAGGTGGGTTTCAAGTAGGTCCCTTAATAACCCAAATCCAATTTCTTTTGTTTGAACCAAAGCTCACCAACATTGGGTATACCGTTTTCGTTGGAAATGATTTCAGATGAAAGCTCGAATTGGACCCCTACTAGATCAACTTGGTGGTTTTGTAGGCTACAAGAAAACAACCTAGTTAAGTCTGGATGGTATTCTACTTTCTTGACCTTCTCACAAAAATGGTAGCATCCTACATCCTGGAAGCATGGAAGGATCATAGGACAAGAAGTAATTGGATTGGTGTCTAGGAGCTCAAACCTTTAAGCTTTTCCTCCATGATTTTTTGGCTTGGTGGGAGTATGACTCTCATCACCACTGGTGTGACTATCTCTCTCTGACATGATGGCTAGTTAAAATAGGAACCTTAAGTTTTCTTTAGGGTATTTGGAGCAAAATAAGTGGTGTAGGTCAAGCTTTTGCAAAGAGGAAAGCTAGGGAGAGGACAGCTTTCAAAGCTTAGACTTGGTGGTAGAGGTCAGGTTTATAGTCACTCAATCTTCTCTGTATAAAAACTAGTCCTTCTTATAACCCTAGTTCAAAGACATGACAATTTGTTTTTTGCATAGTCTGGGGTTTTGGTCAATTTCTAATCATGGATGACGTCTCTGCTAAACAATATTTTGGAGAAGGAAAAAAAAAGGTTAACCAACCTTGTTTTAACTTGCAGAAGCTTCGTAGAGGCGAAAACTTGATTTTGAAAGCCTTTGGCACAATATTCTGAAGTGCTGCCAAGGGCGCAATGCCAGCGTGTAGCGCCGGGCTAGTCGGGCTGTCGGGGCATAGTGCCGGGCGGAAAAACAGCCTCCTGATGTTCATTCTTGTGCCTGCACGCAGTACCAAATCGCGAGCACGTAGCGCAGTGTAGTATTACACTCCATGCCTTGCCTCTATGCGTAGCACTAGAGGCTAGGGTCATAATGCCGTGCTCAGCGCGTAGCGCCTACCAAGTTTTCACAGTTTTACCGAAAACTCAAAAAATTCCTTCTCAACGTCTTCTTCTCCTCGATAATGGGGAAATGATGCATGGGGAAGGTTCAATTTGTATTTTAAGCTTGATTTTCAAAAGTAAATTAAAATACCAAACCCACTTTTGTAATGTTGGGGTCTCCTATCTTTCAATTTGTAATTTTGACTAATGTTTGTTGTGAACACCCTTTTTAAATATTTCTCGGAAAACATGTTTATTCTTGCCTTTGCCAATCTTTTGGGGAGCAATATTTTTTGGCATGGAGGCCCTTTTTTGGGAGCCTATCGTTGAGATGTGGAAATCGAGGTCACATTTTACCCTTTCTTGACAATAACTCATAATCTAACTTTTTACCTTAAAAACTCTGTTTTTCTATTCTTTGGCAAAAAATGGTCTTCTTTAACCTGATACCTTTTGTCTTTCTTCTTCTAGTGCAGGTGAAGTAGTGCTATTTTGGAAAAAACCTTAAGGAGGAGGCTTCTGTCCTTGAAATCTCTGAGATGGCTCTGTGCTTGTCATCAATGTTTTGTTAATCCACCAAAACAAACTCTGATACTTTTTTACCTACATGTTTTTTTTTTTTGTCTTATGTTTGGGTCTACCTCTTGGTTATGATTATGCCCTATTAATTTTCCTCCTCTTGTCGCTGGTGGTCATCTTGGCTAAAAAAATGTGAACAAGTGCAGCTGTCCCTTGCAATGTTTGTACTCTAAGCCAAGGGGGGCACTTTGAGTGCAATCCTCTTTATGCAGGAAGGCATAACTTGCTGGGCACCAAATCCATCCTATAACTCAGTGAAACCTTTGGTGACCTAATGGGGACCTTTGGATTTGGATTTTGGATAGGCATTTAGACTTTAGGGATTACCAAGTATAATATAGGACCAGTGATAAGCTTAGTGTGTTTTTAAGACCTAGGATCTAGCATTTCTGATTATTTAGAGGGTCTATAGAGACAATCAATGTCTAATAATATTATGAAAGATTCATCAAGATTATTGGATTAGTAGGTTTGAATAGTAGTAGGGAACTCCATTAGATAAGAAAAACAGAGGATTTGGGCCAAAAGGCAAGACATGGTAAAAAATGAGTGACAGTTGGAGTAAAATTATATGGCTTGAACCCAAGATGGGCCTTCTAGGAGTGGTGGGCTAGTGATGACTAGAAAGGAAGATGAAAAAATAGGAAAACATTATCACAATGATAATGAAGGCCGTGAGATTTCTAGAACTCACAATACTTCATGAACTTTGTTTCTAGAAATCTGGAAACAATGCTTAGTCATCTTTAGGTATGAAAATTATGGATGACTAACACATGAGAGGCATCTCCCAAGTGCTCCAAACAATCATATGTCTCACCTCATAAAGAAACATGTGATCTACGGTAGTGGCCATATCATCTCCCCTACTCCCTTTGAAGCATGAAGCATAAAAACTATGGGAAATCTCATTCCCAATGGAAACATCCAACCAATGTGCCTTCTCTCCAATCATGTTCCCAACAAAGATAAGAACATCATCAACATGTGGAATCACGATTAAGGTCATGCTAGCTGACATGTGTAGTAATGGGGAAGGGCAATGGTCCCTCAAGTGCAACCAGCACAGTTTTACTTCTAACTACCATAGAATATGATATAACAAGTGTTTCCCCCACCATTTTTTTGCTGCCTCGTTCTTCTCACATACTTGAAGACGGTGTATGATGTTTGGTGTCAAAAAAGCACACCTTGAATAATACATCATCTCCCCAAAATATTCTAGGGAATGGCCAACATCATCACTGCTCATGGCCCCAAGTAGCTCATGAAGCCAATAAGAAAGAGTGGCCCCTATTGGAGCAATGCCCTGCATATGAGTGGTAAGAGAATGGAAGTATATAGTAAGTATATCATGATGCTCAACAATATAATCCTTACCATAAACTTGGTTCAAGCTAGTGAGGTAACTCATGGATAAGCTCCCTCTCATACCCAATGAATAAGGAGGTGGTGATGATAAATATTCCCAAGAGCTATGTCTCTCCTCAACCTGCAAACACTCTATTCACTTTCACATATGATAGTGTACCTCCTTTTTGAAGCCTTCCCACCTGAATCCCTCCAAGAGAGTATGGTATGCTCTAATGAAACTAGTGCGATTATAGAGTAAGACCTCATAGGTTGCATGTAGTAGTTTCTCCTTGAGCTTTGAGGATCTAGTCATGAAGATCCTACCTTGATAAAATATGACCCCATCTCTCACTGTATATCTCCCATATGAAAACTGGTCATCAATTATCCTCCATGTAAGGAGGTCCTTGGAGTATTCCACCAAAAGCTAGGATCTCCAATAAGGATCTAAACTCCCTAATGACAGTGCTAATGATCTATACTGTGTATCCCCTATCATGCGGCTTCCCTCTTCCTTGACATCTTCTATTCCAAATTCAAGCACTGGTATGCTGCTAACATGCTCATGTTTCCCCTCCCTTTAGCTGTGCATGCTCAAGTGAAGCTTTAAGATTTTGGAGGCTAGTCTTCCATAGGAAGCTATCACCTATCCAAAATATCCTATGCCTGGCCAATGCATGCATGACTGGCCACAATCCTCTACCAAATGGGGAAGATTCCTTGCCATGTGGAAGTATCCTTGAATTCTGCAATTCCATGGAGTGGTCTCCTTGCACCATGATGGTGCCATCCTGCATCCCAGAAACATATTCTCCCAGCACAAAATAGTTTATGAGGGTGGGTAATGATGATATCGGGAGAATTTCTCCCTCCTCCTTGAGCCTATCCAAGACTCTCTGCACTATTCCAAATACTCCCAAGGTTCTCACCCCTCTTGGATCAATGAGTGGTGAGGTGTCTCTCATCTCCCGATCTGGTGGTCTCCCAGGTGGAATGCCCCCACGTAATGAGACATCAAAGTTTGAAGTAGAATGTATAGGTGAGTGGATTGATTGTTCCCTCCTTTCACTGCATAAAACAATATCCTTCTTCTGTATATAAACCTCCTGAAATAAGCAAGGGTGTATGCTCCCCATCCTTTGATGCTGATCCACCTTTTCTTATCCTCCTTCTATCAATGTCTTACTACTTATCACTACTATCACATGCTGCTCCTTGGAAACTTTTTGCAAAGATGCAAAAGCCCCTCTTATTGAAGCAATACCTTCATGCCCATCTCCATGTAGTGATGGTTCTTCTCCTGAAGTGACAACATTGTTACTTCCTCTCTGCCCTTCCTTTTCTTTAGTTTTTGATAATACCCCATCAACAATGAGAGACCCTATATGTTGGTCTTCTCTTGAAGGAGGAATATTCATGCCTTCCTTTTGAGAAGAAAGCTCTTCCTGCAATGGGGATCTTTCTCTTGGAAAGGTAATATACAATTTTTTATCCCCCTCAATAGAAATATGAAGTGGAGTTGATGCAATGGATCTTTCCAACTCATGCAAATGTTTTGAATGTTTATGTTTGGATAGCTCAATCAAAGATGTTTCAAGTTATTTTTCATTAAATATCTTCACTAATCCTTTAGTGAATCCTGCATAAGTAGCTATATTTGCATGATTAAATGAAGAATATCCATAGAAACACCAATTATAAGCCTTACCTTCAAGGTGCAGCACTACTATCCTAAGGGCTTCCTCTTCTGAAACTTGAAGTAGCTGCAAGTATGAGTCTAGCTGCTCTATCCAATCCTTGTTTGTGCATTTAGACGACCCATCAAAATTTGGTAGAAATAATCTACCTCTTCTTCTTTGGTTGTGATTGATGGGCCTTCTATTCTCCTTAAGTTGGAAAAAAACTTGGAAGTTGAAGTGCTCCTTGAATCTCCAAGATTGAGATTCATACTCCTGAAGATAGTCACTCAAAGTCTCCTCCTTTGGTGCATCTTCTTCCTCCAACTCTCTTGCTGTGAATATGGGCATAGAACTGCACTATGGATCAGATTGTATGGCTGAATTCTCACACCCATCATGTAGAAATATAGGGTTTGATTTATACTCAAACCCCCTTGGAGATTTCCTACACATCTCCCTTCTCATGTTCTTGATATCTTTGTTGATGCTCTGCATAGTTTGAAAAAGAAGCCTTGAGAGCTCCTCTTCCTCCCTTCCTCCAAATGCTAGAGTCTTGTCTTTTTCCCTTCTGTACATCTCCTCTTCTTATGAGAAGCTTATCCTTATGGTGACATATTGGTTGAATGCACAGGCTGAGCCAAGATTATGCTCTGATACCACTATAATATTCCCAAATGGGAAAAGAAGGAATATAGTGCATAAAATGAAAGCAAAATCAACTATTTAACATATTAAACCATGAGACCAATATGGAGCCATATTATTTATCATATATGCAACAAATAAGTACAAAATAATGAGGCACAAATCATATAATGTGATCACACAAGCCTCCGATACATAAATCCTCTCAAAAGTCATATGTTGCTGCTATACAAAATGTCAGAGAGGTTACTACATCGCAGTAATAATAAGAATAACTATATTTGGAGATAATAAAATAATATTAAAGTACTGATATAGGCCTCAATAGATACTACACATATAGATCTGGGCACTAGATCAACTTTCCTAGACAACCTAGGAGGGTTCCCGGAAAATGCACACAATATGCCAATGTAAGTTGCAGCCCTAGGGCTGAAGGTATGATGCAAAAACATAAATGAGAATATATGGCTGAAGCTTATACAAAAACCTACAGCTCTTCTCCAATAGATCCTTTGGATGAAATAATGGCTCCTCCACTGAAGAAATCACCTCCCAAAACAACCACTCCAACCACCCCTGCAACTCCTCCCTAAAATAATGTAGATTTGGACTGAAAATGCGCTGTAGGGGATAAATAATCCTTGTCTTGATGCCAAATATGTCAATAAAGCCCAAGGGTCTTCTTTACAGGCCTTCCAATGGATGGAAACCTTCCTCCACTGCAAAAATAGCTCTGAAGTCACCCAAAATAATCCTCCACTGCTGCAACCTGCAACACATCACAATATTCTGCAAAAATTGCACTGATGAAGAAAGTTGTAGCTTGGCCTTGAGCATGAGTGTGGAAATGTAGTTTAATACTCCTCCAAGAGGCTACCTCAAGGGAAGAGGTGGGATTCCCACCCGGGAACACCTTGTTCTAAACAACACTGCAAGCTCAACTAAACAGGTGAAGAATGCAAGAAGTCTAAACAGACCATATACAAAATAATAAGCCATAACATAACCCCATATGGCTGCCATCCTCTTCCTTATATAATGTATGAGCTTCCTCACCCTTGGCCCCACTCAATTAGGTCACTACCTCCATGCAATCAATATCCCTCTAAAACTACATTATCCCTCATTAAATGCTCACTCATCCATAACAACTTTGTTGATTTGATCAAAGTTGACCTATTCAACATACTCCATCTCCTGTTCACACTCAAAGGTGCTTCATTTAGCTGATTAGAGGGTCTCCTTTCACACTTGAAGTGTTTTTATTGTTGCTAAGGAGATTTATGGGCCTCCCTACCCACTTATTCACTTACCTAGTGACAAAATAGTCTATAATATTCATTTAGCTGAAAGCTAAATTTTTGGAATATTACAATGAGGATGTGGAAACATTTCTTTGTGTCATTTCTATTATCCAACTGGATTGGATACCGAAGCAAGTGAGGAATGGAATAATGACGAAGAAGTATCGACACTCATTCAAAATTTGTAGCAAGTTCCCAGTATGTCTACTACGTTTAGTTGGAGAAATGATTCCTTATGGTACAAAGATCGTTTATATAATTGTAAGAATTCCCAACTAAAATAAAATATTCTTTTGGTATTTCACACCTCTCCCTTAGAAGGAAAATTTGGTTTTTTTAAATATTTTTGGGAGAAGAAATTTTTTTTTTGGGATGGCCTTAAATTTTATATTCAAAATTTTGTGGTAGAATTCTTGGTTTTCTAGCAAAATAAAGTTGAGACAATTAAGACCTCGGGACTGCTACAACCTTTATCCATTCCAAATCAAATTTGGGAGAATGTTTCATTGGATTTTATCATAATTTTACCTAAGTCCGAAGCAAAGAGTGTCATCATGGTGGTAGTTGATAGACTTAATAGGTATGCACACTTTTGTGCATCATCTCATCCATTTAAAGTGAATACAGTTGCTACAATATTTATGGAAACAAATCAAAAGATACATGGAAACCCAAATATTACTGAAAGAGATAGAGATCCCATTTTCACTAGAAATTTTTGGACGGAATTATTTTCCTGTTTGGGTGCTCAACTACCTCATAGTTCATCCTATCATCCTCAATCCGATGGGAAAAATGAGATAGTCAACAAATGTTTGGAAGGATATCTTCGTTTCTTTGTATCTGATAAAAAAACACAATGGGTTAATTGGTTTCCTCTCGATGAATGGCGGTATAGCACTTCCTTCCACACTACAAAAAAAATGACCCCATCTATGGTACTTTATGGATATCATCCACCATCCATCACATCATCTATAAGAGAAAATTCAAAGGTTCAAGAAGTGGAATATCACATTGAGCATCAACAAAAATTTCTCCAACTCTTAAAGGACAACCTAAATTTGGAAAAAAATTGAATGAAACAACAGGGAGATCAACATTGCATCGAGAGAAGTTTTGATGTAGGAGACTGGGTATTTTATAAGGTACAACCATACAAACAAATGTCCCTCAAGAATGCTAAGAAGGATAATAAATTATCGCCAAAGTACTATGGTCCTAATAAGGTGTTTCAAAAGATTGTTACTATGGCATATACATTGGAGCTTCCTGCATCTTCCCAAGTGCACCTAGTTTTCCATGCTTCATGCTTAAATAAGGTTATAGGTGACAAAATTCTAGTTAAAACAATATTTCCAGAACTTGATGAGGAAGGAAAACTCATATTGGAACCTGAAGAAATCATGGAAATAAGAACTTGAAAGCTATTAAATTGATCAATTTCAGAGTATCTCATCAAGTGGAAGAACTTACCCACCAAAGATTCCACATGGGAGGATGATAATTTTATACAGAAGCATCTAGAACTACTGAAGCATTGAGGGCAGCATTTTTTTGAAGGAGAGGGGCATGGTAGGGACCTATATTACTAGTGTAGTTCCTTATTTTTGTTAGTGTAGCCCCCTTATTATTATTATTGTACACAAGTAGTCCCCATATTGTTATTATTATGCCCCATAATAGCCCACTATTGTTATTGTTGTGACCTTACATTATTATTGTTAGGTCGAATAGGATTATATTGCGACCCCATGGACTCCTATATATAGAAGGAGACTTTTTAATTTGTATCATCCAAGAATTATTAATTTATGTAATGTAAAGGAGGTTTACCCCTCGAAGTGGTTGTTTTCTAAGGCATTGATCTCTCTTTTCTTCTATTTTTGGAGCTAGTTTCATAACACAATATCAATGATATTTGTGGTGATTTCACAAGGTACTACAGAAGGACGTTTCTTCCAGTAGTATTCATCTTATATCTCTTTTGAGTCTTCAATTTGCATTAGGGTGATAAGGGAGATGATGAAAGGCCTTGAGGATAGTGCTAGGGTCATGAAGGAGTAGTGTAGACACTTGTAGGATTGAAAATGATGGCTTATGTTTTTTTTTTTATATTAAAAGAACGTAGGGGAAAGTGGAGAATTTGAGCAATGTTTTGGTGAAATAGACTAGATGGGTGATGGATGGACGATGTAAAATCATTGGATAACCATATTCATCCTTTATTAGAGATATGGTTTCCTTTTTTGCTATACTCCTCTGATCTCCCTCCTATAGCTTTACAAACTTATGTTGTAGCACTATAGGATCTTCCTATAGTAATACATGACCTTCTTGTAGAAATACAACTCCTTCTTGTAGCATCACAGAGAGGAGGGCCAAATTTGATTTTAATGTCGATGGGATGGTTGAGAGAGATGGTCAAATGAGTGAATATGATAGATATGAGGTTGATGTAGGGAGGAATGAATCATATCTTGCAAATTGTGGCTTGTAGCCATGAAATATGCCAATGCGTATAATCTTACAACATAAAAGAAAAGTCAGCAGAGATTGTATTGGTTCCTTCCTTGTGTTTCTATTTCTTTATTTTTTTTCTCTTTTTTGTTTTTGTTTTTAGACAATTAGGTTGCCTCTAAGGAGGTTTTCAACTTACATTTCTACCTTAGGTGCGTCAGAGGAGGTTTTCACTAAGGGATATTTATTGTTTTTTATCGTTTTTTTTTTTTCTCTTGGTATTCCTCAGAGATGTTTTCAACATTGAAGTTGGCAACAGATTCCTCATAGAGGTTTTAATCTAGGACTCTTTATTTATTTTTTATTTTTTCAAACTTCTATGGTTGTTGTGGACTGAAATCCATGAAACTCCCAATCAAATTATCTTCTCTGCAAATGGTATTGATGAATTATTCCTTGGAAAAACGACTTTTGCATAACTTCAACCTAGAACACTTGAAAATCAAGGGGATCCCTTCATCATCAGTGGTTATGATTTGGATAGTTTCATTGTCATGATATTTTTCCACTAGGTCTGGACCCAAACACTTGTCATTAATTTCCCTTTAAAACATTTTAACCTAGAATCATATAAAAATGCCCAATCCCCTTCCTGAAAAGTATTTTATTTGATATGATTTTCATGACATACCTTAATTTGTAGTTGTATAACCTTAGTGTGGAGGATATCCTGCATTATGAACTCATCCAAGTCATTCAGTTGAAGCAAACTTTATTTTTGTTCTCTTGTGATATCTAAGTCCAACTGGGATGCCATTCTTAATGTGTTATATTCAAACTCAATAGACAATAGATCTTTCTTCCAATAAACTAAATCATATGGAGTGAATCCAGTGATTTTCTTCCAAGTGGTGTTATAGGACCAAGTGTCCTCCACTAACATGTCTACCCAAACTCTCCTACTACTACAAATAAACTTGGTGAGGATTCTGTCCAAGGCCATATTTGTGAACTCTACTTCCCCATTTTCTTGAGGGTGATATACAATAGATGTTCTATGCTTGATATTGTGTTACCTTAGGAGATTCTCAATCAAATGTGATGTGAATAGATCTCCTTGATCGATGACTATGTCCCTTGGATACTCAAATTTGTAAAAAATGTTTTCTCTTAAAAACTCAACCACTTTATTCTATGTTGTGCCTTTCACAACCTTTATCTCAACTCACTTTTTCAAATAGTCAGTGCACACAATAATGCATTTTCTTTGCCCTAGAAGTTGATCAATTGTCCCAATGAATTCCATGCCCCATTTTTCAAATGGCTCCAAGGCCACTTTAGGCTGTAAAGGAACCTCATCATTGGTTGTGGGTTTTCCCATCCTTTTGCATTGATCACATCTGTTGGTATACCTCCTTGCATCTTGATGGAGAGTGGGCCAATATTATCCAGCTTGTAGAACCCTAAAAATTGTCCTCTTAGTAGAAAAATTACCCCCATAGAGTATTTCAAAGAATTCATCATGCCTTACACATCTCCCCAAAATCTGATCTGGTAACATTTTGAAAAGGTTGTCCCCAATGCAAGGGAAAGGGGCACTTTTCCTCATAATTTTTATCTTCTCCCTGGATGAAATATTTAGAGGAAACATCCTGGAAACCAGGTAGTTTTCTATGTCAGAAATCTAGGGAGAGAGAAATGAGATAGAAAATAGGTACTCATATCCGAGTTGATCATTGACAATCTCTTCATTACTTTCATGGAATGTAACTCTAGACAAAAAATACATAACTACGTTTTCTTTTCCTCGCTTCTCAATCATAGTGAAATCAAAACATTGTAATAATAAAAACCTTATAATTACTATAGCATTCACATCAGAATTATTCATCAAATATTTGATAGAGTCATGATCAATATGAAAAAAAATTTGGTATCTAGTGATATACTGTCTGAATTTATTCCGGGAGTGCACAACAACTAAGAGTTCTTTTTCAGTGATAGTGTAGTACAATTTAGCCTTAGAATAATTTTTTCTAATGAAATAAATGGCATAGGGTAACTTATAATATACTTGTCCCAATGCTACCCCCATAGCTTTGTCTGATGCATCAATATCGATATGGAAATGAAGAGCCCAATTGGGACTCCTAAGTATGGGTGCAATGGTTAATTTTTATTTTAATATTTCAAGGGCTCTTGGGAGCTAATTTTCCAACAGAAATTTGAATCCTTGGTGAGCAACCCAAAAAATGGTGAAGCCAATTTACTAACATCTTTGATGAATATTCATAATAACGAAATAAACCCAGGAAACTCCTAACATATCTTTAATTTTGATGGGTGGGGACCATTTTTATGATAGAAATGTTGTTTTGATCCACGTGTATTCCTTCCCAAGAAGTGGCTAAGGAAAGTCCATACCTTCATTAAAAAATCACATTTCTCAGGGCTTAATGAGAGATTCATTTCAATACATTTAATCAGGAATTTACCTAGATTAGAGAGGGTTTCCCAGAAATCACATCCAGAAGGAGTGAAATCATCAATGTATATCTCCATAGAGTCTTGAACAAGTTCAACAAAGATACTCAAAAGTGCTCTTTGAAAAGTAGTGGGGGAATTTCATAGGCCGAATGAGAGAAGTCTATAAGAAAAGGTACCCCAAGGACATGAAAATGTAGTTTTTTCTTGGTCTTCAAGGATGATATGGATCTTATTGTAACCACTAAATCCATCCAATAAAGAGAATAAAGTATTCCCTGCATGATTGTCGAGGACCTGGTAAATGAAGGGAAAAGGGAAATGGTATTTCTTTTTCGCCTTGTTTAGTTCTCTATAATCAAAATTGATCCTCCACTTCCCATTCTTCTTTGGGACTTGTTATCACTCCAATAATTCCCAGGGTTGCTAGTATTTTTGGTTTAAAGAATATTAGAGGTAATCACAAACCTACTTTTAAGATTCTAGATCTAGCCTTCCTAATTCTCAAAGAGGGCTCTCTCTTTATGATTCAACCTTGTTTATTTTAGTTGATTTTAGGATAGTTATGTAAGATTGATTGGGTTTTGATTTTGGGTTTGGTTTGGTGGTGGAATCACTGATTCAGATGGATAGATGTAATTCTAAATTCCATTGGGCTAATGGAGTCAATGTGTCAAGAAAAAGAGCAGAATCAAGGTTCTGAAGAGAAGTGTTCACAGGGCAAGATATTTGAGCTGATTCAGATCTTTATGCTGGATGATGAAATGGTTTCAATTGGGATGAGAGAGAAATCAAGGATTCACAGATCCGTATAAGGAGGGAAATGACAGAGGTCAATCAAAATTAGAGAGCACTTAAGAATTCCCTAATCTGGATATCAGTAGAAAACATGAAAATGACATAGCACTTCAAGACAGAGTGTTTTTAAAAAAGTTTTGAAATAATATTCTTGTTATACATTTTGATTTAGAAAACATGCAAGTATGTGAAAATTTCAAATAATAACAAAGAACAATTGAACGTACTTCAATGAAGTGGCCCAACACATGAATCCTGTAATATAATGCCTTTATTTCTCAATCCAGTCTGCTGACTTAAAAATTCTACAAAGAACCCTCTCGTTCACATCAATACATCTATAGAAATGTTTAGCAATCCACAATCCACACCCAATACTTCGAATTGTGAAGTATTTATAAAAAAATGTAATACAAAATATCCTAATCTGACTTAGGAATTATTCAAGGAAAAATAAATATCTTCATGCAAGAAGATAGAGACAACTATCTAACTAATGCAAGTTGTCACTGATTTTATTGATTTTTTTCTTTGTTGTCTTTGATATTTTGTTGATTTGTCTCTGATTGTTGTTCAACGAAGGCTAATGTTGAGTGTTCTTCACGTTGTCTTTATCTTTCACTCTATTTTAAATTTAAACTCTGAATTTCACCTGATACTCTTTACTATGACTATCGTTTTAACTTTAAACTGCCTGCTTTGTTTTACTTTTTACTCTCACAGTAAATTAGTCAACTTTTCCCGATATTCTGCATCTAGTAATTTAATCTCTACCATTCTTTTGAAATCTCATCAGCCTTTATATACTTTTTCAAATTAGGCTTGTTAATGAATAAATGTTTTACCTCATGTTGTAGGTAAAAGAGGTTCTCAAAACTTTTGTAGAGTACTTTTCCTGTTGGAATTCCTTGCATGGCTGGATTGTTGGCTTGTTCTTTTTCCACTTCTCTGATTTTCTTATCATAATCTTCTTGTTTCATCAACCTCTCATTAATAACCAGTGGATTTGGAAGGCCTTTCTGCCTCAAAATATCAAACTTCATGATGAATGTGGTTATGGCAAGCTCCATGTTCTGAAATTTTTCTTCTAGATGTACCATTAAGTTCCTTTTAGAAATTACCTTCTGTTGTGTAACCAGCTCCAAAAAGAGAAGAAAAGAGATATTCACGCCTTAGAAATGAGCCACTTCGAGGGAGCAACCTCCAATACATTACATGAATGAACAATTCTTGGATGATACAATTTACAAAACCTCCTTTCTATATATAGGAGTCCATGGGGCCATAATGTAATCCTAGTGGGCCACAATGTAATCCTAGCCGACCTAACAATAATAATGTAAGGGCACAATAATAACAATATGGGGGTTAAAGCGGTACAATAATAACAATAAGGGGGGCTACGCTAACATAATAAGGGGCTATACTATTAATATAGGGACTTAACATGCCCCTCTCCTTCAAACAAGTGTTGTCCTCAACGCTTGATTATTTCTTGATGCTTCTGTATAAAATTCTCATCCTCCCATGTGAAATATTTTACAGGAAAGTTCTTCCACTTGCTGAGATACTCTAAAATTGATCGTACTTGTCGAGTTCTTGTTTCTATGACTGCTTCATAACTTCTTTTGATGTGATGTTGATCTTCCTGTTGTTTCATTAGATTTTGCACCAAAGTTGGGTTATCCTTTGAGAGTTGGAGAACTTGTTGTTGATGCTCGATGTGATATTCCATTAATTTATCATCCATATTTTCTATTATTTGATCCTTCAAACCATCCAACTTAGCCTCCATTTCTGCTTTTAAACCATCTATTTCATCTTCAATTTCTCTTCGTAAGATTGAAACTTGTTGCACTTGGTACCATAATTTTGATATCTCATACTGCAACTCTTCCTCTTCATGCCTCATAGAATAGATTTTTGAGGGATTAATGGGTATGGAATTATTTTTTGGAGTCATTATAGAACCCAATACTGATAAAAATTCTAAAATATGCCCTTGGAATCAATTCAAATCGATTCTTCAAATAAGACTTATGCAATTCGGAAAAATACACACCTTTTTCTTGCTTTTGAGGAGCTCGATATTGAAATTGGATTATATATGTGATTGAAGCACTTAAATATCTTAATTTCGGTACCGAGTAGCCCTCTGAATTATCTTTCGAATGCCACAGGTCTGACCTAATTTGGATTCTCCAAGGCAAAGTTGTGTCCAATCTCCCACAATGACCTAATTATGGATTGGTTCAGTAGAGCGAACTTGTACGACTTGCCACGTGTCACTGTTTCATCTTTTGGCTCTGAAATTGATAGCCAAGAAACTACAGTCCGTGTACTTGTGACAAATTGTTATGGCACTCAAATCCTATGCCCAGAGATAGAGTTATTGAACTTTTCCCACGATCACCTGTTTGAGATGAAATTCAGGAGCCTGCAAAAGCACTACCTTCCACAGATCATATCTACATAAATATTGCAAACCAAGTTCTAAAATTTTTTGAAGACTTTCCTCAGGATTTTAGCTTCGCACCATATGAATTTCAGCTTCTGAACCTTTGTATAAAACAATTTATAGCGCAAATTCCACGATGACCTGTTTAGGAGCCTGTAAAAAGACATGACTTCCACGGATCATATCTCCAAAAATATTGCGAACCAAGCTCTGAAATTTTTAGAAAATCTTCCTCAGGATTTTGGATTCGCACCCTAAAAATTTCAGCTTCTGAAACTTCGTATAAAAAAAGTTATACCGAAAATGCCACGATGACCTGTTTGGAGCAGCGAAACCCTAGAATCCCAAAGCTCTGATACCAAATGTTGTGTAACCAGCTCCAAAAAGAGAAGAAAAGAGATAGAAACTCCTTAGAAATGAGCCACTTTGAGGGGGAAACCTCCAATACATTACATAAATGAAAAATTCTTGGATGATACAATTTACAAAACCTCCTTTCTATATATAGGAGTCCATGGGGCCATAATGTAATCCTAGTGGGCCACAATGTAATCCTAGCCGACCTAACAATAATAATGTAAGGGCACAATAATAACAATATGGGGGTTACAGGGGTACAATAATAACAATAAGGGGGGCTACAAAAACATAATAAGGGGCTATACTATTAATATAGGGACTTAACACCTTCACGACTTCAAGAGTTGCTTATGTCTTGTCACTAATTCCAATTTCTTCTAATTCCTGCTTATTCATGGAATTAAGAAAATTAATGATTTCATTGGCTTCTTATGGCTTCTTACCAAGTTCTTCTTTGATTTTCTCAATGGCTTCACTTGCTTCTTTGATAATATCTTTCTTCTCATAAATAACCTGAATGGATGGCCAAATATCATTGACAGATTGAATGATATTGGCCCATAGCTACTGCTTGGCTTCAACAAGTGGTTCTTTCAATGTAAAATCCTTCTCTAAATTATGCAATTTGTCATTCAATCTGGGTGTTTTTTGTATTTCATATTTGTGCATGATATGAACTAATTTCTTCTCATCCTCTAGACTTTTCAACTGTTATTTAAGTCTGTTGATTTCATTAGTATTGATGGACATTTCTTGCATTTCTTTCACTAGTTTACCTGCTTCATCACTAGGTTGTGCTGCTATTGTAGAGGAATTTGTAGCTGAAGTAGTTGCTGATGAAATAGGAAGTGATGTAGCTACTCGAACTGATGGTGCTAATGATTTTTCCAAGGTAGAAGGAACAATTGTAGTGACTGTAGGAATAACAGTGACATAGATTGTTTCTTGGCTAACCTTTTTCTCCTGCACTAACTTATCCATCTCATTTTCTATTTCTTTTAATTAGGCAGTTAACTAAAGAATGAGGTTCATCATCTCATCTTTTTGGCTTGCATCCTATAATACTTATTTTTCCTCTGGATGTTCAGTAGGGGGAAATTTAGATGTTTCTTTAATACATCAATGTCTGCAGTCTTTTTCTTTATGAGTTCTTCCGTAAATTTGACATTCTTGGGATCATATCCTACTTCAATAACCAAATTTTCCAGACATTTAAATCTATTATCCTTAGTCTGCGAGGATTCCTTTTCTAAATTTAGCTGACCTCTGATGTTTTCAAGAGTATTTGCAGCTTTTGTATAGTTATGGTTTTTTTTGTCATGGTAGAATACAACATTTCACCAGCTTGCTTGTGAAATTCTATTTGGTCTATAGGATGAAGATCTTTTGCTTGAACTTCATATGATGCCTTTTTATAATTTGCTGATGAATTAGGATGTTTTACTGTTGGCTGACATAAAGTCATCTGAATCTTCCTGGTTTTGTATTCAAATGATGAAAGAAACCTGCTTTGGTCACTAGGTGTCCGCTTCCAATATTGGGCATATGTATCAACTTTTAATGCCTCATTTTAAGCTCAATTTATTTATACTTCTGCATAATATCATGCTCTTTATCTACTGGTTTACTGGATGAAGACACTTCAACACTATACTGCTTCTGAATAATCTGAGTGTTAGATGTTGAAAGCTGGTGAGTTTCTTTTAAAACTGTTGGAGGAGTATTGTCTTTTACCACTGTATCTGTATCAATCACTTCAATAGTTTCCACTTGTTCAATTACAAGATTTAATTTGGGCTTCTTCCTGTAAATTATTTTGAATTTTATTTCAGTGGTAGTTTCAGCTGAGTATGATCCTTCTTCTCTGACTCTTTTAGAGTTCCTATCTTGTGGGATAGGAGTCTGAAAGATGGAACTAGTATCACCTTGCTTCTCTTCCTCTTTCAAAGTGTTCTCCAGCCATTCAGATTGAATAAAGTATTTCTCAATGTATGGCTTAGATTCATGGACATAAGGAATTAATTTAAATTTGACTCTTAACTTTCTTATAACTCCTAAAGGATGATAATACCATTGGAAACTTTGACTGAACCTAAATTCCTACAAATATATATATATATTTTTGACCTACACCTCCATTGTTGCAAATAAAAGGACCAATATGATTCTTTATCTTAAATTGTGTCTTATTTTTGGCTAACAAAAAATTAACTTCATCAGAGTGAAGGATCTGCCTAATATATTCAAGTGAAAATAACCTCATTAGTAGGTATTTGGGCAACTTATATGGAAATAGATTAGATCCATATACCCTAATCTCCGTGTGGTTCTGATAAAGGTACCAATCTCCGGTCCTAATATGTTCTGATAACTACAGGAACTTTTTTATATCATCAATGATTCTTGGTTGAATGATGTTGTTCAACATGCTGATAATAGGATGGATGAATGATTCAATGAAGTTTGTGTATGTGAACTCTGTTCAATCTTTCCTAAGTAATGAAGTAAAAAATATTATTGAATGTGGATTACCTTCAACATCCAGTTTCTGAAGGTTAATATTTCAGATTCAAAGTATAGAAACATGTGGAACAAAACAAATGAATACTTGAAAACACCTTCTTCAGGCATTTTAACAAGTTGTTCATGAATTGTATCGGATAAGTAGGGGACAAAATTGAATAAGGTAGTAGGGGGTTGACCAGGGGAGAAAATCAATAGAAAACCTAGGACTGAAGCATCAACATGCTCATCAGTGAAAAAACTCAAAATAAAAGACAACAAGGTAATAATATGTTTGGTTCTCTCAGAAAATATAGCTGCTAGATAAGGAGGATTAATCTTGGGAGTTTCTTCTGATGAGGGAATGAATGTTTGGAATATCTGGAACCTCTTGGGGAAGTTGAGATTTAGATATAACTTTCTAAGGGTCTCAATATATATAGGGGTTTCATCAGACCTAGGTTGAATTTGCAGCATATGGTTTATTGATTCATATGTGGTAGCGAATAAAATCTCTTTACCAGGGGTTATTCGGGGTCTTTGGTTAGAAAAATAACTAGTTTGACATAGTATGATGACCTCTGTACATTGGAAGATCTATGGGACAATACACCTGGGAAAATTAGACTCCCAAAGGAAAACATCATCAGCTTGGTCAATTGATTTATCATGGCTCCGACAGTGCAACTCAAGAAGGTTAAACTCAGTGACAGGGTCACTAATTTTAAGGGAGTGTGTTCTACAACCACAACTGGAGGTTGCAGGGGATTTACCGTTACAATAATTTTGAAAGCCATTATTTTTGTTAATTTTAATCAATTAAGTTTCACTTTTGACTTATAAAATAGTCTCAGGACTTTAAGAGTGCCTATGAAAGATTATTACAGCCTGCAGAAGGTTTTGGGATGAAATAATGGCTTTCTATGGTTTGCAAAGGCTTTCGAATTGGTTCAATTGACTTGTTACTTTCTTTAGATTAAGTACAAGCATTGGCATTTTAGGAATACTTGGAGAATTAAGGTTTTTCAGTTTACAGAAGGGTTCTCTGAGGCAGCGAAGGCTTTCTGAGTCTTTATAGTATTTATAATGATTCAAATCAGTTCTGCAATGTTTATGGTGTAAAAAGGCCTTGAATTCTGGTCAAAATATCTATGAAACAGGTCAACAGAGCTTTGTGGCTTGAGAATAGGTTGGCAGAGATTTTTCTTTGTGCAAACAATAAAAGAAATGGTGAAAAGGTTCGAAAGGGCGAATTTATGTGTTTTTAACCAATCGGTGGTTAAACTTTAGCCGTAGGATCAAATTTCAAAAGGCAGGGTGGTTTTCATAATGGGCGCAATAAAAGGCCAAGTGGTTTTCGCATTATGAAAAGCTAGTGGGTGGTATTATTTTAGAGGATGCGATGGAATTAGAGGATGCCACGTAGAAGGGAGCGGGGATGTGAAAACCACTTATTTCGCAAGGTCTCAGAGTCATTAAAGATCGGGCTTTCAAGTGTGCGATAGGAGCTATTGGTCATTGGATCTGATGGGTCTTGATCTGACGGCTTGGAGAACTAGATGAGCCTGTCAAGGATTTGATAGGCGTGGGGCCCAGGTTTTTTACGTCAATGCAATGGGTTCTATGTTATAATAATGGCTTAATATATATGGGTTCCGGGATTAATGATAGGCACGATTATAATAAGTGGGCCCAGAAATATATATAGGTGGGATGATAAAACTATATATTAAATTAATCATAAAGGGTTGGGAAATACATATAAAGGGGAATTAATATAATATGGGATTATATATATATTAATCGAGAGTTAATAATATACAGTGGAATATTAATATGTGTGAGAATGTAAAATACAGTAAGTATGAACAACATCAGGGTCAGATTTTCATAGTGGGGCCCGACATTATTTTAAAAGAATACTTAGGATAAGTGTATTTTAGGGGATATTTTGAATTTTAAAGGTATTTTTACTTTTCCAAAGGTATATATGTGTTTTTAACTAAGCAAAAGGGATTTTTGTAAGGAAAAACGAGTGATGTAATGGGGAAAAGGTAAATATGAAGGGGAAGGGGTATTTTACAAGGGAAATGAATTTAGAAGGAAATTAGTAATGTGAAATGACCGTTTTCTGCTAACCATGCCTTGTTAAATTTTCTTCTGCCTACCCATCATCTAACCTAACATTTTGTCTTCATTTATTTGGGTGCATTTAAGCTTTCATACCCTTGTTATTTTTTTTTTACCAGAAAAATATATAATTCTAACCTTATGACTTCCAATGGCTCAGATTAAATTGTTAAGCTCATTATTATTCTCTACCTAACTACTGATCTTCCAAGGTTAAACAGTTTGGCTAGATATTTATTCTCTATCTATCAGCATGAAAATTTAAAACATGAAAGATCAAGATTAAGCAGTTTGAACTTCATGGATTGTGGCATTTTTGACAAGCTACACACAATCTTATTTTGTAAAGTAAAAAGTAGTTGCATTTGAATTTTCATCAGTTTCAGTATCTATTTTTATTTTTATTTTGTTGGGGTTCATTATTTATATTATTTTTTGATCTTTTTTTATTCCTTTTATTTTTCTTTTAGGATTTTACCCTCTTTACATTTTTTAATATGGGAAAGCAACTTGCAGAAAGAAAAGTATGTACATATTACAAGACTAATCATAGTCAATTCAAAACTATGAATCCTATTATTATAGGACCCTAATAGTGGCTCCACATAGGGATGGAATTTCTTGGTGAAATGTGAAGAACTTTAAGATCAATAGCCTTTGAGATTTGACCGTGTTTGCCTTGAAATTGTTTTTTGAGCTCTGCTTTATTCATACTTATGATATTTTTTCCTTCAAATATTAGGGTGTTCTCTCTATGCTTCAAATTTGTAAGAAAAACATCCAATCCAATTTATGCTTTGCAATGTTATGTACGATGAGAAAAGTAAACAAAATGAATTATTGTTAATATGGGGAATAGTAATGCTTCAGCATCCTACCATTGACAGGTCCACCTGGTAGATTTGAACCATCTAACTCCTTCAAAAAGAATGCATTGTTACCTCTGTAACCATAAATGGTATAGGGACCTTTCCATAGGAAATAAAATTTACCATGTTTACGTTTATCTTCTCTTCTAGAATCCCATTTAAGCACTTTATCACCTACGTAAAAATCATCTTCCTTTTTTTTCTTGTCAAATATATTTTTAATTTTATCCTGAACAATTTTTGATTTGACATAGACTTTTTCCCTGGTTTGTTGCAAGTGTATAGTTTGATTTATCCTTCTCTGTATATCATTGGGTTCTTCCTACAGTTCTTGGATCATCTTCCTCACTGGCACTCCTAAAGAGGATGGAAAACCAACATCCATCCCATATACAAGCAGATATGGAGATATACCAATGGACTTCTTTTTGGTGAGTCTGTCTACCCATAAGGCATTAACTAACATTTTGTTCGAGGTATTTTTGTTGTCTTCCAATAATTTCTTGATGATATTAACCAGGCTTTTGTTTGAGGATTCAACAATACCATTACCTTGAGGGTAATAGGCAGTGGAATGGCCAATTTTAATGTGGTATTTGTTACATAAGTCAATCATTTTATTGGACTTGAAAGCAGATGCATTATCAGTAATGAGATTTTGAGGGCATCCAAATCTAGACAGAATATTGTTTTCAATGAATGATATTATGAAAGAATCAGTGGCTTGTCTAGAAGGAATGGATTCTATCCACTTGGTGAAATAGTCTGTGGCTGTCAAAATCCATTCATGGTGGGCTAAGGAGGGTGGGTGAATTTAACCAATGAAGTCTAAATCCCATTACTGAAATGGAATTTCTGTGGAGATGTGTTTAAGGGGTAAAGGTAATAGCTTTTTATTCCCTTCAAAGATTTGGCATTTGTGACAGGAGGTCACATACTTTCTTACATCAACAAAAGGAGTTGGCTAGTAAAAACCTATCCTCTAGATCTTATCAGTAGTTGTTTTCCAGTAAAGGTGTCCTCCATTGTTACCTTCATGAAACTCTTCTATAACTTTATTAGCTCATATTTTAGTAAACAATTTATAAAAAATACCACCATGATCTTTCCAAAACATAGCATTATCTATGATACAATATTTCATTGCTTTTAACTTTAGGAATCGACCTTTAGCTCTTGAAAAATCCAAGAGGAGCTTGTAAGTTTAGTAAAACAAATATGATATCTTCATACCAAGGTGAATCTACAAAGGCTTCACTGATCTCTGGAGTCGCCATCTCTTCCTGAACATCTAATAGAGCAATAAAATTTATAACTAAGGCCTAACATTTCGATTCAGCCATGAGTTTGGCTAAACTGTTTCCTTTAATGAGTTTGGTGGGCTTAATTTCAATGTCATATTCCAAAATAGTGGCAATCCATTTTCCTTTCTTACCATCAGGCTCGTTCTAAGTCAGAATGTCCTTTACTACTAAATTTGGGACATATGCAATGATGTGTGAGTATAAGATATACACTCTAAAGTCTTTGATAGCCTTTACTAAAGCAAGTGCTTGTTTTTCCATTATGTTGTACATTACTGTGGCATCTCTTAGGGATTTTCTGAAAAAAAAACAATGGGATGTTCATAACCCTGATCATTCTTTTGCAACAAGACTACTACAATGGTATGTTCTGAAGAAAAAGAGAAAATAATAAAATCTTTTTATAAATCAGGACTTGTTAGGATTGGTGTTCTTGTAAGGGCTTGTTTGATTGATTCAAAGGACTGTTTGGCCTCTTTTGTCCATTTAAGTGATGATTCTTTCTTTAACATGTTATTCAGTTCTCTAATTATTTCTGCTAAATTTGAAATGAATCTTCTGAGGAAATTGATTTTACCTACGATTTCTTGTAATTCCTTGATATTTCTAGGATGACTTATGTTCAAAATGGCCATTGCTCTTTCAAAAGTAGAGGGGAATTTCATAGGCCAAATGGGAGTAGTCTATAAGAAAAGGTACCCCAAGGACATGCAAATGTAGTTTTGTCTTGGTCTTGAAGGATGATCTGGATCTTATTGTAACCACTAAATCCATCCGATAAAGAGAAGAAAGTATTCCCTGCAAGGTCATCGAGGACTTGGTAAATGAAGGGAAAAGTGAAATGGTATGTATTTTTGGCCTTGTTTAGTTCTCTATAATAAAAATTGATCCTCCACTTCCCATTCTTCTTTGGGAGTTGTTATCACTCCAATAACTCCCAGGGTTGTTAGTCTTTTTGGTTTAAAGAATATTAGAGGTAACCACAAACCTACTTTTAAGCTTTAGGATCTAGCCTTCCTAATGCTCAGAGAGGGCTCTCTTTTTATGATTTAACTTTGTTGATTTTAGTTGATTTTAGGATAGTTATGTAATATTTATTGGGTTTTGATTTTGGGTTTGGTTTGGTGGTGGAATCATTGATTCAGATGGATAGATGTAGGTATGAATTCCATTGGGCTAATGGAGTCAATGTGTCAAGCAACAGAGAATAATCAATGTTCTAAAGAGAAGTGTTCACAGGGAAAGATAGCTGAGTTGATTCAGATCTTTAGGCTGGATGATGAAATGGTTTCAATCGGGATGAGAGAGCAATAAAGGATTATCAGATCCGGATAATGAGGGAAATGACAAAGGTCAATAGAAACTAGGGAGAAATTAAGAATTCCCTAATCTGCATATCAGTAGAAAACATGAAAATGACATAACGGTTCAAGACAGAGTGTTTTTAAACAAGTTCTGAAATAATATTCCTATTATACATTTAGATTTAGAAAACATGAAGTATGTGGAAACTTCAAATAATAACAAAGAAAAACTGAAAGAACTTTATTGAAGTGGCCCAACAAATGAATCCTATAATATAATGCCTTTATTGCTCAATCTAGTCTGCTAACTTCAAAATGGTACAAAGAACCCTCTGGTTCAGATCAGTACATCTATAGAAATGTTTATCAATCCAGAATCCACACCCAATACTTCGAATTGTGAAGTATTTATACAAAAATGTAATACAAAATATCCTAATTGACTTAGGAATTATTAAATGAAAAATAAATATCTTGATGCAAGAAGATAGAGACAACTATTTAACTAATGCAAGCTGTCCCTACTTTTATTGATTTTGTTGTTTGTTGTATTTGATCTTTTTCTTATTTGTCTCCGACTATTGTTCAACGAAGGCTGTTGCTGAGTTTTCTTCACGCTATCTTTATCTTTCACTCTGTTTTAACTTTAAACTCTGAATTTCACCTGATACTCTTTACTGTTCTGATACTCTTTACTGTCACTGTTGTTTTAACTTTAAACTGCATGACTTGTTTTACTTTTCTACTCTCACAGTAAATCAGTCAACTTCTCCCAGTATTCTGCATCTGGTAATTTAATCTTTACTATTCTTTTGAATATCTCATCAGCCTCTGTATACTTTGGAAAAGTAGGATTGTTAATGAATAAAATTTTTACCTCATGTTGTAGGTAAAAGAGGTTCTCAAAACTTTTGTAGAGTACTTTTCTTGTTGGAATTCCTTGCATGGCTGAATTGTTGGCTTGTTCCTTTGCCACTTCTCTGATTTTTTTATCATAATCTTCTTATTTCATCAACCTGTCATTGATAACTAGTGGATTTGGAAGGCTTTTCTGCCTCAGAATATCAAACTCAACCATTAATGTGGTTATGGCAAGCTCCATGTTCTCACACTTTTCTTCTAGCTGTACCATTAAGTTCCTTTTAGGAATTACTTTCCTGACTTCAAGATTTTTTTTGGTCCTACCACTAATGCCAATTTCTTCTAATTCCTCCTTATTCTTGGAATTAAGAAAGTTGATGATTTCATTGGCTTCTTCTGGCTTCTTACCAAGTTCTTATTTTATTTTCTAGATGGCTTCACCTGCTGCTTTCATAAGATATTTCTACTGATAAATAACCTGAATGGATGGAAAAATATCATTGACAGATTCAATGATATTGGCTCATAGCTTTTTCTTGGCTTGAGCAAGTGGTTATTTCAATGTCAACTCTTTCTCTAACTTCTGCAATTTCTCATTCAATATGTTTGTCTTCTGTATTTCATTTTTATTCATGATATGAACTAATTTATTGTCATCCTCTAGACCTTTCAATTGTTCTTTAATTCCATTGATTTCATTAGTTTGGATGGGCATTTCTTGCATTTCTTTCACTATCTTACTTGCTTCATCACAAGGTTGTGCTGCTATTGTAGAGGATTTTGTAGCTGAAGTAGTTGCTGATGAAATAGGAAGTTTTGAAGCTACCGGAACTGATGGTGCCAATGATTCTGCCAAGGTAGAAGGAACACCTGTAGTGACTATAGGAATAAGAATGACAGGGATTTTTTCTTGGTTGGCCTTTTTCTCCTACACTAACTTATCCATCTCATTTTTCATTTCTCTTAATTGGGAAGTTCACTGAAGAATGAGATTCATCGTCTCATATTTTTGGCTTGCATCCTGTAATACTTCTTTGGCCTGTGGATGTTTAGTAGGAGGAAATTTGAGCTATTTTTTTAATGCAATAATGTATGCATTCTTTTTTTTATGAGGTCTTCTACAGCTTTTACATTCTTGGGATCATATCCTACTTCAATAACCAAATCTTCCAAAGATTTAATTCTGTTATCCTTAGCCTGTGAGGATGCCTTTTCTAACTTAGTTGATCTATGATGTTTTCAAGAGTATTTCAGAGCTTTTGTACACTCGTGGCTTTGTTTTTCATGGTAGAATACAACATTTCACTAGCTTGCTTGTGAAATTATATTTGGTCTATAGGATGAAGATATTTTGCTTGAACTTCATATCATGTATTTTTATAATATGTTGATGACTTAGGATGTTCTATTTTTTGCTGTAAGAAAGGCATTTGCATCTTCCTAGTTTTGTAGTCAAATGTTGAAAGAATCCTGCTTTGGTCACTAGGTGTCTGCTTCCAATATTGGGCATATGTATCAGCTTTTAATGCCTCATTTCTAAGCTTGATTTCTTTATACTTCTGCATAACATCCTGATGTTTATCTTCTATTTTACTAGATGAAGACACTTCAACACTATGTTGCTTCTGAATAATCAGAGTGTTATATTTTGAAGGCTGGTGAGTTTCTTATAAAACTGTTGGAGGAGCATTGTCTTTTACCACTGTATCTGTATCAATCACTTCAATAGTTTCCACTTGTTCAATTATAGGATTTAATTTGGGATTCTTCCTGTACATCAATTTGAATTTTGTTTCAGTAGTACATTCAGCTGAGCATGGTCCTTCTTCTTTGACTCTTTTAGAGTTCCTATCCTGTGGGGTTGGAGTTTGTAAGATGGAACAGTATCACCTTGCTTCTCTGCCTCTTTCAAAGTGTTCTCCAACCATTCAGATTGATTGGAGTATTTCTCAATGCTTGGCTTGGATTCATGTACATAAGGAGTTAATTTAAATTTGACTCTTAACTTGCTCTATAACTCCTAAAGGATCATAATACCATTGGAAACTTTGACTGAACTTAAATTCCTGCAACTATTTTTCTGCTTCTTGACCTACACCTCTATTGTTGGAAATAAAAGGACCAATCTGATTCTTTATCTTAAACTGTGTCTTCTCTTTGGCTGTCAAGAAATTTACTTCATCAGAGTGAAGGATCTGCCTGATATATTCAAGTGAAAATAACCTCATTGGGAGGTATTTGGGCAGCTTATATGGAAATATATTAGATCCATATACCATAATCTCTTTCTGGTTCTGATAAAGGTACCAATATATGGTCCTACTGTGTTCTGATAATTGCAGGACCATTTTTATATCATCACTGATTGTTGGTTGAATGTGGTTGTTTAGCATGTTGACAATAGGATGGACGAATAATTCAATGAAGTCTGTGTATGTGAACTTTGTTGAATCTTTCCTGATTAATGACGTCCAAAATATTACTAACCGTGGACTGCCTTCAACATCCAGTTTCTAAAGGTTAATAGAAAATCATTCAGGTTGAAAGTATATAAACATGTGGAACATACAAGATGAATACTTGAAAATGCCTTCTTGAGGAATATTAACAAGTTTCTCATGAATTGTATCAGATAAGTACTGGGAAAAAATTAAACTGGTAGCAAGAGTCTGAACAGGGGAGAAAATAGATAGAAAACATAGGACTGAAGCATCAACATGCTCATCGGTGAAATAACCCAAAATAGAAGACAACATCGTAATAATATGTCTGGTTATCTCAGAAAATATAGTTGTTGGATAAGGAGGATTAGTATTGGGAGTTTCTACTGATGAGGGAATGAATTTTGGAATATCTGGAACCTCTTGGGGAAGCCGAGATTCATATATAATTGAGTAAGGGTCTCAATATACAGAAGGGTTTCATCATGCCTAGGTTGAATTTGCAGCATCTAGTTTATTGATTCAACTGTGATAGTGAATAAAATATCTTTACCAGGGGTTATTAGGGGTCTTTGGTCAGGAAAATAACTGGTTTGACATAGTTTGATGACCTCTGGACATTGGAAGGTCCGTGGGACAATATAATTGGGAAAATTAGACTCCCAAAGGAAAACATCATCAGCTTGGTCAATTGAATTATCATGGTTCTAGCAGTGGAGCTCAAGAAGGTTAAACTCAGTGACAAGGTCAATAATTTTATATTCTCTCTCTGTTAAGGGAGTGTTCTCTACATCCCCAACTGGAGGTTGTAGGGGATTTATTGTTACAATACTTTGGGAATCCATTATTTTTGTTAATTTTGGTCAATTAATTTACTCTTTTGACATAGAAAACAGTCTCATGCCTTTAGGAGCACATTTGAAAGATTATTACCGTCTACAGAAGGGTTTGGGATGAAAAAATGGCTTTCTCTGGTCTGCAAAGGATTTCAAATTGGTTCAATTAACTTGTTACTTTCTTTAGATTAAGTACAAGCCTTTGTAGTTTAGGAATGCCTGGAGAATGAAGGCTTTTATGTCTGCAGAAGGGTTCTTTGAGGCAGCGGAGGCTTTCTGAGTCTTTGTAGTCTTTATAATGCTTCAAATCGGTTCTGCAATGTTTCTGGTGTAAAAAGGTCTTGAATTCTGGTCAAAATATCTTTGAAACATGTCGACAGAGCTTTGTGGCTTGAGAATAGGTCGACAAAGCTCTTTCTTTGTGAAAATGATAACAAAAATGGTGAAAAGGTTCGAAAGGGTGGCTTTATGTGTTTTAATCCAATTGGTGGGTAAACTTTAGGCACAGGGTCAAAATTCAAAAGGCAAGGTGGTTTTCATAACGGACGAAATAAACAGTTCAGTGGTTTTCGCATTTTGAAAAGTGGGTGGGTGGTATTATTTTGGACGATGTGATGGAATCAGGGGATGCCACGTATCAGCGAGCGGGGACGTGATACCACATATTTCACAAGGTCTCGGAGTTGTTAAAGATTAGACTTTCGGCCGTGCGATAGGATCTAGTAACCTGTTGTAGCCTCTACAACACCACCCAAAATTTTAGGTATATCTAAAAGTTCGAGTCCCCCTACTCGCTTAGCCATTAGGGTTTTGACCTGACCTGTAGTCATTGAACCTTCTCACCATCATGACAATATTATTTCGCTACAGCCACGTCATGTGTGGGGGGATCATCATGCATACACTCGAATGGAAACTTCTCTGTGCATTAAGTATATTCGTTAGAATCCCTTTCATCATGGATCATTTAGGCATTCTGTTTGGATACTTCACCAAGCTCATGTAAATTATTTGAGGGCATCATTCTCTACAGGGTAACTTTGAACTAGTTGATGTTATAATTTTTCATACAAGTCAATCCCAAGGATGATATACCCATCAATGTCATCACCACACCGAGGGAAATAAACTGAATCTAAACAACAAGGCCACAATTGCGAAATAGGACACTTTCACCCACATGCCCCCTGCCCATGTGGGGATGAGACTTAAGGCTGTAGTTGAAGACCTCGTTAAGGAAGATGATAAGGATGCGCAAACAAGTGAGGGAGCGGAGCAAGTGATAAGTATTGTTAAAAGGAGGATGGTGTGGTACATGCTTATCCAAATAAATAATCAAGGAAAGAAATTTTCATGTTGCTGATGCAACAACATTCTTCACTGACATACATCGGATACTTAGAATTATTTCATTGGGAAATGTTTGTACCTTGTGACATCATCGACTGTGCCTTTTAGAATAGAAGTCTAGTCTTCACCTAATGCTAAATGCAGACAGGGAATTCATGGCTCAAAGGAGTTCACCCCATTGTGATGTTTACAAGGTTAGAAAAGTTGATACCCATGTACATCACTCGGCATGCATGAACTAGAAGCATTTGCTGCTTTTTATCAAATCTAAGCTGAACGAAGAACCAGATGAGGTAGTTATATTCTAGTATGGAAAATATCTCACCTTAAAGGAAGTTTTTGAAAGCTCTACAAGGTATGAACTCAATGTTGGTCTCCTGGGTGTACATGTAGAAAAGAATACATTCACCATTTGGATAAGTCTAGTCTGAAGTATAACCCATGTAGACAAAGTAGACTCAGAAAATTCCCTAAAGCAAGACAATCTCATTCAAGATTTTTTTCTTGTTGAGCTGTCAAAAAATTTATGATTTGATCCAGAAGAAAGAAAATGTCAGATGGCAGAATATGGGATATCTGTCTATGAAAGGAAACAAAGCGAATGGAACCAGTTGGCAAGTGGTTTTGTTAACAGTGAGATATATAGCGAAAGTGCCATCTGGTTAATTCAATCTCCTCGACTGTACAATGTGTATAAAGGGATAGGACTCGCTCAATATTTTCAAAATATTTTGGATAACATATTCATTCCTCTCTTTGATGTTACAGTTGATCCAAGTTCTCATCCCCAACTACACATCTTCTTGAAACAAGTGTTTGGCTTTGGTAGATGATGAAATTAAACCTGAAAGGCTTCCCACAAAGCATATGCCAATCCCAGCTCAATGGACACATGATTTCAATCCTGCTTGTTCATATTATCCTTACTATTGCTATGAAAATTTGTACACAATCTACAAGCTTCATGAAAGGAATGACAACAATTAAACTTCGTCCTCATTATGGCAAGGCTAGTGATACTGATCACTTGGTAGCTGCATTTCTATTCACTCGCAATATTACGCATGGAAATAATCTTAGGAAGCCTCCTGCTTAGTAATATTTATTTTAGCTTTCCCATATTGGCGTGGCCCCATGTTTCCCTTTCAACAGGCGATCCATTGCAAATCCATTTGGAAAAAGAACCTCTTGTGGGGAAATATAGTGTTGTTGTTCAGATTTGGAAGCTTAGTGCTTGTGACATTTGTGAAAGTGCGCACCAGCTTGGATTCTCTCATCCGTGAGGGTCTCATTGGGATGGAAGGAAATACTACATCAGAGGCCCATCCCACATACATACCAAATCCATAATTAGAGGATGAAGGGAGGGCTCTACTGACTACACATTATGAAAGGTTGTGAAAGGTCGTAGGCTAACAAAGGAATGTGCAAGGAAGTGAATGACATAGGAGTTTGGCATTAAAATTCAACGTCCTAATGAATGTCAAAGACAGAGAAGAACATTAAGAAGCCTCCCATCGAGATAACATTGGCCCGCTGATCCATATCATTCGAAGCAAAGAAATTGTTTGTTTTGCTGTAAGGCCGCCAAAATAATCGACATCCTCCGCAATTCATTGTTTCAAGCACAATATCTAGATCTCATAAATCCAAGGCATTTCAATATATGACTTCATTGTATTGGCGTAATTACAATTCAAACCCATAGACTTTCACCTGCTGGAGGCCGGAATTTGTTTTATATTAAGTTAAAATGAAAATCCCAATAGTCGACCCTTGTGGAATATAAAAGGAGTCATGGTGCGACACGGGTATACATCTGTTTCCACAAACTACATGCCTTACTGGCTACCCAAGGAGGCACATTTTGTAAAGTTTGGATACGTGACACATATGCACATAGGATATTATTAACTAGAGAACGGTGTGTTCAACAGTATTTGCACATGTAACATATGCCTGGAGACTCTTACACAAGATGTCCGCAACATCCAGATTTTTCAAAAAGAGTGCAGGTGGTTGCGGAGGAAGAGTTACGAATGGATCAATATGACCAGAGCAAATGGTCATGAGGTCGCACTTGTCAAAATATTCACTGGATCTACGACTTATGGGTTTTGCGACTCATCAATGGCATTGAGTCACATTGTCGAGATCTCCATCTACGCAACCGATAGTCTGATTGCTTTTTTTTTCGACGTCATAAAGAAGACAACATACCATTCTTTCTTCTCGAAAGGTAGCAAGACGTTTTTTCCCCGACTCGCCGATGGTGCGACCACCACCCAAGTCGCAAAGTTGCAGAGAAATAAATCCAAGAGAGATTGTGCCTAGTGCGACTCTTCGACTGTGCGACCGCCACCCAAGTTGCAAAGTTGCAATATTTGCTACCAACCAGGAGGTGCGACCTAACTCCAATGCGACTGTGTGACCTCTCCGAAGTTGCAAGGTCGCAAAAGGTGCATCTAATATAGACCATGACAGATGAAATTTTCCAACTATGCGACCCCACTCCAGAAGTGCGACTTCTCTCAAAGGCATCACTCACGCTCATCTAGACTCAAATTCACACTCTTAAATTGGGTGGTCACACTCTTATATTATAGGGAGTGGTAGATGTTTTAAATAAAAGAGCGAAGAGTCTTGTGGGCTACACATGGAAAGCCTGTGAATCTTGGCAATCAAAAGAACGCTTGTTTGTGTCAATATCTTCTGCATCGTACATGTGCTCCCGCAGGCGTGCCAATAGAAACTCCTCAGCCTTTTATGCCTTAGCAGCTGCTGATGCCATTACTTATAGCTTTTCAGCTTCCCAAAAATTTTGTTATATTTGGGGAACACGGCCTTTATGGGTGGGATGTACATGATTTATCAAAGATCTCCAGTGTTTGCGCATACTTTTCGCACAATTCCTTTATATGGGATATTTTTAATCCTCTACCAAATCAAAAGTTGGGAACCAGAAATTCATTACATTCCATGGGAAAGGGAACGAGCAAAGGGTCTCTTTTTGACGGGTTCTGCAGATGGTACAATAAGGCTATGGGATTTTGTTTTATGGATGGACACAAAAGAGATTCATCGTGAAGCCCCTGCATTGGATTCTAAATTGACTAATATTTGTTGCAAAGACACACTTGGTGTCATATATCCAGAGATAAGTGGGGATCCTATAAAGAAACAGTTGGAGGCAGAGAAATATGTGATCTAGGTCAAGGTTTTTGTTCATTATATGAGTCTCCATAGGAGCATATGGAGACCGCTCGGTAGCTGGTGATTGTAGTGGGAATATACATGTTTACAATCTACGAACACTTGACCACCCAGAGGTCTAAGTTTATTATTTTCTAAATCATTCCTTCAGCTAACTAAATGTGCTTTAGCTTCAATATTTTGAAGACATGTGACCCATGTTACGTTGTTTGTAGCTAGAGGTGGTCGATGCGCAGAACCGAAGCTAGTGTCTTCTCTGGCAAGCGAGGTGGATCTTTTCAAAGCTCGAAATAACCACATGTTAAGCTCAGAGGCACTTAGTCATTTTCATGAGAAAGAGATGAAGGAAAAGAAATATTTCTGTGAAACCCAGAGATCACCGAAAGAAGGTCGCAAATTTGCTCAAGGTCGCAGGTCGCAGATTTGCTCAAGGTTGCAGGTCGCAAATTTGCTCAAGGTCGCAGGTCGCAGATTTTCTCAAGGTCGCGGGTCACAGATTTGCCCAAGGTCGTAGGTCGCGACTTGCTCAAGGTCGCAGGTCACAGATCTGCTCAAGGTCGCCAGGTCACAGGTTTCCCAAGGTCGCAGGTCACAGATTTCTTAAAGTCGCAAGCCAGCCCAATAGTCAGGAAGACCAAGAGTCAAGGGAAACTCAAGAGTCATCTTAGCCTATATGTACAACTTTGGGAAAGAGTAAAAAGGATTTTTTAGCTCGACAATGAAAGCCAGTATGATAGAGGAATTTTTGCAAGAGAGCTAAAGGCACTCAGCTCTTGAGATCAAGTAGAAAGAGAGGTAGCGAGGCTAGGTTTTTGTATCATGTAGTGAGATGAACAACCCATGTTCCACTATTGGGTTTTAACAAGTTGTAAACATGTATTTGGCATTGCAGCAACATTAATAATATATTCTCCTTCCCAACACTGATTCACGTGCTTTTTTGTGGTGATAGTACTAGTTGTCTATTGCTTCATTATGTTGTACCTCTGCTTTCATGCATACCATCGGTTATGAACTATTTCTCAGTGGTTGTATGTATGTATGCTTTTGGATTAGTGTTTATTTGTCCTTGCCACGACGGTAATCTATTGTGAACTACTTTGCAATTAACTTCTGGCTTGTTTTCTTTCATGTATGTTTCACTGGTTTTTCGGCTCACTGATCCCAGTCATGGCATATCCCCCTTTATTTTTTGTTGCTTAGACTTGCTTGCATCTTTTTTTGTGGTTTTTTAATCTTGGGCCATTTTTTCTTCGCTGATTGGTCATTTCATCCTCGCCTTTGGTCCATCATCTTCTCATCCAAAAACCAAGAGTGGAAACAATCATGGTGGCAGCCGGGCCCACATATTGGATGGGGCTCCTATCCCAAATGGTGTGAGGTCTAATTGGGACCTTTCACCGGGGAGGCCCCCCTTGTTGTCGGTAGTACAATTTTTCCCATCAACATAACCATTGGATCTGATGGGTCTTGATCTAACGGCTGGGGTAATTGGATGAACATGTCGGGGATTTGATAGGTGTGGGACCCAATTTTTTAAGTCAATCTGATGGGTTTTAGGTTATGAGCATGGCTTAATATATATGGGTTCGGGCTTTATAATAGGCGCGGTTAGAATAATTGGGCCCAAAAATATATATAGTCGGGATGATAAAACTATATATTAAGTTAATCATAAAGGGTTGGAAAATACATATAAAGGGGAATTAATGTAATACAGGACTAACTAACTAACTAACTAACTAACTAACTATATATATATATATATATATATCGGGGATATACAGTGGAATGTTAATATGTGCAGTAATGTAAAATACACTAAGTATGAATAACATTGGGGTGGGATTTTTATAGTGGGGCCTGACATTATTTTAAACGAATACTTAGGATAAGTGTATTTTAGGGGATATTTTGAATTTTAAAGGGTTTTTTACTTTTCCAAAGGTAAATATTCTTTTTTAACTAAGGAAAAGAGATTTTTGTAAGGAAAAATGAGTGATGTAATGGGGAAAAGGTAAATATGAAGGGGAAGGGGTATTTTACAAGGGAAATGAATTTAAAAGGAAATTAGTAATATGAAATGACCATTTTTTGCTATCAATGCTTTGTTAAAATTGCTTCTGCCTACCCATCATCTAACCTAACATTTTTTCTTCAGTTATTTGGGTGCATTTAAGCTTGCAGACCCTTGTTGTTTTTATTTTACCAGCAAACTATCTAATTCTAACCTTATGACTTCCAATGGCTCAGATTAAACCATTGAGCTCATTATTATTCTCTACCTAACTACTGATATGCTAAGGTTAAACAGTTTGTCTAGATCTTTATTCTCTATCTATCAGCATGAAAATTTAAAACATGAAATATCAAGATTAAGCAGTTTGACCTTTATGGATTGTGGCATTTTTGACAAGTTGCATACAATCTTATTTTGCAAAGTAAAGTAAAAAGTAGTGGCATTTGAATTTGCATCACTTTTAGTATCTATTTTTATCTTTTTTTTGTTGGGGTTCATTTTTTATATTCTTTTTTGATCTGTTTCTTTTAGACCTTTGATTTTTATTTTAGGACATTACCCTCTTTACATTTTTTAATATGGGAAAACAATTTTCAGAAAGAAAAGTATGCACATATTATAAAACTAATCATAGTCAATTCAAAATTATGAATCCTATTATTATAGGACCCTAACAAGACTAAGACTAGAGGTGACACCCATTCACTATATGAGATGGGGTATATGAACCCTGCATTGAAAAACTTTTGTAATTATTCCTTCATTATGTATTTAAGGGTTGGGTTCATTCTCCTTTGGGGTTGACACACATGATTACATCCTTATTTGATGTAAATATGGTCAGTAAAGACCGAGGGATGCACCCCTTTCATTTCTTTATATTCCCAAGAAAAAGAATCTAAGTGTTCTCTCAGTATATTGCATATTTTTTCTTCTTGTTTGGATGATAGAGAAGTACTAAAATTTAAGTTTTTGGATGGTCCAAACTATATAAATTTTACATGTTCAAGAATTGCGTCAACCGAGTATAACTTAGTCCAAGGATTGCTTCCAAATTATCTCACAATTTCATCAAGTGGAATGGTAGTGGGGGGTTGGTTCCGAAGGATATGGTCAATGAGGTCATCTTCATCAGGTTGCCCCCATCCTATAAAACATCTAGGCTATAGATTGGGTATGGTTTTGTATGATACACTTCATATTCTTTTTCATCCTCTAGCTACAAAGGTAGATCATGTTCAATACAAGGCTGAGGAGGAGGATACAATATCAATTACATTGATAAGGGTCCATTTTTTATGGTCATGTTCCTAGCCCTACAACTAATGTAGGTATCAACCATGGCCAAACAAGGTCTTTCTAGGATAAGAGGGTAACCATTAAACTTGGTTTTGGGCTGAAGAATGAGGAATTAGTAGGATACTCACAAGAGTCTATGCAGACCATGACATTTGTTAATATGAAATATTAATGTAAATGTACAAAAAGAGATCACTTTAGATTCACATGAAAAACAACCCTAACAACAAATGTGGCTATTTAAATTCTTAAATCTACAATAGATGGTCGAAACAAATGAAAAAAAAACCCAGATTGATGCAAATAAAGCAACGAAACAACAAAATGAAATAAGATTTTATCCAAAATATCCAATGGACAAGACAAGAATTATAATTTTTTTTTTGCATTATGTAACATCTGGGAAGGGAACATAGAGAGTCCTCCTCAATGGGATGGGTTCTTGGCTGTCCTCAAACGTGTCAACTTGTGAGTTTCTCTCTCAATGGTTGTAGAATTCCCAAGACGTGTAGAACTCAAAGGAAGCTCAATAAGCACAAGAAAATAGAAGTGAGAAAATGATAAGAGGATCAAAGACTGACCAAGATAAAAGGATCAAGGGCAAGGAATGAATGGAAAACCCTCTTATTTATAACAAAATATTGATCTATCCTTGATAATGGTGCATAATAAAATATTATTAACCAAAATCTAGATCTAACTGCATGGAATATTTTATTATATTTTGTTGGAGGGAAAATGAATTTAAATTGGTTAAATCCTTTTATTTAGAAATAAGAAACAAATAAAGTAATTATTTAGCATTTAGACGATGGGATCAAGGAATAATTAAAAAAATAATTATTTATTTTAGTATTCCTAAATGATTTAGTCAAATTTAAAAAGTAATATTAATTAAATAATGATTTAATTAATTATTCCTAGAGAATAATAAGATAAATAATTATTTATCTAACTATTTCTCATTAATTGGGTTAAATATGACCAGGAATATAATTAAACAGAGGTTTAATTAATTATTCCTAGAGAAAAATCAAATCAATAAGGATTTATTTAGTTATTCCTCATGGGGTTTTCTATTTTGGACCAGAAATAACTTAATAAAATATGGTTTATTAAATTATTTCTTAGTGAAAGAAATTTTACTATGGTAAAATTAGTCTTACATGGTGTATTTCAATCCGTCTAATTATACATGGTTAGATGACCAAAAATTGGTGTAACATATTTCCCCCCAACGTGCGAGCATTAGGAGCTAATCGTATGATCGAAGGACGTTGTAAGAACACAATTACTAGACACCGAAGGGGAGTCATAGAGAGAGAGATACGTAGGCTAAGTGAAGCAAGAGAGGATAATAACCCCAAGGGGGCGAGACCGACAACCTTAAGTCTCCTTTTATGGTTGAGTACATGTATACAATGAGGTGAGGGAGGCATACCTATGCTCGCCGAGATAACAAATTACAAAGAATATTGGTTCACCCAGTCAAATGAAATTGAGATATAAAGTACATGATATGCTGGTGTAAACATGGGCTAGATAAAAACATAATGAATCCCACATACATACTCCACCTGGGACAACATCTAGGAATGAATACAATAATATCTGAGTACATGAGATATGGTAAGAACCTGAGAAGCCCTGATAAACATGAAAGGGCTCTGAAAATATAAATGGACCATCTAAGTGATACATGCATGCTAGAGGTACTGCAAGCAGCTGGGGCCGAACCCATCAAATCTGTTGCGTTGCATCTAAGGCTGTAGAATATAATGAGGTCATCTAGGAATGTGGGGGGATACTTGAAGGGCCACCTACTCATGACGTCTGAAACGTCTCTCACACACCCCGGAATCACTGGATCAATATGTTGGATCACCGAACTATCGATTATTTGAATCTTGATCATGCTGAAGTGGAGTGGATGAGAAACAACCAAGTAAAAGGGAAATAAGGATTCCCTTTTCCTGATCTGAGGTACCAAAAAATGATGGAAGATGGAGCCAATATACATAGCCCTCTAGACCTGTCTTTTGTAATGAATGTGCTAATGTCGATAGAAGGAGTTCTGCCATAGGTGAGGCAATGAGGGCCCTCAACTAAGGCACAAGGGAATATAGTAGAGCGATTGATGGACTGACACCAGAGATGATGGAATGGGGGGATACTGAGTAACCAAAATATGAATTCCCTTGTCAGAGCATAGAAAGCATGGATGACCTAGCAGCGACTAAATTGACTCCTAAGGGGATGGGGGACAGTGGGACTGGAGGCAAAAAAAGTGCTACACGAGAGAGGGACAAAGCATAAATGGGTGGAATACTGTGATGGGAGGCAAAAGGGACTCGGAACAAACTCCATGAATTCGATGATGATTCAGCTCAGATGCTTTGAATAAGGGCGACTCGATGATGCTACCACAAAGAATAGGCTTGGTGGGTACCATAAAAGCATGATCAAAAGATGGTTACTCATGAAGAAAATCAACACAAGTGTTAAAAAGTATGAAGGCAAAGTGGTGCCCCAAGTACAAGTGGCGCAAGTGCAAAAAATCAATTTTGAGAGGTGGCGAAGTGACCCTTCATGGAAAAAAGGCTTCTAGATGAAGTATCAAATCACCAAAAACAAACGAATACCCATTTTAGAGCCCTATGAGATCTTTCCAATGGTCCTGATGATTCGTCACACAAAACTACAGTTTGGCCACAATTGGTGAAAGAAAAATTAGGGTTTCTCTTTTAATAGGGTGATTTCCCTCCAATTTGATTCATTTGCAAGTGCAGCTGTGGTGAATGTGGAGAGGAGGAGAAGGCCCTAAATCTTGTGGCGTTCGTAGCAAACAAACTAATCATCAAAATCGATATTTGTCAGTTGGAGGAAAGTACTTAACCATACTCTTCAATTTCAGTGGATTATAATATTTTATTAGGTACCTAGAGCCTAGGAACAACACTAGACCTCCTATCAGCCGACTCACACCTTTTGGGGTCTGTTCTGCGACCTGGGTAGCAGGTCTGAGGGCAGAAATTGCGACCTCGCAAGTACAGGGCTGAAAAAGCTGCGAGCTTCCAAAAGTTGATTTTTTTACTGTATTTGGTTGGGAACTGGGTCTTGATGTTTTTTAGGTAACTTTTCCATGTTCTAACTAAATAATTGATGGTTTTGTGCAGGTATGGAAGAGATAAGGATCAACTAAAGAGAGAGAGAGAGATCTTGAGGCACTTCATTCTGAGATCCAAGGGGATCAAGTTATTCGAGGCACACTAGCCAGATATGGGGTGCTCAGATTGGTTGATAACCCTTTGATGGCAGCAGGAGATCCCTTGTTAGCCAGGATCATCAACTATTGGGACTCAGACCTAGAGGTATTTATAGTGTAAGGGCACCAAATCGAGCTGACTGCTCATGACATTTATTTCTTGACCAGTCTCCCACCATTGAGGATGGTGGGAAACATCCATCCACTATTACCATGATGGTGAAATGTTTTTGAGTTTTTGGATAGCCATTATCAATCGGATGTTCATGTCAATGGTATGGCTATACCGATCAAAGACCTAGAGAGACTAGAGACTCATGCTGTCACCATAGCAGTGTTGTGGATCTTAGGAAACGAGGCCTTCCACCACATGGCCATAGGGCAGATGATGCTTGTTAAGAGCATGTTGAGCAGGACCTATTATGGGTGGGTCCAGATGATGCTGGTATCATTGAAACGATAGTTGTCTCTATGAAAGCGACAAGTGAATCATGAATGTTCTTTTAGGACAATTTTTTTCTCATTCTTCTTTGAGAAGATCTGACGCTTCGTCCTCATGTAAAAATCTGAAATGGGGACCCACGAGATACCAAGATGTGCCACTAGGGGCAGCTACTGAGGAGAGGAGGAGGCAGGAGAGTTGGGTGAGTGTTCCGACCCGATTTCTTTGCACGTTGGGAACAAATACTGCTATATAAAGACAATTATCCATACAATGGTATGAACTATCAGGGGGACCCAGACTTGCCACTTCTACCTGGTCGAGCATGGGGAATAGATGGTAAGTAACAAGTTGTTATATTTTATGATGCATGTTAAAGTTTTAGAATGATGTATATGGTACTGATTCGTTACTTTTAGTATGCATATATAGCACCAGTGAGATCGTTCAGGTATATGGGACGAACCACAACACTAGTGGCTACAGGGTCTAGTACAACTAGAGGAGTTGACAGATCAGATTTAGATGTACTATCAGAGGATATTCATTGGAGATGTGAGCTATTGATGACCGGGTTATCAAAGCACGCCTAGCAAGATCTGAATGACCGCTACATTGAGGCATGTGTTAGTCTACCCTCGGAGTGGCAAGGGGTCCTGTGGCGCATGGTGATGGCCCACTTCAGCATGATCATCTGTGATGATCATCTCATCACAAAAATATTTAATTTTCCAGTGCTGAAACGACTGCTTCATCAATTGGATCATATGGATCTTTACCTGGAAAGTATGCTGCTAGTGGTGCCAATGCCGAGCATGGATAAAATGCTATAGACCAAGAACTACGGGATCACCCTTTTCATTCTAAGTAGGGTGACGGAAGACGTATTGTTCCACTCTAACCCAGATACTTCATTATTACTAGAGCTTGGTTAATCTATTTTCTAATGCTATAATGTTGCTATTGGCAAGGTTCTTCTTATTTATGTCCCATCCGAAAAGGGGAGAATTAAATGATCATTCGTTTACCGAAACCAGAAGTAAAGATCGTAGTGGAGAGAGATCCTATAAAAAACTCTTTTGAAAAATGGTCCAAAGGTTAGGGTATGCAGGAGTTGATCCATTAGCTCGGGACCCTCGAGATAGTGACTAGATGTAGGGGCATGAGGTGCCCCCATTTTTGGTTTTGTAACATGCGATGTGAATGTAGGATGTATTAGAGTAGAGGACTCCAAAAAATTTAAGATTTTGTGGACACATACTATGGATATGCATATTTTATATATGACGAGCATGTGGCTCGCCTTTTGTTTAGTGTTATTTTCTTGTGTTAAATGCATGTGATAAGTGCCAGTCTAGAATATTGTTTACAATGTTATCTACATAGTGATTTTGGGCTCTACGTACATGACTGAATGTAATGGCTTCAAATTCACGCATTAAGAACTTCACTCGTAAATATCTTCTAAAAAAAATAAGGTTATGCACACGATATATGCCATTCAATTGTATGACAAGAAGCAGGGAATATAAATGAACATGAAGATGAAGGATTCCATGGTCAAGGGCATTGACTAAAAAACCTATCACTGCATCATATTCAACCAAATTATTGGTGTCAGATACAATACACACACTGTTGGAAAGGACTAAAAAGTGTACGGGGGTAAAAGTGGTCGAGGCTGCTGAGGCTAGATTCGTCGAGTAGTGACCTGCACAGTCGACATAGCTGATGTACGGTGTGGATGAAGGATCCATTAGAATGGCACCACAAGAAAATAAAGGAGAAGATGATGGAAAATGCAATAATCCTAAATGCATGGCCGAAATAAAAACACACATGGGGATGCTATGGGTAAAATTTCTATGACCCTTACACTTGGTAAAGATATGGTCCATACGAGGTGAAGGGAAGATGTCATGGTGACAAGCTTTGTTCAGGTCACAAAATTCCATACGAACCTCTTATTTATAACCAAATATTGAGTTATCCTTGATAATGGTGCATAATAAAATATTATTAACCAAAATATAGATCTAACTGCTTAGAATATTTTATTATATTTTGTTGGAACGAAAAGGAATTTGAATTTGTTAAATCCGTTTATTTAGAAATCATAAACAAATAAAGTATTTATTTATAATTTCGAGGATGGGATCAAGGAATAATTAAACAAATAATGATTTGTTTGATTATTCCTAAATGATTTAGTTAAATTTAACAAGGAACATTAATTAAATAATGATTTAATCAATTACTCCTAGAGAATAATAAGATAAATAATGATTTATCTAATTATTTCTCATTAATTGGGTTAAATATCACTAGGAATATAATTAAACATAGGTTTAATTAATTATTCCTAACTGAAAATCAAATAAATAAGGACTTATTTAATTATTCCTCATGGGGTTTTCTATTTTGGATTAGAAATAACTTAATAAAATATGGTTTATTAAATTATTTCTTAGTGAAAACAATTTTACTATGGTAAAATTTGTCTTACACGCTGTATTTCGATCCATCTAATTATACATGGTTAGATGACCAAAAATTGGTGTAACAACATCCACAACAACTCGCCCACGAGCTACTGTGGATCTCTTTGCAAGTTGCAACACTGTGGTGGTTTTTCTCAAATCACCTTGGATATTTAGCTTTAGCATGGTTTCTTTAGTCATCAATTGATTGCAACCTCAATATCAATCAGGGTATGAGGGAAAATAATGGCATCAAAGTGAACATCCGCTACTGGGCTTCCAGGGTCTAGGTACTTTGGAAAAATCACTCTCCCCAACATTAGATCATATAATTGTACCACAAAATTGATGGTGGGGGTGTCGCTCCTCTTTCTCCTACTATTTTTGAAACATTTGTACTTGATAATCTTATTATATACGGGAACATCCTTAATAGCATGGAGAAGGGGTATCTTAAAACACAAATTCCTCAATTCTCCGAGAAGTTCTATCACTTATGGGGTGTTACACCATTTTTTTGTCATTTAACCTATTACTTTTAGATGGACCTAAGTACACCATGTAAGACCAATTTTATGCTAAGTAAAATTTATTTCAATATAAAAAATAACTTAGTAAACCACCTTTATTAAGTTGTTTATGGTCTAAAGAGGAAACCCCATGAGGAAATATTAAATAAATCTACATTTGTTTAATTTTCCTCGAGGAATAACTAGTTAAACAACAGTTTAATTAATATTCCTGGTCATATTTAACCCAAAACAGGAAAATTAATTAGATAAATTATTATTTATCTTATTATTTTCTAGGAATAGTTATTTAAACCTTATTTAAATAATATTCCTTGTTAAATTGGACTAAATCATTCATTAATAATTAAATAAATCATTATTTATTTGATTATTACGTAACCACATCCTTAAAATGATAAATAAATCAGTTATTTATTTATTATTTACAAATAAAAGGATTTGACCGAAGTCAAATTCTTTTTCCCTCCAACAAATATAATAAAATATTCCATAAAAGTTGGATCTTGATTTGGTTAATAATATTTCAATTATGCACCAATATCTAGACTAACTCAATATTTTGATATAAATAGAAGGGTTTTTCCATTCATTCACTACATTTTGTTGCATAAAGATCACTCTCGATCTATACTTTTTTTTTGGCTTTGATCCACCATCATTGTCATATTTTTCTATATTTTTGCTTGTGAGCTCCCTTTGAGTTCCATTTTTGTCTGGGTTTTCTACACCATCAAAAGAGAGGAATTTTAGATCTGAAGTGTTGAGGACTTACAAGAACCCATCCCATTGAGGAGAACTGGTATCATCCTTCTATGTTTTCCTCCCAGGTGCCATTAATACAAATTCATTCAACATATTCTTGTCTTGTCTATTGGATGCATGGAGCACCTCTTGTTTTTATTTACTGCTTAATGTATTTTGATGCATAGATCTAGATTTTTGCAGCATTTATCTTGGTCACCTAATTTCATACCTAAATATATTGGCAGCCATATTTGTTGTTAGGGTTGTTTGGTATGCACAACTAAAGTGGTATTTTTTCGTATACTTGTGATTAAGATTCATACTAACAACTGGCGACTCCACACGGGTTTACGATTATGACCGCTATCGTTTTTCAGATCCCTGCATATATAGCTGCTTGAAACCTTAGGATTTCTCCTTAGCTTCTTGATTTGTTTTTCTTGATGTTTTTTTTAACTTATAAAACCCTAAAACATTACAAATTCTAACTTCCATGTGTTTTCAGACCTATTGCGTAGGTGATCGGCATCAGCTGTAGCTGAGATGACACATTCTTCTGAAACTTGATCCCGAGAGTGCTGGAAATGTAGGTCACACTTTTTGGCCTCAAACCTACGACCTGGAGCTTCAGGAAATGGAAAATGGACCAAAACCTACCACCTCAGCAAGAAATAGGTCAGAAACTATGACCTCACTTTTTTGCGGGAATTTTTCAGAAAGTTTTCTAGGTTTGTCTGGGCCTCTGTTCATGGTTGTCTAACCTCCGTCTCCACCTGTTTTGAACCTGTACTTGTTCTGTTTTGCTCAAAAAAGTGGGAACCTAGCCCCCTAGGGCTTAATTACCCTGCAGCTTTTGTGGAAGAGTTTTAGCTGCTACAGGTTGTCTGAAATTTCAGAGTGTTCATCCATTTTTTTAGATCTGATACCTTACCTTCAGATCCACTTTAGATTGGTTATTTATCCATCCAAAACACCTCTTTTCAGTTTTTTTTGGGTTTTCCTCTAGGGTCCCCTCCGCTTCCCTCCAGGAGATAGCCTTTCGCCACCTCATTCACAACATTTTTTCCTCTGATTTTTTATTGTTTGTCTGCACCTATTTCCAGCAGATCTGACCTTTAGATCCCTATCCCTCCCGACTGTCTGCTCAACTTAGTGTTCCTAAATTGATGTCATAAATTGTCAACCAGGGCTATTAAACTGTTGAAGTGAAGTGCACTATATGTGCCTAGGTATCTGTTTCTCACTACGTTGTGTTTAGTGTTTTTCCAATGTTTTTTATTTTGTGTTTTTATTCTAAGAGGAAAAGAACTAAGTGTTGGTAAAGAGAAGTTTTTGGTCACACTAAAACAGAGCAAAACCTATTCTAAACTATGTATGGCACTTGAGAACAGAAAATGCAATACTTTAACAAGAAAAATATCTCATAGCATGAACTCAATAACTGATAACATGAACTCAGTCCAATTCATTAATTAGAAATATGTTGGAATAATTTGAGAAAAGGATAAGTTTAATGTAATGAGGTTCTTCTAAGTAAACAACAATCTACAATATCACAGAGAAAATCTCGTCCATGGCTAGAAATTTGTTGGAACACATTTGGAAAAATATAGTCTGCAACCTAGTGAAGAATTCTACTCTAAATTAACCCATGACACCGAAATTAATCCATTCCACAACTCAAAATATCACTGTTAAACCTCATTCAAGAATTAGAAATATTTTGGAATATCTTTGGAAAGGAGGCAGTTTGTGAAATTATGAGAAGTTGCAGAACAGTCAAGACTTCAAAATGACATTACCAATTCTTGTTCCTATGATGATGATGTATTAGTAGAAATTAAGAACAGGAGTGGTTTTGTAAATAATGAAGGCCATCAATTCTAACTTAACAACTAGAATACAACTGACTAATAAAACTAAAAATACAATGGATAAAACTGAACTAGAATGCAATCATTAAAACTTGAAATACAGTGAACAGAATTGAACTAGAGTGCCATTAACTTTCGAAGTTTTACAACTAAACTAAAATGAAACTAATCACTGAAATACTACAGCTCTGTCTCATTCGGTGTTAGTGGTATTTTGGAACAATTCATAAAACAAGACTGGCTGTAACATGTGATTTAAATGAGCATAAAAAAATAAAGTTCAAAAAAACGCAACTAATCTCTAAAACACCACAGCTAAGTCCCATTCAGTGTTAGTGATATTTTCGAATAATTTGTAAGAACAAGACTAGCTGTAACAATTGATGTAATTGAGCACAAAAACGTAAAGTTCAAAAAAATGCAACTAATTCCTAGAATACTACAGTTATATCTCATTCAATGCTAATGATATTTTGGAACATTTCGTAAGAATAAGACTGGCTGTAGCATCCAATGCAAGTGAGTATAAAACACAAAGTTCAGAAAATTGCTTAAGCTAGGAATGGAACAAGGCTAAAGTTACTTATCTAAAAAATGTGCACAGAGCTTCTCGGGCAATAGGGGCCCTCTACCACCGGATTAGCATACAAATCTCCTCAAGATTTCCTCAGATCTTGCAATAAAGTGGTACTTCTGTCATTAAAGGAAAAGTATTTCAAAAATAGAGTATTATGGTCTTTTGAGATCTAGCAACAAACATCAATCTAGCTAGCTGTCTCTTGGTCTTCCAGGTCATTCTTATAAAATAAATACATAACTACCCTTGAGAAGAAACAGGAACAAGTTTCTTTTTAAATCAAAATCAAATTAGAACTCTTATGGAAGCCTCGTACTTTTTTGGAGACATCTGTAGAGTCCCTGTCCTGGTAGGAATCTACTTCTTGGCTTTGATCTCTTCCACGTGCATAACCACCTGTAGCTTCTTTCTCAGACTTCGCAGAGAGCAATAAATGATGTGGGAGTGTTGTGGAATTAAACCATATGCGTTTTTCCTTGAAGTGACACCTGTAACCTATGAGAACATGAAGATAGCTGCGGAATAGGGGACTGGCTACAGAATGGCTGCATTCTGTAGCTGAGTCCAGTCAAAAATTACTACAACAACAAAACCATGAGAATATAACAATTTAGTCATTGTATACATTTCTAAAATGACTTTAATCAATCCTATTGACCATTTAAGCCTATAATTGATAAGGGACAAAGGAAATGAAGTGAAATTTGGTGAAGGGAAAGGACATCTTTGGGGCTCAACATACCCCCACTGCAAAGTTTTTGCATGTCCTCATGCAATCAACTCATATATTCTGAGACTTCTGCTAGGACATCTAGGCTCCTTCTTCTGCTTTGGCTGATAGTAAATGGCCTCCTAGGCTTCATTATGACCAACTTGAATCTCAAATTTATAAGTGCCCTGCTCAACTTTTTGTTTTTCTTCTTCAATTTCTCACTAGCCTTGTACTATTTTTCCATTTGTAGAGAGAGAGTTGTATTCATATCACTTTTTAGCTTAACCTGCTCCCTTAAAATGTCATTCTCATTCTTTATATGTCTATTGAGTACTTCTAACTCATATTTATCTCTTCTTAACATATCAATTGCAGATTCTGGTGGGCTAGGAGTTCTGTCTCTACTTTCTGAGGCTCTCTTCTCTAATGTATCAACATAATTATAAATTTGTTGTTGTTCTGGGTCTATCTCCAGAGCTCCTTCATCAAGGTCCTCCTCGTACTGGTACTCAGGTGATCTAGCAGTTGGTGTGTCTTCATCCTCAATGTTTATAATTCCCGTTTTTCTAACCCCTGTTTTCTTTAATATACCTCTAAGCCTATGGCTTCATCTTGGTTGAGATGGTCCTTCACCTCTCTCCTTGGCATACCTTTTTATCATCTTCTCCTTTTTAAGCTGTTTCTTAATTTCAGTCAATTTCTCAAAAATTATCTCTTCACTGTCCTCTTATATGGACTTACCAGTTTTAGTTTCAACAGCCTTGGAAATTTTCCTTCTCCTTCTTCTTCTTGTAAGTTTTCCTTCATATGGAGATTCCTTGGGTTCTTCAAAGTGATTCCTCACTAGAAACTCATCCCAATTGTCTCCCACCTTTCTCAAATGATATTCAATCAGGATTTTAACTAGGCCGTGGTGGTACAAAGTGGTTTCCAGGAATTGAACCCTCTTTTGAACATTAGAGGCCATTCTCTTCAGACTATGAAGTAGGAAAAAGGGTAAATTTATTTCTTCATCTAAGAAATACATAATTAGTCGAATATGATAAATATATAAGGTACCAAACCTTCCCTCACAAGTTATAAACTTTTGCAAAATGAGAAACATATTCCGCCATTTATTCTTTAGTGCTGAGCTAGGAATGCCCTTCTTAAAAATGGAAACATCCATACCTGGTGTTTTAAGCATTCGCCTCCATGCCTCATTATGAAATTCCCTATTTTTGAACTATCGTTCTCCTTTCCTGGGTAATTCCGTTGCTTTTGCAATGAAAGCTTCTGTAATAGTGAATTTAACGTTTCCTATTTCGACTTCTGCTCCATTGAAGGACCGTGCAAATGTTTTAGTTACCTCTTTATGAAAACCATTGAATTTTTCCAAAAATTGTAACCACCCAGTTTGGTGTAGCATTTCTCTAATTTTGTGGGTAACCCTCCAAGTATTTGGTTCCGACTGGTTCGGATCTTACTATGACACCCATGGCCTCTCTCCTCAACCTTCAATTTACTGCTCTTCTATCCACGGTGAAAATGGCTGTTAAAGAGTTGTTTTTACCCCAAAGGTGCTTTCTCTATTTATGCAGTAGGAATTGGCTATGGAAGGATGATATGAAGAGGTTATACAATGATTGAAATGTAGTGAGGGTGATTTACACAAATTAATGAGTTTGAGAGCCATCATGGGAGAAAAGATCGTGGAAACATTTCATGAGAAATTCAAAATCATCACTGAATACTTCGACCTAGTGACGTGACCGATTAGGTCACTTCAGTACTTAACCGCTAAGTTTTAAATGATGATTTGATATGGCGGAGTGGAGGGGATTTTTTCCAAATTTTTTATGATAGGTTTAATAGGCATGATCAACACGAATAATTAAAACAACTTTTTGAATCATACATGACTTAACTATACTATAACTTTCATGTTCTGTCATCATAATAATTTTACAACTTTACCTTTTCCTTTCCTTTAATTTTTGTGGTTTTGATATGCTTTGTCCTCCTTTGAAAATCATTGATTCTTCAGTCTTCATAATTCCTTTGATTTTTCTTGTTGACATAGGTGTGCAGGGTCAATTTGCTGTTGAACAAGTGTTGTTGGATAATTTCCTTCAGGATATCTGGCTGCAGAATGTCTAGCTGACTGCAGAATGTCTGACTGGCTGCAGAATGTACCTGTAGGAAATTTGAAACATGAAATGGAATGTTGTATGAAATGGATCATGAAATATGGTGGAATGGCTCAGGAGTGAAGTGAAATGTAATGGAATGAAATGAATCACAATTGTGAAGTGGAATGAACCATAAAAAGAGGTCTGCAACTCGTGATTTGTAATACTCAATCTGCAAAAAGAGATCAAATTTAGAACTCTGATATGGAAATGAAATGGACCATGAAATGGAGTGAATGAAGTATGGATGAATGGAGTAAATGAAATATGGATGAATGGAGTGAATGAAATATGAATGAATGGAGACATGATGGAGTGATACTTATGAGTTTGTGATAGCTAATTGCAGAAAAAGAACAAATTTGAAAAGCTAAAGTGTCAGAAGGATTATGATTTTCACTTTATCTTTTCTATATAAACATGCTAATTAGTGATTAGTTTTCATGTTTATACTTTATTATTATTATTATTTTTATTTTTTTAATTTATTTATTTATTTATTTATTTTTTCATTTGAATTCAGAAAATTCAACTAAGTTGATGAAGAAGAAAAATTCTTCTTCATTAACTTCACATTACTGTTTTCCTGGAATCTCTTGAAAAATTCTTCTCTTGAAAGTGGCTTATGATACAGCTTCAATATATGACCATTTACAAGAAAAGTGACCTTCTCTTCATCTATTGTCCTGATTTTTATTGCTCCATTGTCAAAAATTCTCATAATTTCATATGGCCCAAGCCAATGTGTTTGGAATTTACCTTGAAAATCTTCGAACTTTGAATCAAACAAGAGAGCCCAGTCACCTTCTTTGAACTTCTTTTCCTTGATGTACTTATCATGCCATCTAGTCCTTTGTTGTTGGACTATACTTTTTTTCTGGACTGCATCCTATGTGATCTCATCCAATTTTTTAATTTGCTCCAATCTGTGCTTTTGTGCCTCTGTTAGATCAAGTCCTAGCTGAACTACCATTTTAAAAGTTTGAATCTGAAACTCTATGGAAACAAAACTTGTTTTCCATAAACAAGTTCATAGGGATTATGACCTATTGTGCTTCTCCATGTAGTTCTATAGGCCCACAAGGCTTCAAGAAGCCTGTCTGCCCAATCTCTTCTATGTAAATGAACAGTCTTTGTTAGGATTCCTTCAATGACTTTATTAGTAGATTCCACTTGACCATTTGCTTGTGGATGATAGGGAGTAGATTTTCTGTGTCTGATTTTGTACCTCTCCATCATTTGTTCCACTAGCCTTGATGTGAATTGAGCTCCTTGATCTGTAACAATTTCCCTTGGGACACCAGAACGAGTAAAAAAATCCTCAAAAATAAAATTAACTACAAATGCTTCAGTAGCATAAATTAATGGCTTCGCTTCTACCCATTTGGTAACATAATCAGTGCAAACTAATATATATTTCTTTTGTCTTGATGGAGGACTAATAGGTCCTACAAAATCTAAAGCCCATTTTTCAAAAGGTTCAATATGTACCTGAGGCTACAATGGCATCTCACCCGAAGGAGAAGGTTTCCCTACCCTTTGGCAACTGTCACACCTTTTGACATATTCTTTAGCATCTTTAAAAAGGGATGGCCAACAGTATCCTAAATTAAGGACCTTATAAGTTGTCCTCTTATCAGCAAAGTGTCTGCCACAAGGTTCATCATGACATGCCTTGAGGATCTCAGGCATCTCATCTTCCTAAACACATCTTCTAATGATAAAATATGGACCTGTTTTATATAACTCATTAGCAACCCATGAATATTTTTCACTGTCATAAATGATTTTTCTTTTTTCTTTTGCATTCATTATTGAAGGAAATTTCCCTGAAACTAAATAATTAGCAATGTCAGCAAACCAAGGAGTCTGAGTAGAAATTTCAAAAAGATATTCATCAGGGAATTGATCTTCAACTAGAGTGTTATCTTTGATGTTTTGGAGTCTAGATAGGAAATCAGCTACTGTGTTTTGTTTTCCAGGCCTATCTAGAATGGTAATGTTGAATTCTTGTAAAAGCAATAACCATCTTATGACTCTGCCATTAGTAATTGATTTTTTCATTAGATATCTAATTGCAGAGTGATTTGTGTGAACAAAAGTTTCATAGCCTGTTATATAGTGTCTGAATTTGTTTATGGCATGAACAATAGCTAAAAACTCTTTTTCAGTTATAGTATAATTTAACTCTGAAGGAGACAAATTTTTACTTGTATAGTAGATGGCATAAAAAATCAGGTCTTTTTGTCCCAATACTACTCCTAAAGTTGTATCTGAGGCATCTGTTGAAATATGAAAAGGTAATTTCCAGTTAGGTCCCCTTAAAATAGGTGCTTCAGAGATTTTTGTTTTCAGGGTCTCAAAGGCTAACTGGCAATCAGGATTCCACTTGAATTCATAGTCCTTGGTAAGTAATTTGAAAAGTGGAGATGCTATCTTGGTGAAGTTTTCTATAAACCTTCGATAATATCCTATAAATCCAAGAAAACTCCTAACATCTTTTTGACAACTTGGAATAGATAAGTTAGAGATGACTTCAACTTTTGACTCATCAACTCTAATCCCATCCCCTGAAATGTGATGTCCCAAAACAATTCCTTCAGTAAACATCATAAAACACTTCTCATGACTTAGTGAAAGATTTGCTTCTTTACATCTCTTTAAAACTTTTTCCAAGTTTACTAAAGCTTCTTCAAATTTGTTTCCATAAATTGTGAAATCATCCATATATACCTCTACACAATCATGTATTAGATCTGAAAAAATTCCTAGTACTGCCCTTTGAAATGTTGTAGGTGCATTGCATAATCCAAATGGCAATACTCGGTAAGCATAGTTACCCCAAGGACAGGTAAATGTGGTTTTGTCTTGATCTTCAAGTGCTACTTGAATTTTTTTATAACCACTGAACCCATCTAAAAATGAGAAGTACTTTTTACCAGCTAAGGTATCTAACACCTGATCTATGAAAGGTAGGGGAAAATGATCTTTAAGAGTAGCTTTGTTTAATTCTTGGTATTCAATACATACCCTCCATTTACCATTTTTCTTTGGCACAATTACCAAAGAAGAAACCCACTGACTATCTGAAATGGGATAGATAAAGTTGGTATTTAACAATTTCTATAATTCTTCTTTAACAATTTCCCTAAGATTTGGATTCATCCGTCTTTGAGGTTGTCTAATTGGTTTACAATTTTCCTCTATGTAGATGTGATGAGTGCAAGTCTTGGGGCTTATCCCTTTCATATTAGTGTACTCCCATGCATATGCAGAATAATGTCTCTGTAATATCTTGACTAGCTCTTCTTGTTGAGATTTCTCTAGGTTCTTGTTTATGTTTAAAGTTTTGCCTAGAAATATCTCAATTGTAGAGCTGCCAAATTTATCCATGGAATAGAGAGACATCTGTCTTGATGATAAAAACTCAATGTTGGATTCTTCTTGAAATTCTTCATGTTTGTATTCTGAAGAGGATTCAAATTTTTCTAGGGTATTCAAAATCTGGCTATCTTCACTAATTTCTGAAGTTGTGAAGAGAGGTTGTAAGTCTTCTTCATCCTCTATCCATTGATTTTCATCTAATTCTGTAATTGTTTTTGATGGAGGATACAAGGCAAATTTCTTGGTTGAACTACCATCAGAGATGTAAATATCACCGGATCTACAACTAATGAAAGCATCAGCTGTAGCTAACCAAGGTATTCCTAATATAATAGGATGCCCTCCTAGATTTCTCTTAGGAGTTAGGATCATAAAATCCACAGGATACTCCCAAGAATCTAGGGACACTGGAATGTCTTCTATTACCCCATCAGGTTTAATCACAGATCTGTCTACTAATTGTAATAATGTGGGTGTAAAAAGAATATTAGGAAGTTTCAGTTTATCCATGATTTGTCTACTCATGATATTGATTGTTGCTCCTAAATCAATAAGTGTGTTTTGGATCTCAGTTCCATTGATGTGTATTTTGACAACCGGATTTCCTGGGTCTAGATACTTTGGAATAGCAATCTTACCCATCATGATATCTGTTATTTTTCCTACCAGTTGAATTTTCTTTGTCTCTCTTATTCTTTTTCTTGTTTTCTTCATGCTCAACTCCTTTATTGTCTTTGCTAAGATATGAATTTCCTTTATATCTTGCAATAATGGGATTTTAATAAAAACATTTCTCAGATCATCTAGGAAATCATAATTAGGCACCATAATTTGTTTTTCTACACCTCTATCAATTTGTAATCTTTCTGGAAAGGGAGGTGTAGAAGTGGATGTTGATGGTTGTTTTAATATAGGAGTTGAAATTATTGGTTCTTTTTGTTTTGATTTTTCAATGTTTAGGTCTTGGAAAGGTGTGTTATCTTCAAGACTTTTATTCACCATTAGAGAATCTTCCTCATAGTTGTTTTTCTCTTGTATGATTACAGAAGGTTTCTTCTTTTCAAGTATTCTTCCAGACCTAAGTTGAACATCACTAAGGTCTAAAGGAGTAATCAAATAAGTTGGAAACTATTGGCCTTCTATCATGTATGTATTCTGAGGATTTTTACTTTTGGGGTTTGGTATGGGTTGGGCAGACAACTGATTTATTTTCTAAGGAAATGGTAATGGAAGTGGTGGATTTTGAGGATTTTGTTGAAAATTCTGTTGAGGAGGGAAATGTGGATATGGTGGATACTGATAGTACTGAGAGTATCTTCCATAGGGATTTTGTGCTCCTTGCGCCCATGTTTGAGATTGATTTTGGAATTGGGGCCAAGGTTGCTGCCAAGAATTCCAATTTGGTGGGGGTTGATTATACATCTGATCATGGAATCCTTGTGTTTGAGGTCCTTGCCACGGCCTTCTAGAGACAAAATTGAGAGATTCTGTGGAATTTGTAGAGGTTTCTTCTTGAAAGACAACTTTAAGACCAAGAAGTGAAGGAAAACTCTTGGTCTCATGTTTTTCTGAACAAATTACACAGGTCTCTACTACTTTTGCATCCAAAGGGCACTCTCTCAAGGCAAGCTTCTTTCTACATTTGGGACAAAATATTTCGAAGGCATCAGATTCAGTTTTCTGCTTGTTTTGTAACTTAAGGGTGTCTATTTGTTCACTAAGACTCCCCAAAATATTAGATTTGAATTCATCAAGCATATGTCCTATTTATGCCCTACTTACTGTCCCAGAAGCAGACTTACTTGCCCTTGCAAGAGCTGTGTCTCTTGGTCCTTTTACAGTTTTAGATTTCTCTCTTGAAAGGTTGATACATAATTCAGCTATTTTAGGTAATGTGAGCTGAGATATATCCCCTTTTCCCATCATGTTAAAGATATCTAACCATTCATCCCTAATTGTCTTCAACAAGAGAGCTTTCAAAGTGTCTTGGTCTAAGTTTTCCATTTTTTCTCTTTTGATGTTGTAGTTAAATCTCTCCAACAAATCTTCCAAATTTTCATCCTCTTTTTGCAACATTTTAGACACTTCCTCCTTATGGTTGATTGGCATACAGTAATCCAAATACCTCTCTAGAAATTCATGTTTCATGTCTTCCCGTGTCCTAATAGAACTATTGATGAAACTCATAAACCATTTTAATGTTGCTACTTTCAATGTTGAAGGGAATAGTTTAAGTTTTTGAGCATCCTGTAAGTAGTCATAGGTTCCACATAAGAATTCAAATTCAAATAGGAAGGTTTCAGGATCTTCAGTTTTAAGTCCATAAAATTTTGGAAGGACAGAGGGTGAAATGTTTTTCATAGTTGCATTGGTTTCTTCATCTACTATAGGAAACCCAAAAGAGCTTCCCATTTCTCTTCTACCTCTTCCTCTGCCTCCTTCTCCTTCTGCACCTCTACCTCCTTCTCCTCTACCTCTACCTCTACCCCCTCCAAATAGTTTGTGTTCTCCATTAAAAAATCCTCCTCCCCCTTCTTCTGCCATAGTTTATTCTTCTGTGGAAGTTGAAAAGTTTATGTCCCCAGCAGGGGTCTCAGGATCTTCTTCTAAGACAGGTTCAGTGGATAAAGTGGAAGGTCTTTCTAATGGAATATCTGATCTTAAGTTCTCTGGAAGTCTAGGATCAGTAAAGGATGGAGTGTGGGTTTGAGTTGGAGGTGTGCTAGCTTTTGGTCTTGGTGAAACAAGTGATTTTCTAGGAATCAAGCTTCTGCTTCTTATGAATCTACCCCTTGAGTCTCTTTCTCTACGCATGTCATTGTTTTTGGGAGGTAAGAAAAAAGGCTACCTAGTTACACTTCCTCGGCAAGGATGCAAAAATGTCTACTCAAATTAGTGTTCCTAAATTGATGTCATAAATTGTCAACCAGGGCTAGTAAACTGTTGAAGTGAAGTGCACTATATGTGCCTAGGTATCTGTTTCTCACTACGTTGTGTTTAGTGTTTTTCCAATGTTTTTGATTTTTTGTTTTTATTCTAAGAGGAAAAGAACTAAGTGTTGGTAAAGAGAAGTTGTTGGTCACACTAAAATAGAGCAAAACCTGTTCTAAACTATGTATGGCACTTGAGAATAGAAAATGCAATACTTTAACAAGAAAAATTTCTCATAGCATGAACTCAATAACTCATAACATGAACTCAGTCCAATTCATTCATTAGAAATATGTTGGAATAATTTGAGAAAAGGATAAGTTTAATGTAATGAGGTTCTTATAAGTAAACAACAATCTACAATATCACAGAGAAAATCTCGTCCATGGCTAGAAATTTGTTGGAACACATTTGGAAAAAGATAGTCTGCAACCTAGTGAAGAATTCTACTCTAAATTAACCTATGACACCGAAATTAATCCATTCCACAACTCAAAATATCACTGTTAAACCTCATTCAAGAATTAGAAATATTTTGGAATAGCTTTGGAAAGGAGGCAGTTTGTGAAATTATGAGAAGTTGCAGAACAATCAAGACTTCAAATGACATTACCAATTCTTGTTCCTATGATGATGATGTATTAGTAGAAATTAAGAACAAGAGTGGTTTTGTAAATAATGAAGGCCATCAATTCTAACTTAACAACTAGAATACAATTGACTAATAAAACTAAAAACACAATGGATAAAACTGAACTAGAATGCAATCATTCAAACTTGAAATGCAGTGAATAACATTGAACTAGAGTGCCATTAACCTCCGGAGTTTTACAACTAAACTAAAATGCAACTAATCGCTGAAATACTACAGCTCTGTCTCATTCGGTGTTAGTGGTATTTTGGAACAATTCATAAAACAAGACTGGCTGTAACATGTGATGTAAATGAGCATAAAAACATAAAGTTCAAAAAAACGCAACTAAGCTCTAAAACACCACAGCTAAGTCCCATTCAGTGTTAGTGATATTTTTGAATAATTCGTAAGAACAAGACTAGCTGTAACAATTGATGTAATTGAGCACAAAAACGTAAAGTTCAGAAAAATGCAACTAATTCCTAGAATACTACAGTTATATCTCATTGAATGTTAGTGATATTTTGGAACAATTCGTAAGAATAAGACTGGCTGTAGCATCCAATGAAAGTGAGTATAAAACACAATGTTCAGAAAATTGCTTAAGCTAGGAATGCAACAAGGCTAAAGTTACTTATCTAAACAATGTGCACAGAACTTCTCGGGAAGTAGGGGCCCTCTACCACTGGATTAGCATACAAATCTCCTCAAGATTGCCTCAAATCTTGCAATAAAGTGGTACTTCTTTCATTAAAGGAAAATTATTTCAAAAACAGAGTATTACGGTCTTTTGAGATCTAGTAACAAAACATCAATCTAGCTAGCTGTCTCTTGGTCTTCCAAGTCAGTCTTATAAAAGAAATACATAACTACCCTTGAGAATAAACAGGAAAAAGTGTCTTTTTCAATCAAAATCAAATTAGAACTCTTATGGAAGCCTCGTACTTTTTTGGAGACATCTGTAGAGTCCCTGTCCTGGTAGGAATCTACTTCTTGGCTTTGATCTCTTCCACGTGCATAACCACCTGTAGCTTCTTTCTCAGACTTCGTAGAGAGAAATAAATGATGTGGGAGTGTTGTGGAATTCAACCATATGTGTTTTTCCTTGAAGTGACACCTGTAACCTGTGAGAACATGAAGATAGCTGTGGAATAGGCGACTGGCTATAGAATGGCTGCATTCTATAGCTGAGTCTAGTCAAAAATTACTACAACAACAAAACCATGAAAATATAACAAGGAAGTCATTGTATACATTCCTAAAGTGACTTTAATCAATCCTATTGACCATTTAAGCCTGTAATTGATAAGGGACAAAGGAAATGAAGTGAAATTTGGTGAAGTGAAAGGACATCTTTGGGGCTCAACACCGACCTTAGATCTATTGGCTATTTTGGTGTGTTTTGACTAGTTTTTTTTCCCACCTACAGACTACTTATTGAAAGGCCCGCCTCCTTGGGTTTAGATTAATGCATTATTAGCTGTTTATTTTCTATTATTTTAGTTTCATATACTGTTATCTGTCGGTTTATTTACAGTTATACAACCCACTTTTCTTTTTCTCTACAATTGTTTGGGTTTAAAAATTAAAATTTACACACATTACACACACACTCTAAGTGAAGAGGAGCTTGGTTAACACTGCCAAGCAAAGAATTTAACATTGAAATAAACTGATCTTGCACCTCTCTGCCCTTGTTTCGACATTGTAATCAGTTGATCCTGCACCTCTCTGCCCTTGTTGGTCTCTCTTCCCTTTGTGCCTTATTTGTGCTGTCATCATTGTGCCACCAAGGTGTTTATCTCGGAGACTTCTTGGCCTTCACCCTTAGTTTATGGTAGGAAGACTTACTCCTCTATAGGATTCGAGTTATTCCTCCACTGAGTGAGTCTGCACTCTGATTCTTCTTCTGGTTCATTGGGTTCTCCTTTTGGTTCCGCCCTCGGTTCTCCCCCTGTCACCTTCACCATGTCTGGTTCAGGACCTAATGCTGGTGGTAGCCCCGACCCTAATGCTGGGAATACTACTAGTGGGACCCCAACAGGAACTACTCTAGCTGCTCCCTTGCACCCTTATATGGTAGGCCTCAGTCTTCCCGATTTTAACAAGTTGATCAATGACCTATACGCCATGATGCTAGTTGGCCTGCTATGCTGACCAAGCTCCCTTCCAACATCCCTAAGTTTGAAGGCCTTGCTGGAGAATATCCTACAAATCATGTTCTATCTTTCCACATGTGGTGTTAGTCTAACTCCATCACCAATGACTCTGTCCGTCTTCAGTTGTTCCAACGTACGCTTATAGGGGAAGCTTCTAAGTGGTATGTTAATCAGGCCTCATCCTCTCATACCACCTTTGCGACTCTTTCTTGGGATTTTCTATCTTATTTCCAGCTTCCCATTCGTTATGACACTGGTACTGAACTTTTGACTTCTTTCCATCAATCCTCTGCAACCCGCCTATTCGATCATGTCCAGGAATGATGGAGAAGAAAGAGCCTATGTCGAGCACCTACCTTTGAAGAACTTGTCTACATGGATTGGTTCCTTATATCTATCTTGCCTGCTATCTAAAAATATGTCGCATCACATTTCCCTCAAACCGAAGAAGCCACTCTCCAAATTGCGTTAAAATATGACCTGATCTATGCTCAGTCGGGTTATGTTTATACCGTTCTACCTAATCTTCCAAGACCCGGTGGTGCCAATGCACTGGGGGCATATCATGCCACCAACGGTATCATTGGAGCTCTCTTTCATCCATATGCTCAACCTCCCATGGGCTATGGTTTTCCTCAAGGGGGGGCCAACACCTCCTGCACTTTTCCCCCTCCCGGTAGCATGTATCCAGGATACGACATGCCTCCTCCTTTTTCCAAACCTCCTGTTTACCACAATGTTATCCAACCTCCTTATTATCCGTATCCGCAGCCTGGTGCTCTAGCTCCTCCATCATTAGCACCTTCGCCTCCCTTCCCTTCTCAACCCCCGCAACATGAGCCACCACCCCCTCAGGGGCAGGTGTATGCACAGCAGGGCACGAATAATCCTCCTCTTTCCAAAAAGAAAAGGAAAGGAACTCAAATTCATCTGATCCCAGTAATCCTGGACCTAATCCTCAAAAAAATGCACCTAACACTGCTAACCAGCAATAGGGCGCTCAGCCCAAGCAGAATAGGCCCATTCACACGAAGAAGCCTTGTTCTTGTTGCGGTGTTTACGGTCATTACATGCACGATTGTCCTCTTTTACCACATATGAAGCAGATGTGGGAGTCTCAAGAAACATTGAGAGGATAGCAAGCCTCCCCTTCCATCCCTCCCAGTGCTGCGCCTAGTCAGCCGACTCTATTTACTAATTCTTTCCCTCAGCAAGGATTTGTGGCTACCCAACCACCTGAAGTTTAGGTGGCCACTAAACCTCCTCCATATAGTACCTCTGATTACCAGATTCTCATGATGAATTCTGACCAACCTATAATCGTAGATATCAATCTTCAGATTAGGTCCCATCAGTACAACAAGCCTCTCGCTACGTCTCTTCCCGAGCCACCTCCTTGGGTCTCTACAAAGCCTCTTTCGACACCTAATGGTCCTTTGCAGATCCCTTAGCCTAAGGCAGAGGTTCATACCAAGATCCTCAAGGGACCACTATGCTGAAATGCTGCTTCTGGAAAATCTTCCCATTCATATAGTATAGTAGATGTTTTGGCACAATCTGTTGTTACCATTTCAACACTGGAACTCCTCCAATCATGCCCTTCACAAGGAGAAGCTCTACTATCTGCCATGGGAATTGTATATCCTTCTGATGATCGCTTGATCGTCTTCAATGTTGACCGGTTAGAACATCCTCCTCTTCCTACTTTTGGCACCTTCCAAATCCTAGTCAAGATCCAAAACACCAACATTTCCTGGTGCATCATTGATGAAGGCGCATCCACATGTGTGATGTCTGCTTCGATTTGGAAGAAACTCAGATCACCTGAGTTGGCTCCTTCCACTATCACTCTCCAAGTGTGGGATGGCCACGCCTCCCAGCCCATTGGCATATTCCGCAATTGTCTTATTACTCTTGTAGGCAAGATTGTTTGCGTTGACGTAGAAGTCATTGATGCCCCCTTAGAGTACACATTCTATTGGGTCGTAGCTACACCTATGCGATGTCTACTATCCCATTTGTGGTTCACCACAATATTTCCTTCCCTCATAACGGAAATATAGTCACCATTAACTAGTTGACATATTACGAACCAAAGTCTCAGACCTCTGCTCAATCCATCATCTCTTCAGTGGCCAATAAGCAAAGCGTCGATCCATTGACCAGTGTCTCACCTAGTATTTACAAAGACTCCTCCTTGCCTGGTAAATTCCCTAGTCTTCCTCCTCCTATCTCTGATCCCATCTCATTGAATTTTTGCATGATGCAATCATCTCGAGCCTCCCTCAAGTGGCCCAGTTCAACTATTTAGCAGCCTCGACCTCTGTAGCCTACTCCTAGCCCTTCGATTCAGCCTTCTAGAACCCCTCCTCCTGGCCCTTCACCTACAACTGGTGTTCATGAGCCCTTATACCCTCTTGGAATGGTTCCTCCAGGCCTTAACCATCTTGGAGCCATCCCGCCTGGCCATTACCCCTCTGGTCAGATACCGTTCCTAGCTCCCCCTCCTGGAGTTTACACGATACTTGTCATGGCTACCCTCTCTCTTCCTAACCTGAACCTGGGGATTCCCATATAGTAATTAGATCCCCTAGCTTCTACCCCGCCTAGTCAACCCAAACCTTATCATGCTTTGACCCTGGTTCAACTGGTACCCATGACTTCTCCCGCTGTTACAGTGCCTCAGCCACCTCAACAGGAACCATCTCCTGTTGTGACCACTTTGGGTAAGAAGGGAAAATCTTGCAAGAGGGCATCAAAATATAAGGCTGCCCCAACTGACCCTACTCCTCCACTGCCTCCAAAGCCTTGTGCTTTGTGTGATGTTGTCGACCATGCCACCCATACCTGTCCTGAGTTGCCTCGTATCAAGCCCATGGTTAATGTTGTGTTCCCTAAGTATGTGGTCCCTGAAGCCTCTGTTTCTTCCTCGACTATATCCAAGAACCCTAAGACTATTCACACTAATCAACCCTGTGCTTTGTGTGATATCCATGGCCATTATTCCCACAATTTTCCCCACCTTACGCATTATCGCGCCTCTTTGGAGTTAGTTTGGGAGTACGAGGTTGAACATAACCAATCTGATTCTCCCATACTTGCATAGTATGTTGCGGACCAGCTTGAGGATTTACCCGCTCCCATTGAGATTCCCCTCCTGATGTCGAGATGACGGAGCCTGTGGCCACCATCCTCTACCGATCGTCATCCATCAGACCCTCAATGAAAGCTCCCTCTTCATCTTCCCCTGTTGTTTCGCTTGACCTCCCTTCAGCAATCACCCTGGGATAAACATTGGTGGATCCCTTATCTGCTTGTTCTTCTGTCATCCCCCATGACGATGTGCATGTGAACCTTTCTTCTCATGATGATGAGTCAGGTAGCTTCGTTGTGTCATGTGTTCTCCCTTCCTCCAGTCACTCCATCTTCTATTATGATGATGACATCATGGAAGCCTTGTTTGCCCCTGACTTCATCTTTCCCGCCCATAAGCAGGATGGCACCATCCATGTCTATGGTGACTTTCGCGGCTTGAGCACAAGATACACCTAATCGTTGGCATGTGAGTAGTAGAAATCCTACCTAGATCACTCCCTCTTGCGGTGTGTGTTTGATTTATACTTTGTGTTCAGGTTTCCAGAATTGTTCATCATCCTCCAATTTATTGTCTTGTGGCACCTTTCAGATGGACCTCCCATCCACACCTTATATAGGTTATGCCGATGGTGCAAGTCGCTACTCTCAGACTCTAGCCTCAGTAGGTTGGGCCATATTTACCCCCTTACATTCGCTTGTTCTCTCGAATGGTGTGTGCATTGGTACTGCTACCAATAATCAAGCCAAATATGATGCAGTGCGAGGTTTATTAGCCGATGCCCTTTCACATCGCATCCTCAAACTTCATGTTCGTTTATATTCCCTGCTTCTTGTCATGCAATTGAATGGTGTATATTGTGTGCATAATCCTATCATTTTTAGAAGATATCTACGAGTGAAGCTTTTGATGCAGGAATTTGCAATCATTACATTCAGTCATGTACCTAGAGCACAACATCACTATGTAGATATCATTGCAAAAAATATTCTAGATTCGCATTTCACACATGCATTTAACACAAGACAATAACATAAAACCATCAAAACGATGCATATCCATAATATGTGTCATATAAAATGTTTTAGAGTCCATCAACTCTAATACATATGACATGCCCATATCATGTTACAAAAACTTGAAAACTGGGGCCACCACCTGCCCCTACACAACTAATCACTATCTGGAGGATCCTGAGCCAATGGCTATGCTCCCATAGCTTTTAGATCATGCATCCCCTGTCAAGCCATCGACATGCACCGCATGACCCCTCACCACTCCGAGGGTAAACCAATACATGGCTCTATGTACTGGTTCTCTAAAAATTTCTAGCCGCACTATGAAACATCGGTTAGAAGCCTCTCACATCTACGACGAATGTCCTCCTGGAGGGCTACTGCATCCTCATTTTTTGGTGCCCTCGATCCACTAGGTCCTCCAGCTCCTGATACTGCAGGCTGTCCCATATACTCGGCCAGTTTTACCGGTGTTTTATCTGCATACCAAAAGTGAAAGAATAAGTACCATATACAGTATTCTGAAACTTTACAATGCACATAAAAGATTAGCAATTTTTCACTTGCCATCAGGCCCCCGTACTCGACTAGGTGGCAGTGGAAAATCTGGGTCCCCACAATAACTCATCCCACTATAGGGATAGTTGTCTATGTACAATGGCATCTGATCCAAATGAGCAAAGAACTCGGGTTGGAACACCCGTCTGACTGCCCCACCTCCTCCTTTGCATAGTAGTCGCCCCCACCAGCGCATCCTAGGCTCCCTTAGGCCCCATCCTAGAGTTCTATGTGAGGTCGAAGTGTCGAGATCTTCTCAAAGAAGTGTGAGCACAACACTATCCCATATGCATAGTCATGATACACTTGCCACTTACATAGTGACAACTATCATTTCAATGACAACAGTATCATCTCAGCCCACCCATAGTAGGTTCCACTCAACACACTCTCCACAAGCATCATTTTCCCTCTAGTGACGTGGTTGAGTGTTTGGTTGCCCGGGATCTGCATAACTGCTACAACCACAACATGGATCTCTAACCTCTCTAGATCCCCGATGGGTATCCGTGTCCCTTTGACATGGAGACCTGGTCGAAAATAGTGCTCTACAAACTCCATGATGTTCCGCCCTCATGGTAACACTGGCTAATTATTCCCTACCATCTCAAGTGGTGGGAGACTAGTGAGGAGATATATATCTTGGACCGTCAACTCGATCCAGTGCCCCTGCACTATAAAGACCTCATGGTCCGGATTCCAATAGCTAAAAATCTGGGCCAATAAGGGCTCTCAAGCTCTCATCAAAGGGATCTCCACAAACTTCAGAACCCCAAACCTGGCCAATGCACTATGGACACCCTTATCATCCTGGATCACTGACCGTAATGTGCCCAGGTCTCTTTCTCTCCAGTTGATCTGTAATTCTGCCATATCTGGACAAAGCCATAATATTTTTCATTATATAGATAGGAAAGACTATATCCAAACATAAAAACCTAGTTCTCAACCAAAAAATAGCATAGAAAAACCACTCCCTGTCAGGTTGCACTTTTCAGGCCTAATCCTAGGACAGGTCGCACTTTTCTGCCCAAAACCTACAAACCAGGTCGCAGGTTTTTCCCCAAAGAGTGAGACTCAGCCGTGAAGAGAAGCAGGGGTCTATTCTTGACCTCTGGGGACCTAAACTAAACTTTCAATCCACTGAAATGAAAGAGTAGGCTTAGTCCTCTTACCTACAAATGACGAATCTCGATTCCAACGGTTAGTTTGTCCGCTACGAGCACCGCAAGATTTAGGGCCTTCTCTCCTCTCTACATTCACCACAACTCCACATGAAAATGAGTGGATTTGGACGGAAAATGCCTTATTAAAAGAGAAATCCTTGTTTCTTCTTTCGCCTACTGCGGCCAAACTGTAGCTCAGTTTGAAAAACCATCTGTATCATTGGAAATCTTTGACCGAGCCCTCAAATGGGTATATGTTAGTTTTTTGTGATTTAATACTTCACCAGGACACATTTCGTCCAAGAATGGTCACTTCACCACTCCTCAAAATCAAATTTCTTCACTTGCAACATTTGTACTTGGGGCACCACTTTTCCTTCATACTTTTCCATACTTGTGTTGATTTTCGTCGTGAGTAACCATCATGAACTCATGTATTTATGGTCCCCATTGGACCTTTTCTGTGTGGTAGCATCATCGAGTCATCCTTGTTTAGAGCATCCGAGTTGAGTCATCATTACATTCATGGAGTCTATCTCAAGTCCCTTTGTACCCCGCTATAGTCCTCCATCCTTAATTGCTTGGTTCCACTCTCATGCCGCACATTTTGGCCTTCAGTCCTACTGTCCCCTATCCCTCATGATATTGTGTCAGTCGCTGTTAGGTCATCCATCCCCTTTATGCTCTAACAAGGGAAGTCGTCCATCCGCTACTCAGTATCCCGCATTTCATCATCATCCCTGGTGTCAATCTGTTAGTCACTCTACTATTTTCTCTCATGCCTTAGTTCAGGATCCCTTATTTCCTCACCTATGGTGGACCTCCTTCTGTAGACATGAGATCATTCATTCCAGAAGACAAGTCTAGAGGGTAGTGTACCTTGGTTCCAGCTTCCACTCTTTTTCAGTGCCTTGGATCAGGCAAAGGGACTCCTTATTTCTCTTTGACTTGATTTTTTCTCAGCTCCAGCTCCTTTCAGCATGATCGATATCTATATGCTTGATGGTTCATTGATACAACAGATGATACCAGCAATTCTCGGGTGTGTGTGAGATGTTTCAGCCCTCATGAGGGGTGGGCCCTACAAGTAGTCCCCCACATGCTTGGATGACCTCTTCATTACAGCCTTTTATGTAGCTCCATATATTTGATGATGTCTCCCTCAGCCGCTTGCAGCACCTTTTTTTTTGCATGCATCAGTCAGATTTTTAGAGCCCTTTCCTGTTTACACGGGAATTTTGGTTGTATTTGTATCTCATGTACTTAGATATTATTATATAAGTCTTGGATGTTATCCCAGGCATAGTATGTATGTGGGATTCATTATCATTTTTTTACCTGGCTCATGTTTACGCTAGCATGTACTATATTGTTCAGTCCCTTGTTTACTGGACGCACTATTCTTTGTACTTTGTCTCGATAGGCATAGGTATGCCTCCACCGCCGCCTATAACATAGGTACTCACTCATAAAAGGGACTTTTCAATCCTATAACTCTCACCTCCTCAGGGTCTAGTCCTCTAGTGCTTTAGTCTACCTTATATTTCTCTCTCTTTGACTTCCCCTTTAGTGTCTAGTGATTGAATTCTTACAACGTACTTTGGTCATACGATTAGCTCCTAACGCTCACACGCTGGGGGGAAATCTGTTACACCATTTTTTGGTCATCTAACATGTTACTATTAGATGGACCTAATTACACCATGTAAGACCAATTTTACCCTAAGTAAAATTGCTTTCAATATGAAAAATAACTTAGTAAACCACCTTTATTAAGTTGTTTATGGTCTAAACAAGTAACCCCATGAGGAAATATTATATAAATCTACATTTGTTTAATTTTCCTCAACGAATAATTAGTCAAAGAATAGTTTAATTAATATTCCTGGTCATATTTAACCCAAAACAGGAAAATTAATTAGATAAATTATTATTTATCTTATTATTTTCTAGGAATAATTATTTAAACCTTATTTAAATAATATTCCTTGTTAAATTTGACTAAATCATTCATTAATAATTAAATAAATCATTATTTATTTGATTAATAGTCAACCACATCCTTAAAATGATAAACCTATTGGGTTATTAATACACTTGAACAAGGTATTCCACTATTCTGTTAAACCTATAAACCTGTATGGACTCTCTTTTTAAAAAGATTCAGTCCTACCATGGAAGGGACTTGATGAATAACGCAACTCTCTTTGAAAAATTACGATTGTCAAGGGCAAAACTCCTTTCTAACCTAACCTTTTTAAAAAATTGCAGAGATAACAATCTTGTTCCAAATTTTGCGGTATGTAAACACCCTCTCAATCATGGCCGTAACCTTCCAATTTTCAGAAAACTAAGAGAATCCTTGATAAAAAATGTAATAAAGATAACAAGACTACGCCTTATTAAAATATCTCAGGAACTCTTTAAATTACATCTCTTGTTAGCCTCTTCCCTACGCTTTGAACTGTGGCGTTCCCTAGATGCCCTCACTTTTATCAAAGCAGATCACTGGCAATCGAAGGACACTCTGAAGAAAGAAAAGAAAATTGTATCACTGTCCCTGCACTCATATCCCTCTACGCCGTCCTTTGGGTTATTAATACACTTGAACAGGGTATTCCACTATTCTGTTAAATCATTTATTTATTTATTATTTACAAATAAAATGATTTGACCCAAGTCAAATTATTTTTCCCTCCAACAAATATAATAAAATATTCCATAAAAGTTGGATCTTGATTTGGTTAATAATATTTTAATTATGGACCAATATCTAGACTAACTCAATATTTTGTGATAAATAGAAGGGGTTTTCCATTCATTCACTACCTTTTGTTGCCTAAAGATCACTCTGGATCTACACTTTTGGTCTGACTTTGATCCACCATCATTGTCATATTTTTCTATCTTTTTGCTTGTGAGCTCCCTTTGAGTTCCATTTTTGTCTAGGTTTTCTACACCATCAAGAGTGAGGAATTTTAGATATGAAGTGCTAAGGACTTGCAAGAACCCATCCCATTGAGGAGAACTAGTAATATCCTTCTATGTTTTCCTCCCAAGTGCCATTAATACAAAATCCATTCAACATATTCTTGTCTTTTCTATTGGATGCATGGAGAAACTCTTGTTTTTATTTACTACTTAATGTCTTTTGATGCATAGATCTATATTTTTGTAGCATTTATCTTGGTCACCTAATTGCATATCTAAAGATATTGGCAACCATCTTTGTTGTTAGGGGTGTTTGTTATGCACAGCTAAAGTGGTTTTTTTTCGTACACTTACGATTAAGATTCATACTAACATGGGTATGCTAGCTAGGGCACATAATATTTCAGGAAAATGAGGTGAATTTACTTTATGGTCACTCTCTTCCTTTTCCTCTTCTAGATCTTTGGGTGGAGAAGGTGGATGGTTATCTGGAAGTACTCTTATAGACCAAAGGTTTATTTCGTGGATCTCTGCATCATATGTAGGATAAGATGTCTATCCACTATATACCTGTAATTCCTGTTTATTATTCAGGTTTGGATTGTGTTGAGAAGGAATCTAAGTTTTCTTAGGTTGAGTAGGATGAGTGACTTGTGGTTGAGGTTGGGGTTGAGGCAGTAAATCAAGAGGTTGTTTTAGCTTTAGGCCTCCACTTTTGTGATGGGTTACTCCATTTAGGAGCCTCGGGAGGATATGTCTGAAAAGGATAGTTGACAGGTTGAGAAGGATATGGAGGAGCATAAGGTGAAGAACGAGGTTTGGGCCATGATGGATGAGTGGATGAGTACCATGATGGATGAGTGGATGAGTACCAAGGCTACAAAGGTGCATTCTGACTTGAATTGTGATAATAAAAAGGTGCATCTTGAATGATATAGTGATAAGATGCAAATAAGTCATTCAATTTAGTCAAATTTTCTTTAACATGTGCTCCCACATTGATCAACCCCAGTTACACTATAGACTTCATTATATTTTCATTTTCTTCTGAGCACTCCTTGGATGTTGTCCTAATGCAGAAAAATGGCTCAAAGATGGAGTAGCCAATTTCTCTTCTTGTTGAAAGTGCAGCGAAGGAGGTGATGAATGACCCTCACAAGGGTGATTGTGGTGGTCATTTATTATGGAATACCAAAACGAACAAAGCCTCGAGGGATGTTTTTTATTGGCCCACTCTTTTTTTTCACGTATACAAGACCATGATGAGTTTTCACGAATGTTAGATTTTTCAAGGGAAGAGAAAGTTGCCCCTGCTGCCTTTGCAACCCATATCAGTTTAGGCACCATTTCAGAAATGGGGTCTCGATTTCATAGGTGAGATCCATCCTTCATCTTCCACATAGAACTAGTGGATTTTGATAGCTGCTCACTATTGAGGAAATCACAACTAGGAAAGCTACTGTTTTGGTAATCATTCAATTTATGGAATCTAATATCTTGTATAGATTTGGTTGTCTGTAGAAGATAATCACGGATAACACAAATGCATTTAAGTAAAAAAAAATGGTGTAATTTTGTGAGAAGTATAATATCAAATTGGTTCATTCAATTGCATACTATCCTCAAGGAAATGGATTGGTCGAGTATTTGAATAAGTCTTTGGTCAATACTATCAAGAATATTCTGGAGGTAAATAAGAAAAATTGGCATAAGAAACTCATCAATGCTTTGTGGGAAGACATAGCAAGTAATAAGAAGTCCATAGGCATGTATTCTTTTGAGTTAGTGTATGGAGTTGATACAATATTTCCTACTTCTCTTGTTCTTCCAGTCATAAATATTTTTCAGGAAGTTGGCAGTGAAACAAATGATGTTCAACGACAGATAAACCAAATTATTCATTTGCAGCAAACCGAGGAGGAATTTTTCAGACCAGTTCTAAATTTCAAGAAAGAATAAAAAAAGTGTATGACAGGAAAACAAAAGTGGATGACTTCAATATGGGAGATGTAGTTCTAAGGGAAAATTTTAGGGGCTAATATTCACGGTGGGCTAATATTCCATGTTTTTTCCAAAAAAATGATTCGCCAATTTTCATTTTTCTAAAAATGAATTTGCCAAATTTTAGAGTAAAAATTTATTTTACCTTAAAAATCGCCAATATTATATATTGTATAATATAATATACTTATAAATATAAACATTTTTACAAAATTATTATAAAAAATTTAAAAATTTTGATATTAGGGACTAGTAAGATTCGTGGACGTTGCTAAACTTTAAGATAAACTTCCATCCTTAAGATTTTTCCTAGTAGTTCTCCATTGGGATGCTAGGAATGAATAAAAAGGAAAGCATGAGAAGTTAGAGAACTTATGGAAGGGACCATATATAATTTAATCTTCAAGAGGGAAGAATGCCTATTTTTTGGAGGAAATGGATGGACAAGACTATGTAGGAGGACCAATCGATGGTAGGCTCCTCAAGCACTACCTCTTTTGATCAAATTTTTGAAATTTCTCACCATCATTGTACATATCATTTAACTTTTCTATCAAAGTGTGAAGGAGTTAATCATGGAAGCTTGGAGCCCAAGGTGAAGGCCATAAGTTTTCTTTGATTAGCTACTGGTTTGTGAGTCCAATAAGTTTTGTTTCAAGTCAAATTCAGTTCAATTTATCAGTCAATTTTCAGTATTGAGTTTGGTCTCTTTATTTTTGACTCTGTGCCCAATGGATTAGGCTAATTGGTCTATGGTGTTTTTGACAGCTCCAAGGAGATGCCATCCCGAGTTGGAGCCAATGTTAGTGTCTGCTAGTCCTGCGAGTCACTAGTGATCAAATATGCTCTTACAAGTTTTTTGATAGGGTCCTACTGCAAATTTTTATGGTTTCAGTAGGTCTTCAAATAAAAATTTGGTCTCTGGATAATGTGTCTAGGTGTTTTACTACTCATTTCAGTCCATGTTCTGGTCTTACCATCATTCATTTTGATAATTCATCAGTGAAATATCTTCATTACCATCTCAGTCACATTACCATGGTCATCATTCAGCTCATTTGATGTAGTTTCATCATTATGTCTTAGGGTAAAAAAATGTCAATAAAGGTTTAAAAAGTGTAATTTCATTTCTATTATGACGTAATATGTTTCAAAAGGTTCTAAAGCTACAGTTTCAAATCACAATGTAAAAAGGGCATGGTGGGGCCACTTAACCACCAAAGGAGAAAATTGATTTCCAAAGCTACAAAATACCAAAAGATATTTTTATTTTCTCATTTTATTTTCAAGAGACGTCTATCCAACTTCAAAGAGCTCTTGCACTCTTATAACAACAATTTATTCCTTCCAAACTGCCTCATCATTTGTTGTGTTGCGCATTTGCTGCACTACACTCTTGCCAGAGGATTTGTTCTTTCTTCAAAGAAGGAAAATCACTCATTTCATAGGAATTCGTCATCAATCACAAGTTTCAATGTATCAGATACACGTAAGTGGAACCTTAAAACTACCTCTTTTTTCTTCATTTTATGCTTGGAAGGATTAATTCCCTCTTCTAGGGTTTTGGGTGCATTTTCTTGGTTTCATGATCTCATTAACAAAATACTGAGTAAAAGCCTGAGATTGAAGCTCACTCACCTTCCCCCACCTATTATACACCCACCATTTCTTAAGCTATAACAAAATAATACCTACCTTGCTCCTCCATATCTCTTGAAACTTATAACTTTGATGCTTTTGACCTAGTTCCCTGATTTTCACTCTTGATCAAGAAAAAATCCCTAAAACTATCAAAACGCTAGAAATAAGCTATCTAGCCTAAAATCTATTATTTCACCAGCCAAATCCTTGACTGTGATTTTCATAGAGAGATCCCTCTCCATTTTGGTCGGGCTAGATACCAAACTAAAATCTTAGATTGAGGTTAACTCTCTTGATATCCTTTTAGCCTTGGGACACTGTGCAGCCTAATAGACTCATGAGATATTACAAAATTTTCCTGCAACAACACACCCCCAATTCCCTCCAAACAAGAATCAATGCACATAGTAAATTCCTTATTTGGATTTGAAGTTTTTAAAATAGGTTTTGTTGTTAACAATTTTTTTAATCTATCAACGCTTTCTTGGAATTTGGCTATCCACTTAAACTTTACACCCTTCTTTTGCAAGGATGTAATGAGATAAGCTAGGTTTTAAAATACCTCTACAAATATTCGATAATATCCAACAATCCCCATAAATGAGCGAACTGCTAATACATCTTTTGGTATAGGAAAATTCATGATAGAATTAACTCTATTAGGGTCCACTGCTAATCCCTCTTTGGAAATAATGTGGCGTAAATACTGAATTCTAATTTTATAAAACTCACATTTGTTGATTTTGCATAAATTTGATGTTCTCTTAATTTATCTAACACCAATATAAGATGTTCTCTATGTCCTTCTTCATTTTTAGAATATGGTAGGATGTCATCTACGATTACTAACACAAATATGTCAAGATATTTTTGAAGAAAATTATTCATTAGACACATGAAGTTTGCGGGTGCATTCGTGAGACCGAAAGGAAACACTAGGAACTCATAATGTTCATACAAAGTTAAAAACGTTGTCTTATGGAAATATTAATATTTAATTCACAACTGATGGTAACTAGTCCTTAGATAAATCTTTGAAAAGATAATTTTTCCTCTCACTTGATCAAATAGATCGTTAATCTGGGGTAGGAGATATTTATTTTTGATAGGTAACTTATTCAACTACCTATAGTCGATGTACATTCTAAATGTGACATCTTTTTTCTTGACAAACAACACCTGAGCTCCCCATGGTAATACACTCGGTCTGATATAACCTTTATCTACTAGCTCTTTTAGCTACATTTTCAACTCTAATGGCTCTGGTATACTCATTCTCTATGTGGCTCTAGACACAAGGGTATCCCCTAATACCAAGTCAATAGAGAAATTTATATCTCTATGAGGGGGTAACTCTCTTATCACGAGTAAGGTCTCTAACATTTCTTTTTATGTTTGTTGCTCATTGTTTTCCACAAGAATCATCTATACTTGACATCTCTTCATTGTTGTTATTTCTAATTGTAAAGTTGATATTTCTCTGACTGAGAGTGGTTTTCATTTTCCTCTTATCAATATCGGTTGTTCCTTTGGATCTATACAACTTACATTTTTATCTAGACAATTTATAACAATTCTCTTCTTTTCTAACCTATCCATACCAATTAATATATCATATGATCCCAAAGGGAGGATGTTTAATTTTAATTCCTAGAATACTCATTAAATTCCACATGACATTTTCTTAATTAATGTGTTACTTTTTTCTTGGTACCAGTGGCTAACTGTAGCAACCAAGAATTCTGAAATTTTCCTGGCTGTAATTTACTTTTTTCTACAATTTGGGGGCTAATATAGATTAAAGTAACCCTCGGATCAATTAAAAGAGAAAAATATTGGTTACCGATAATACCTTCGATCTCAATCATGATATTTTCATGTTCAACATGTCAGTGTTATAATTCCACACTAATCCTTGGAATATTTCAATCTACATCATTTAACGTATTTGCTTCATGTACAACTTGAATATTCTATATTGATCATAGATTATACAGACATCCCCTTAATAGATTCGTTTCACCACAACCCAAACATTTCAGTGGTTCCCTTTATTTACCTCATGTTCCCTTTTTTTTGTTCAATTCCATAGGCTTTAATCCCGTGTGAGATTGAGCCAATTGATTTTTAATTCTTTTATTAAACTTCCTTCTTTTATGATCTTTCACAAAAAATAAGATAGGAAACTTTTTGTCTTTTCACATTCATAACATCTTTTTTTTTATCATTATTCGGCCATGTTTTGGAACCATCATTATGATTTTTTAACTAATGGTAACAAAGTATATCATTCCTAACTTCTTCATCCATATTATTAGGATTGTATAATTCAATCCCCCCTCCTTATATGGTGCTGGTAAATAGTTCAGAAATATTTGTACCTTGGCTTTCTCCTTTCTAATATAAGGTACATACCAGAGTGAGTTTGTAAATTTTGTTACAAACTCATCCATGGTACGTTGTGCTAACCTCAGTTTATGGAACTCCTTAGAATGGTAAACATAATATCTTTCACTCAAATACGAGATTTAAATTGATTCTGAAATTCCTCCCATGAAATTGTCTTCTCATCCAACAAATGTATACTTTTAGCTTATTCCCACCACTTATTGGCTTTACACTGCAGCTAATAAAAATCCAATCAAACTTTAAAATTAATTTCATATTCATACACCTAAAATTATTTGACCATCTTCAGAAGCCATGCTTCCACATCTTCCTCCCTCTCCCCATCAAAGGTAGGAGGTTTTATTTTCCAGAATTATCCCTGAAATTCCATTTTCTTCGTTTTTATTATGCGATTTAGAATATGTTTTATTTGATTCTTTATAACTTCTAGAATTTTTTGACATCATTTCTACCTCCTTCTGTGTCAACCATTCTGGCCATACACTTTTGTAGCTATAATTTTCTGTCAACTTCCTTATCATATATTCCTAATCCTCACTCACCTTTAACAACCACTCACTTATGCTCTTGAGTTGAGCCAATGCTTGCTAAAAATTCCGTATAACCTCCGAAATATGAGAGTTGGGATTAAGAGCGGTGCTTGTTACACCAATTTTTGGTCATCTAACCTGTTACTATTAGATGGACCAAAGTACACCATGCAAGACCAATTTTACCCTAAGTAAAATTGCTTTCATTACGAAAAATAACTTAGTAATTCTTAATTTATTAAGTTGTTTATGGTCTAAACAGGAAACCCTATGAGGAAATATTGAATAAATCCATATTTGTTTGATTTTCCTCAAGGAATAATTAGTTAAGAATCAGTTTAAATTAATATTCCTGGTCATATTTAACCCAAAACAGGAAAATTAATTAGATAAATCATTATTTATCTTATTATTTTCTAGGAATAATTATTTAAACCTTATTTAAATAATATTCCTTGTTAAATTTGACTAAATCATTCATAAATAATTGAATAATCATTATTTATTTAACTATTACTCAACCACATCCTTAAAATAATAAATAAATCATTTATTTATTTATTATTTACAAATAAAGGGATTTGACCAAATTCAAATCTTTATTTCCCTCCAACAAATATAATAAAATAATCCATAAAATTTGGATCTAGATTTGGTTAATAATATTTTAATTATGCACCAATATCTAGACTAACTCAATATTTGTTATAAATAGAAGGGTTTTTTCATTCACTCACTACCTTTTGTTGCCTAAAGATCACTATGGATCTATACTTTTGGTCTGACTTTGATCCTCCATCATTGTCATATTTTGCTACCATTTTTCTTGTGAGCTCCCTTTGAGTTCCATATTTTGTCTGGGTTTTATACACCATCAAGAGAGAGAGATCTTAGATTTGAGGTGCTGAGGGCATACAAGAACCCATCCCATTGAGGGGGACTAGTAACATCTTTCTATGTTCCCTTCCTGGGTGTCAAAAATACAAAAATTCTTTAAAACTATTCTTGTATTGTCTATTGGATGCATGGAGCAACTCTTGCTCTTATTTACTACTTAAGGTCTTTTACTGCATAAATTTGGATTTTGTAGCATTTATCTTGGTCAACTGGAGGTCTAAAGAAATTGGTAGCCATCTTTGATCATAGGGTTGTTTGTTATGCACATCTAAAGTGAGCTTTTTTCGTACGATTGAGATTAGAATTCATCCTAGCAACTGGTGACTCCACAAGGGTTTACGATTACAACCTCTATCGTTTTTTAGATCCCTGCATGACCAACTGCTTCAAACCCTAGGATTTTTCTTTCGATTCTTGTTTTTCTTTTATTTATGTTGTTTTTAACCTATAAAACCCTAAAATAGTAAAAATTCTAACTTTCGTGTGTTTCTAGACCTATTGTGCATGTGACAGGAATCAGCCACAGCCGAGACAAATTTTTTTTCTGAAACCTGGTCTTGAGAGTGCCAGAAGTGCAAGTCGCACTTTCTGGGCCAAAACCTACGACCTAGACCTTCAGTACATAGAAAACAACCCCAAACCTACAACCTCTGTAGAAATGAGGTCAGAAACTACGACCTATACTTTTTGTGGGAATTTTTCTGAGATTTTTCCGCGTTTGTCTGGGCCTTTGTTCAGGGTTTTATGACCTTCATCTTTGCCCATTTCGGACCTGTAATTTCTCTTTTTTACTCATCTAAGTGAAAACCTAGCCCCCTAGGGCTTCAGTAAGCTTCCACCTATCTAGGAGTTTAGCTGAAGCAGGTCGTCTGAAATTTTAGTGTGTTCAGCCATTTTTTAGATCTTATCCTTTTCAGATTGGTTATTCATCCATCCATAACACCTCTTTTCATTTTGTTTTGGTCCTCCTCTAGGGTTCCCTCTGTTTCCCTTTCGGTTGTAGCGTTTTGCCGCCTCATTTGCAACACTTTTCCCTCTGGTTTTTTGTTGTTTTCTGCACCTATTTCCAGTAGATATGTCCTTTAGATCACTGTCCCTCCAGACTTTAGATCCATTGGCTATTTTGGTGTGTTTTGAATAGATTTTTTCCCACCCACAATCAAGTTGTTGATAATCCCACGTCCTTTAGTTTAGATTAATGCATATTTAGCTGTTTATTTTATGTTATATTCAGTTTAATTTACTGTTATCTACATATTTATTTACAGTTATACAACACACCTTTTATTTTTCTCTACAAACGTCTAGGATCAAAAATTAAAATTAACACACACACACCCTAAGTGAAGAAGCGCCTAGTTAACATGGCCAAGAAAAGACTATAACATTGTAATCAATTGATCCTACACCTCTCTGCCCTTTTTTTGACATTGTAATCATTTGATCCTGCACCTCCTTTCCCTTGTTGGTCTATCTTGCCTTTGTGATCTATGTTTGTTATTTCATCATTGTGCCCCTAAGGAATTTGTCTCAGAGACTTCTTGGATTTCATCCTCAGTTTCTGTTAGGAAGACTTACTCTTTCGTGTAGGATTCGAGTAATTCCTCCACTGAGTCTGCATTCCGACTCCGCTTATGGTTCATTAGGTTCCCCTTCTGGTCTTATCCTCGGTTTCTCCCTGTCACCTTCACCATGTATGGCTCAGGACCTAATGCTGGTGGTAGCCCCAACCCTAATGATGGGACTACTACTAGTGGGACCACAATAGGAACTATCCTAGCTTCTCCCTTGCTCCCTTATATGGCAGGCCTAATTCTTCCCGATTTTAACCAGTTGATCAATGACTCCATACGCCATGACGCTCTTTTTCTTGCTATGCCAACCAAGCTCCCTTCTAACATCCACAAGTTTGAAGGTCTTGCTGGAGAAGATCCTACAAACCATGTTTGATATTTCCACTTGTGGTCTTCTTCTAACTCCATCACCGATGACTCTATCCGTCTTTGGTTATTCCAACGTAAGCTTACTGGAGAAGCTTCTAAGTAGTATGTTGACCATGCCTCCACCTCTCATACTACTTTTGCAGCCCTTGCCTAGGCTTTTCTGTCTTACTTCTAGCTTCCCCTTCATTATGACACTGGTACCGAACTTTTGACCTCTTTTCGTCAATCGTTTGCGACTCGCTTTTCCAATCATGTCTAGGAATGGTGGAGAAGATAGAGCCTATCTCAAGTCCCTTCCTTTGAATACCATGCATACATGGTCTGGTTCCTTAGATCTCTTTTCCTTAGTATCGGCAAAGATCTCGCCTCTCATTTCCCTCAAACTGAAGAAGATGCGCTCCAGATTACGTTAAAATATGACCTGATCTATGCATAGTCTAGTTATGTTTATATTGTCTTACCTGATCTCCTTAGACCTGGTGGTTCTAGTGCACTGGGGGAATCCCATGCCACCGATGGTATCGTTGGATCCCTTTCTCATTTGTACACTCATCCTCCCATGGGTTATGGTTTCCCTCAGGGAGGGGCCAGCTCCTCCAGCACTTTCCCCCCTCTCGGTAGTATGTATTCAGGATACGACTTGCCTCCTCATTTTTCCCAACCTATTTACCACAATTTTACCCAACCTCCTTATTATCCATATCTGTAGTCTGGTGATCCAACTCCTCCAGCATTGGTACCCCCATCTCCCTTTCCTGATCAACCCTCGCAACAGCAGCCACTGACCCCATAAGGGCAGGTGTATGCACAGCAGCTCGCGACTAATCCTCATACTTCGAAAAAGAAGAGGAAAGGCACCCAAAATAAATTTTCCCCAGGTAATCCAGGACCCAATCTCTAAGGGAGTGCACCTAACACAGCTAACTAGAAACAGGGCACTCAACCCAAGCAGGATAGGCCTATTCGCATGAACAAGCCTTGTTCTTGTTGTGGTGTTTATTGTCATTACACCCACGATTGTCCTCTTTTACCTTAGATGGGTTAGATGTGGGAGACTCAAGTATCATCGCGTGGATAGCAGGCCTCCCCTTCGGTTCCTCCCATTGCTGCACCTAGCCAGCCAACTATATTTACCAATCCTTTCCCTCAGTAAGGATTTGTGGCTACCCAAAAACCCGAAGCTCAAGCGGCTACTCAACCTCCTCCATATGGTACCTCTGATTACCAGATTCTCATGATGAACTATAACCAACCCATTACCATTGACCTCAACCTTTAGACTCGGTCCCGTCAGTACAACAAGCCCCCCACTACGTCTGCCCCTTTCGAAAACCAATGGTACTTTATAGATCCCTTAGCCTAAGGCAGAGGTTCATACCAAGATCCCGAAGGGACCATTACACCGAAACGCTGCTTCTGGAAAAGCTACCCATTCGTATAGTATAGTAGATTATTTGGTGCAATCTCCTGTTGCCATCTCAATGCTGAAACTCCTCCAGTCGTGCCCTTCACAATGAAAAGCTCCAATAACTACCATGGGCACTGTGGATCCTTCAGATGATTGTTTGATCATCTTCGATGTTGACCGGTTAGAACATCCTCCTCTTCCTGCTTCCTTCGCCTTCCAAATCCCTGTCAAGATTCGAAATTCCAACTTCTCCCATTGTATCATTGATGAGGGGGCATCCACCTACGTGGTGTCTGCTTCGGTTTGGAAGCAACTCGGATCACTTAAGTTGGCCCCTTTCACTATCACCCTCCGAGCGTTGGATGGCCACTCTTCCCATCCCATTGGCCTATTCCGCAATTGTCCTATTACTCTTGCGGGTGAGACTGTTTGTGTTGACGTAGAAGTCATTGATGCCCCCTTAGATTACAACATTATATTGGGTCGTAGCTATACACAGACGATGTCTGCAGTCCCATATTTGGTTCACTGCAATATGTCCTTTCCTTATAATGGAAATATAGCCACCATAGACCAGTTGACATATTATGAACCGAAGTCTCAAACCTACCATGAGTCCATCATCTCTTTGGTGGCCAATAAGCAAACCGTCGAGCCTTTGACCAATATCTCACCTGGAGTTTACAAATAATCCTCTCTGCTTGGTTCTTTCCCTAGTCTTCCTCCTCCTATCTCTGATCCCAGCTCGTTGAATGTTTGCATGATGCAATCATCTCGAGCTTCCCTCGCGCGGCCCACTTCGGCTAGTCAGTAGCCTTGCCCTATGCAACTTGCTCTTAGCACTTCAACTTAGCCTTCAGGATTCCCTACCCCTGGCCCTTCATCTGCAGCTAGTATCCATGAGCCTCTCTACCCTCCCGGCATGGTTCCTCCTAGCCTTAACCATCTCGGAGATGTCCCGCCTGGCCATTACCCCTCCGGTTAGATATCGTTCCTAACTCCCCCTCCTTGAGTGTTTTCGGTACCAATTATGGCTACCTTATCCCTTCCTAACCTGACCCCGGGGATCCCAGTCTGGTACATTGATCCCCTAGCCACTACCCCGCCTGGTCAGCCCAAACCTTATCTTGCTCATGTTGCGACAACTTCAGGTAACGGGGGAAAAGTGCACAAGGAGGCACCTAAAGACAAGGCTGCCCTGAGAAACCCTGCTCCTCCTCAACCTCAAAAGTGTACCCCCCCGTGCTCTATTGATGTTGTTGGTCATTCCACCCATCATTATCCTGAATTTCCTTGTATCAAGCCCATGGTTAATGTTGCATTCCTTGAGTCTACGGTCCCTGAAGCCTCTGTTTCTTCCTCGACTGTAGCCAATAACCCTAAAAATATTCACACCAACCAACCTTGTGCTTTGTGTGATCTCCATGGCCATTATACGCACCGTTTTCCCTGCCTCACATTACCATGCCTCTTTGGAGGCAGTTTGGGAGTACAATATTGAACAAAACCAGTCAGCCTCCCCCGTCCTTACATAATATGCTTCGAGCCAGCTTGAGGATTTACCCACTCCCATTGACATTCCTCCTCCTAATGTCAAGATGATGGAGCCTGTGACCACCATTCTCTACCTATCATCATTCATGAGATCCATGGTGGAGGCTCCCTCTAAGACTTCCCCTTCTGCTTCGCTCGACCTCCCTTCAGCGATCACGCTGGGCTCAAAATCAGTGGATCCCTTATCTACTTGTTCTTCCATCGCCCCCCATGATGATGCACATGTGAAACTTTCTTCTCATGATGATGAGTCAGGTAGCTTTGCCGCATCATGTGGCCTCTCTTCCTCCAATCACCCCATCTTCTACTATGATGACGACATCATGGAAGCCTTTTCCACCCCTCACTTTATCTTTCCCGCCCATAAGAGGAATGGCACCATCCGTTTCTATGGTGACTTTCATGACCTGAGAACAAACTTACCCCAAGGTAGCTCCTACACACCACCTACCCGATGGTGTGCAGGTGGTAGAGATCCTACCCAGACCACTCCCTCTAGCAGTGTTTGTTTGATTTCTAACATGCACTCAGGTTACTAGAATTGTTCATCATCCTCTCATTTGTTGTCTTGTGACACCATTCAGATGGGCCCCCCATCCACACCTTATATCGGTTATGCTGATGGTGCAAGTCACTACTCCCAGAATCTAACCTCGGCAGGTTGGGCCATTTTTACCCCCTTACATTTGCTTGTTCTCTTGAATGGTGTATGCATTGGTACTGCCACCAATAACCACACTGAATATGATGTAGTGCGAGGTTTATTAGCTGGTACCCTTTCCCATCGCGTCCTTCACCTTCATTTCATTTATATTCCCTACTTCTTGTCATGCAATTTAATGGTGTCTATCGTGTGCATAATCCTATCCTTTTTAGAATATATTTAAGAGTGAAGCTTTTGATGCGTGAATTTGAAATCATTACATTCATTCATGTACCGAGAGCACAAAATAACTATGTAGATAACATTGCAAACAATATTATAGATTGGCACTTAGAACACGCATTTAACACAAGACAATAACTTTAAACCATCAAAATGATGCATATCCATTATATGTGTCATATAAAATGTTTTAGAGTCCATTGACTCTGATACATATGACATGCCCATAGCATGTTACAAAAAATCAAAACTAGGGCCACCACTTGTCCCTACACCTAATCACTATCTATAGGATCCCGAGCCAATGGCTCTGCTCCTGCAGCTCGTATATCGCACATCCCCTGTCCGGCCTTCGCCATGCGCCGCATGACCCCTCGCCACTCTGAGGGTAGACCAATACAAGGTTGTATGTATTGGTCATCCAAGTCTTGCTAGCCACACTCTAAAATAGCGGTCATAAGCCTCTCGCATCTACAATGGATTTCCTCCAGGAGGGCCACTACATCCTCATTTTGTGGTGCTCTCGATCCATTAGGCCCTGCAGCTCCTAATATTATAGGTCATCCCATGTACCCGACCAGTTTTACGGGTGTTGTATCTGCATACCAAAAGTGAAAGAATTAGTACCATATACAATATTCTGAAACTTTAAAATGCACATAAAATATTACCACCTTGTCACTTACTATTGGCCCCCCATACTAGACCAGGCAGTAGTGGCAAGTCCGGGTCCCCACGATAACTCATCCCACTATAGGGATAGTCATCTATGTACAATGGCATCTGATCCCAATGAGCAAATAAATCAGACTGGAACACCTATCTGACTGCCCCACTTTCCCCTCTGCACAGTAGCCATCCCCACCGGCGCATCATGGGCTCCCTCGAGCCCCCATCCTAGATCTGTATACAAGGTTGAAGTGTTGGGATCTCCTCAAAGAAGAGCGAGCACAACATTGTGCCATATGCACAGTCATGGTCCACTTGTCGCTTGCATAGCGGAAATTGTTGTTTCAACGACGAGAGCATCATTTTGTATCACCCATAGTAGGTCCCACTCAACACACTCTCAACAATAATCATATGACCCCAAGTGATGTGGTGGAGTGCGTGGTTGCCAAGGATCCACAGCACGAGTCTCTAACCTCTCTATATCCCTGATCGGTATTCGTGTCCTTTTGACATGGAGACCTAGTCGACAATGGCGCTCTACAAACTCCATGATGTTCCACCCTCGCGGTAACACTGACTAAGTATTTCCCACCATCCTAAGTGGTGGGAGACCAGTCAGAAAATATACATCCTAGACCATCAAATCGATCCCGTGCCCCTGCACTATAAAGACCTCATGGTCCGGATTCCAATAACTAACAATCTGAGCCAACAAGGGCTCCCCAACTCTCATCAAAAGGTTCTCCACAAAATTCAGGACCCCAAACTTTGCCAATGAACTACAGACACCATGATCCTCTTGGATCTCCGACTATAATGTGCCCAGTTCTCTCTCTTTCCAATTGATCCGCAATTCTTCCATATCTGCACAAAACCATCATATTTGTCATTGTAAAGAATGGAAATACTACATTCAAACATAAAAACCCAGCTCTCAGCCAAAAAATAGCACATAAATACCCCTCTCTGTCAAGTCACACTTTCAGGAAAAATCCTAGGGCAGGTCGTAGTTTTCAACCCAAAACCTACTACCCAAGTCATAGATATTGCCCCAAAAAGTGCGACCCAACCATGAAGAGGAGCAGGGGTCTATTCCTGAGCTCTGGGAACCTAAACTGAATTTCAATCCACTAAAATGAAAGATTAGGGTTAGGCCTCTTACTTGCAAGTGACGGATCTCAAGTCCAAAGGTCGGTTTTTCAGCTATGATCACTGCAATATTTAGGGCCTTCTCTCCTCTCTACATTCACCATAGCTACACTTGCAAATGAGTGAATTTGGAGGGAAAATGGCTTATCAAAAGAGAAACCCCAAATTTTTCTTTCGCCCACTGTGAGTAAACTGTAGCTTAGTTTAACAAACCATCTGTACCGTTGGAAAGCTCTAACCAAGCTCTAAAAGGGTATCTGTTAGTTTTTTGTGATTTTATACTTGACTAGGACACATTTTTCCAAGAAGGGTCACTTCACCACTCCTTAAAATCGAATTTCTTCACTTGCAACACTTGTACTTAGGGCACCACTTTTCCTGTATACTTTTCCATGCTCGTGTCAAATATCGTCATGAGTAACCATCTTGTACTCATGTTTTTATGGTCCCCACTAGACCTTTTCTGTGTGACAACATCATGGAGTTTCCCTTGTTTAGAGAATCTGAGTTGAGTCATCATCGCATCCATGGAGTCCATCTGGAGTCCCTTTGTATCATGCTATAATCCTCCATCCTTCATTGCTTGGTTCCTCTCTCATGTCGCACATTATGGCCTTCAGTCCTACTATCCCCTATCCCCTTTGATATTATGTCAGTTGCTGCCAGGTCAGCCATGCCCTTTATGCTCTAACAAGAGAATTTGTTTGTCTGCTACTCAGTACCCCCCATTTCATCACCACCCCTGGTGTTAGTCTATCAGTCACTCTATTATTTTCTCTCATGCCTTAGCTGATGATCCCTTATTGTCTCACCTATGGCAGACCTCCTTATGTCGACATCAACTCATTCATTCTAATAGATAGGTCTAGAGGGTGATGTACCTTGGTTCTCGATTGCACTCCTTTTCGGTGCCTTGGATCAGGAAAAGGGACTCCTTATTACCCTTTGACTTGATTCTTTCTCAGCTGCAACTCCTTCCAGCATGATCAAGATCCGTATACTTGATGGTTCAGTGATGCAATAGATTGTACCAGTGATTCCCGGGTGTGTGTGAAATGTTTCATCCCTCATGAGGGGGTGGCCCTTTAGGTAGCCCCCCACATGCCCAGATGAAATCTTCATCACAACCCTCGATGCAACTCCAGATATTTGATGGTTTCGGCCTTCTAGTGTGCATGTATCATTCAGATTTTCAGATACCTCTCCTGTTTATAGGGCCTCTTTGGTTGTACTTATGTCTCATGTACTCAGATATTATTGTATAAGTCATGGATGTTATCCCAGGCACAGTATGTATGCGGGATCCATTATCATGTTTTCATTTGGCTCATTTTTATGCCAGCACGTACTATATAGTTCAGTCGCTTGTTTACTGGACGCATTATTCTTTGTACTTTGTCTCGGCGGGCATAGGTATGCCTCCCCCGCCTCTTGTAGCACAAGGACTCACTCATAAAAGAAACTTGTTGCACCTGTAAGTCTCGCCTCCTCAGGTTCTTGTCCTCTAGCGCTTTGGTCTACCTTATATTTCTCTCTCTCTGACTTCCCTTTCGGTGTCTAGTGACTTAGTTCGTACAATGTACTTCGGTCATACGATTAGCTCATAACGCTCACACGCTGGGGGGAAATCTGTTCCACTAATTTTTGGTCATCTAACCTATTACTATTAGATGGACCAAATTACACCATGTAAGACCAATTTTACCCTAAGTAAAAATTGCTTTCACTATGAAAAATAACTTAGTAATCCTTAATTTATTAAGTTGTTTATGGTCTAAACAGGAAACCCCATGAGGAAATATTGAATAAATCAATATTTTTTTGATTTTCCTCAAGGAATAATTAGTTAAACAACAGTTTAATTAATATTCCTAGTCCTATTTAACCTAAAATAGGAAAATTAATTAGATAAATCATTATTTATATTATTATTTTCTAGGAATAATTATTTAGGCCTTATTTAAATAATATTCCTTGTTAAATTTGACTAAATCATTCATAAATAATTGAATAAATCATTATTTATTTAATTATTACTCAACCACATCCTTAAAATAATAAATGAATAATTTATTTATTTATTATTTACAAATAAAGGGATTTGACCAAATTCAAATCCTTTTCTCCCTCCAACAAATATAATAAAAAATTCCATAAAAGTTGGATCTAGATTTGGTTAATAATATTTTAATTATGCACCAATATCTAGACTAACTCAATATTTTGTTATAAATAGAAGGTTTTTTTCATTCACTCACTACCTCTTGTTGTGTAAAGATCACTTTGGATCTATAGTTTTGGTCTGACTTTCATCCTCCATCATTGTCATATTTTGCTACCATTTTTCTTCTGAGCTAGCTTTGAGTTCCATTTTTTGTCTGGGTTTTCTACACCATCAAGAGAGAGATATCTTAGATTTGAAGTGCTGAGGACATACAAGAACCCATCCCATTGAGGGGGAATGGTAACATCTTTCTATGTTACCTTCCCAGGTGTCAAAAATACAAAAATTCTTTAAAAATATTCTTGTCTTGTCTATTGGATGCATGGAGCAACTCTTGCTTTTATTTACTGTTTAATGTCTTTTACTGCATAAATCTGGATTTTGTAGCATTTATCTTGGTCAAATAGTTGCAGATCTAAAGAAATTGGCAGCCATATTTGATGTTAGGATTGTTTGTTATGAACAACTAAAGTGAGCTTTTTTCGTACACTTGCGATTAGAATTCATCCTAATAGTGCCTCCTCCTGCCAATTCAACATATAATTCCTCCCTGCCTATCATGGCTGGAGGAGATTTGTCTACCATATTGTAATAATATGTTGTAATTGTGTACCCTATGAGACAACACCATTCTCTTATAAGTATTCCCATATTTATATTTTACTGATAGAAACAAAAAGAAAATATACCAAATTTTTTTCGTGATTGTAATGGTTCATTTTAGCCCCAATGTTAAACAAAGTTCTCTGATACCACTTGTCATGAAAATTCATTATATATAACCTTAATACATAAAATTCATTTTCAATTTCCACTTAATAACAGTCCCTCAATTTATATGGTTATTTTACTCGATGTCAAACGTTTCATTAATACTTAATTTTATCCCATATCGCCTTTTGTGTAGGCGCCCATTGAATTATATTAGAAATCATGTAATAAATTCAATATTATCATGCATAGCCTCTCGTCTATGCCATGTCTATTTGGACATATTACCTATATCTAACAACCTATATGTATATATCTCTATAGTCATGTCACACCTTATCTCAGAGGTAGGCTATATCCATACCTATAACCAACCAACCCCATATGCATATATATATCCTTACCTCACATGTTTATTTTTTTAACATTGTTGAAATAATGGATATGATGCATGTACCTAGTCACCTATTTCAATGTTGGTGTTATGTAACATATATTTCATACAAAGTATGCACCCATTTCAAAACCAAGCTTGTTAAACCTTATTAACTCCACCATAATTCACGTGGTACCACAGTTATTAACAATGATTCATATGATTCTTGTTAAATCCCATAAGGGAAAGTTCCTTAGTGAATTTGGAGAAAATTCCTCCCTGCCACATACCCATTCTCACCTACAAATCACATGGTGTAGGGATGGGCTCAATGTTGGGTAACGTTCGACATCTAGGATCCCTTGAGGTGATCCGACAGTGGCCATTCTTGATTTGAAAAACCTAACATGACCCCTTTTCCATATATCTCATCATGTTGTGTTTCATCTCTTCCTTTTTTTTGTCTGGCTCTTAAACGAGCAAGTTTGATTTGTGGTCGCCTTGTTTGAAGGCAGCTGAAATTTTAATGGAGAAGGTTCGCTAGGTTTTGATGCGGGTGTCGATATTTCTAGGGTCATCATGTCTATTTTTATTTATATATAGTGTCACCTCTATATTTATGAAGGTCAATTAAGATGGTACTACCTTTTCACCCTAGGGTATTTCTTTTTCGGACACTACAGGAGATGCTTAGACTTAGGTAATTTTCAATTTCGATGATTTATCCAGGTTAGTTAGTAATATTGGTGGTTGTTCCTATTATGGCTGTCACTTTGCTAAGGAATGTTTTTTACATGTTTGGAGGAGTTGATGTATGCCAAAATCTTGGGAATATATTTTGACGACACTACTCCGAGTTTTATTCATGGTATTGTGTATACCTAGGTAACCCTTTTCCTTTTTGTTACAATGACCACCCTAATTTCCTATCGTTTCCTTTTTGAGATGGTTACTCTCACCATGGTAGTGTCAAAAGGTACATCAGAGAATGATTCAGTGGCCAGAAGATGCACCAGTATTCTAGTTTTGACTGTGCATAGAAGCATCGGGTTAGTATTGGACATTTCCTCTAATGTTGTCTCATTATATTCAAGGATAATTTTGCGAACTATTTCAATCTCTTCCACAACCTAACATTGTGCGTATTATGCACAAACGTGCCTATCTTGGTTACCCTTCTAGTTTTCTACCAACATTTTATTTAGTTTACATATTGCTAATAGGAAACATTTTTCTCGGATCTGAATTTTTTTGTTTCTTTGTAGGTACTTCAATGCACGACATACCTCTATGCGCAACATAGGTAGGAAATTTTCTAGTTAACTGTTATTTCAAGAAAAAATAAACATTTTCCTTGTCTATTGGTTTTAATGAGCTGCAATTCTCAAATTTCTTGTCTCTTTAGCTTTCCCTTTTCTCATAGGTATTGAAACTAGGTTATGGTTTCCTTTCTCCTTCCCTTTTCGTTATTAGCTGGCTTTATCTTCTAATACTACAAGTCGCTACTTCAGATTAGTTTCATGCCCCCCTCTCACTCATGAAGGAAGGGAAAAGAGTAATCATGTTGGTTGGAGTTCTTCTATGTCTGCTAAATTTTAGATATGTTGGATGTTCATTTTGGTTGGTCTATTGGTTTATCTAGGTGGCATATTCAGCTAGAAGAAGGATCTGTAATACTTATATATATTTTAAAAATGGGTTATGCCCACTCTAATATTATGGTCATGGATCATTAAACTCGTTACTATATTTTATGGTTCACTATGGTGAATTAATTGACTTAGCATAATTTTTGTTATGCTCATAGGGTATAGATAAAGTTAGTTTATGTTTCTCAGGGTTACTAGTTGAAAATGTGTTAGTCTTTTATGTTAATAAATATTTCTTTCACCAAATTCTGAGTTATACTCTTCATATGGTTTGTCTAGCTCGCCTTTAATGTTAATTTTTTCATTATCATTCATCACCATGAATTTTTTTATCTTTGGTGATAGTTAATGGCTTGCAAATTTTTTTTTATCATATAATAAATGTGCACTTTTATATCATAATTTATATCGAATTCTGAGTAACTCCATTATTAAGAAACGGATAATTTATCTCTTATGCTATGTTTATTTACTTTGCGTATTAGTTTTTAGATGTTGACTCTGGTTACCTTTAGATACACCGATATAACCCATTCCTTCCATGGATTGGGTTTTATAGAGTCAACTCCTTTAGTCTTTTAATATCCTCTTTTTACTTTTATACAAACTTGTGCTAACCCATACCATATAAGTATCATGTTTACTTGTATGTTTTTCCTTTGGATAATGGATAGTTTGTTTCAGTATTTCTTAAACAAATAACGAACCAAAACTGAGATAAATGTAAAAGGGTCACTTAAGTTTAGTTTCATGATATAATCCTTATGTGATATGTTTTTTATCTGCTCTTTCTGTAAGACTGAATTTGGGGCAGCTCCCCTAGTGTAATAATTCAGGTTTTCTTTTTAATGGCTTCCTAACTTTCATTTGATCACGTCTAACTGGTGATAAAGGAAACCAACTTAAAATACCATTTATAACTCAGCCTTCAGTGAGACCCACCATATCTATATTTTCTTTTCAATACTGTCTAGTTCTAGTCATATGATCCTACGCATTTCCTTAAGTAGTAAACAATTTATTACTCCCTGGGTCTAGCACTGTGAGCTGTTAGCTCCTCCTGTTATCTTCCTATTGATCCAAAATATGGATTACTATGGATTACTATATAGGAAAATTATCCATCGTGGTTAACGCCTCAGAACTATTGAGAAATATGTATATAGTTACGCAGTGAAGTTTTTAGTTTTCCTTCAATAGTTTCTTTACATAACCAAATACTTATACTACATACTGCTAATTCATGGAAGCGAATGGTAAATTATATTGTTTATGAGTAAATAATTCCCAATCCCATCTAAACTAGTTTCCACTACTTTAACCACGTAATTCCATTACTCCAAGATTCAGCCAATTGGATTTTTTATATCAGATTTCGAAAATTCAAAATAGACAGTCTCAATAAATATCTTAAATCTTAAATCTTAAATTTGATTTGAATATGAAAGCAAATTATATGACTGGCATAGTAAAAACCATGTCCATTTAGGTACAGTTACGACTTCAATATTGACAATATTCAGACATAAAACTAACCAGAATAATATGCCCATCAAATTAAATGCTACCAATTTTTTTTATATAGGAAATCAAATACCTTTCAACCAAAAATTTTGACCATAAGAAACCATATTAACTTGGAAAGAATAACTTGCCACCCAACCATGAACCATCACCTTTGGTTCTCCCCTGAGCTAAGATATTTTCTCCAGAATCAACAAACTCTTGTGATTCTTGGCCAAGATATTTTATTCCTTGCTTCCCTAACAGACTTTCCTTATTAGTGTCTTGATTTTCTTGGGTTTTCCTACCCCATAGCCTAGGATTTTCCTCTTTTTCGAAAAAAGGTATTTTTTTTTAGAGCCTGTATTTTCCCCTATAGTGCTTTATTCACGTATTATCAATGTTTTTTCCCCACACCGAGTGATGTATTATATTTTTCTCTCCCAATCTAATAAAATCACATTAATTCACTCATATGGTTTTTTATGAGTAAATAAGGGAAGTTTAGTTCCATCCTATCCATCCACATTGGATTTGGGATAGAAATATTGATCTCATTAATTCACATATTATTTTCCAAGTAAGTCCTCCAATGTGTTAATATTTATTATTATTAAAATCTATTAATAACATCATCATAGTTACTCCAAAGAGTCTATTATGGTTACCTTGCCATTATTAAATATAGTTGAGTCTAATAAAATAATATTTACATGAATATAGAGGGGTATTAAAATATCTAAAGAAGAGCAGATGAGAATGAAATGAAATATTTGTTAATTTACATGTAAATATTTATAAAGTGGTTAGATTTAATAGTGAAAATAAGGAGTTATTATATGTAAATATGTGAAAAGTGGTCGGATTGAATAGTGAAAAGTAGGGAGTCATTTATTGGACAAGGTTTAATTCTTGGAAGGGTTTCATTTAGATTCAATGTTTGCCTATAGGTAATGGTCAAGCATTTTATTGAAATTTGTACTATTCCAAAATTTTCTGACAATAATTTGGAATATTAATTTTCATTGATTTCACCAAGGAGGAGAATAAATGGGTAAGGAGGCCCATGCATAGTGATAATATCAATAAAATCCCTCATAGTATGAATGGGTATCATCATTGGAGCTGGTTTTCACACCCTCATGTGTGAACAGGGTTATTTGCAAGAGAAAAAGGTCAAGTTTGACCAAGTCAACAGCGATGGGCCAAGAGGTGAAGAAAACTTAGAGAAACAACACAGTATGAATGGGAAGAGGGTTATTTGGTGGAGGAAACCCTAAGAGAAGTGGGACCCATGGAGAGGGGCTTTCAATTGTTTAAAAGGAGGGCAAGGCAACCATTGTTATTCATGATTGTATTATTCATCTCATTGTCTATTTAGACAATTGTGCATTTTTTGCTGTTTAGCAAGAGTTGTCGTGGAAATTCCCGTTTAGGATTCCTTCTCCTTCTTGAGAGGACTATTGAGGGATTGTTATTCATTCTCCACATTTCTTAGCTCAAGGCCAAAGCTTCCTCCTCGAAGATAGCATTATTGCAGCAGCAACATAATTCTGAGTTGTAGGGTGTTGCAGTGGAGGACCTCAACACCATTTCCGAAGCTGATTTTCAGAGGAGGGAGTCCCCATTCCTTTGGGAAGCTAGTGAGGAAGGGTTTAGCACTTGTTTAATATATTGGCATCATTCCAACTCATTCCCTTGCCCCTATAGTGCAGTTCCATCCAGTAACTGCACTATTTTTGGTGGAGCATTTGTAGTGGGGCTCTTGCAGATTGTTGGAGGGTGAGATCTTTGGTGAAGGGATCAACCTTTAATTCTAAAGATCCATTTGAGGAGGCATATTCAGTTTGGGAATCATATATAGCCATCTCCATCCAGTTCTATTTCTGAGTTGCTGCTGCTACCCAGCAACTCCGGCATTTTGCAGTTTTTGTATATTGCAGCCAATCCTTTCGGGATTGACTCGAGGTAGTCTTTTGGAGCTGAAATCTTCACTCCCAATGTTGTATTGGGCCATGTATTGATATATATATGTATTTTAAATATGTTAGCATGTAGTTGCTCTATAAAACTGCGTTGTCATAGCTTGGGCATACATGTGTAGCAGTGGTTTTATCTTGATTTGTGTACTTGTCTCTTGAGGCTGAGCATTGCTTATCTTGAGTAGAATTTTCCTCAAGATCTTGTATTCTATTGTTGTTGCTATTATTTAATAAGATGGATATGGATTTCTCTCACATTTCTATGAGTTGAGTGTTGTTGTTGCTCCATTCGTTGTGTTTTCATATTGCTGCAGCTCCAACTTTAGAATATCTTGGGATATTCTCATTGTTGTAGCATTTTCATAAAAAGGAATATTACAATGGTATCAAAGCATGATCTCTAGCTCAGCCGGTGGATCTCAGCCATCATGCTATCAAGGAGAGAGAAGATGAAGACTCCACTATGTGGAGATAAAAAGCAAGATAAGCTTACAAAGCTTCTTCCAAGATCTGTACAGAGCATTCATGAATAATTTGAGAAGATAAGAAGGGAGATATGTACAGGATCTCCAAGAGGGTTTAAAACTGAGTCAAACTCTAGATTTTCTTATAGGAAGTGTGAGCATGCAACCACACCCTATGATGTACAGCGCAGTCACATGGCCAGTTTTTCCATGAGAGAAGAAGGAGAAGAAGGAGTGCCGAAGAGAGGAACTCTTGGTGGTTTCTTGCATGAGTATTAATCTCAAACTCAGAAGTTTAGAGATCATATTACTTTTCCAGAGTTTTTCAAGATCATGGTGAGGAGGAGCAAGCAGAATAATGAGGATAGATATCTTCTATCTATATTTTATGGTTCCCCTACTTGTTCAGCCAAGGCTTGGATAGAAGAGCTAGACACCTTTTTGCAGTAGCATCAAATTTACGAAGATGAAGCCATCAGAGTAGCAGCGCTGCACTTGGGAGGTAAGGCCTATGCATTGTGGTTATTTGAGTCATTTACTTTGAAAAATGCAAATAATTCTTCCTAAGCAATGTTCTTTAGAAATTTGATGAAGAGATTTGGTAGGAGGAATTCTGAAATACACATGGAGGAAATAAACACATCCAAACAAAAAAAACCCTTGCATGTGATGGAGGAAACCATAGACTCAAAAAAAATTCAAAGAACCATGAAGGAGGCTGATATCTTGCATCATAATTTATTGGAGGCAAGACCTTCATCTTGTGTTTTGGCACAAAGAGGCAAAGAGATCCCGTTTCAAAAATAGGATCCAATCATTGGAGGGTTGCCCACTCATATTGAGGAGGATGAGGGCAGCAGCGCTGTCATTTCTAGAGTTGATCTAGCACCTCTTGTAGAGGGAGGAGGAGGTCTTGCTCCAACTAGAGGGATTCTTGTAGCTTTGCAAGGAAGTCCCCAGGATCTTAGACATGGAGGTCTAAGAAAAATTAGTGAGCAACATGATTGTGCAGCATTGCAGCTGGAAGGAGGAGGAAGGGAGGAAGAGCAGCATCATGTGATGAGAGGCACACACCCTTCTCTATTTCAGAGAGATAGTGCAAAGAGGATTCAGATTGTATTGCACTGTGAGAGCAAGGGCAAGGTTTCCCAACCATATGTGCAGTCCACTCTTGACATTGATGTCTCACTGCATAGAGGCATTCCACCAGGGAGGCCACCAGATCTATCATTGATGAGAGACATTTTGTCTTTGGATTCACTGCTCTTGGATTTTTGAGAGGTGAAGAGTTTGGAGGATAACTTTGGCATGGGGGATTTCAAAGTAGCAGACAACAACAGGAAGAGAGCTTCACATGCCAGAGCACCAGCGCTATCTCTGAGGAGGATTGATCCTTAATGGAGATCTCATCTCTTGGTAGAGTACTCCAAGGATCTTGATGCATGCCTGATCCTTGAAGACCTCAATGGATATGATTGATACATGGTAGATATGGTCATCTATTCACATGGCAGAGTCTTCTTGACTAGAGATTCTATTCTCAAGGAGAAGTTGTTGCATGCAGCATATGAGGACTTCATTTCCCTGCATTTTGATGCATATCTTACCTTGGCAGAGGAGTTCATTTGGGAGGGCATTCAGCAAGACATATTTTGGCATATGGAGAGATGCATAGCCCGAATGATGATGGTGATGATGTCACAGCCACCTTCCTACTCATTGGGAGTAAGGGAGCATTTTCAGTTGAGCCATTTTAGCTCAAGTCCTCAAGTACACAATGGAGGATGTACAATTTCACCTTATGTTTTGTACTTCCTGTTTTCTTATGAGCAGCATATTATCCCAAGGAGGATTATTTATTCTTGTATATTGTATTATGATGTACTTGAATCCATTTGTAGCATTGATATTGGCTATCTCATTGGTGGTTTGTGGGAGAGGCCACATGATTTTTGGTGTGCCCCATTGACACCCTTTTGTATTTTCATGTTCACATATTGTAGAATGATCATGGCAGCAAAAAAGTGGCTGGAAAATCACTTTTTTTTGTTTGAATTGATGCAGGCAAGGGATGCACTACACTGGTTCCATGGGTGGAACTATGATTCACTCTCCGGTTGTCATTTGGCAACTTGTTCTTATTGTACTATGCTTCCATGTATTGCTGATATGTTTATGGGGAGATTTATTTTGAGAGTGGGCTTGAGATTGAGGATGCCCATTTGGAGCATGATTCTCCTTATTATACATGTTGTACATATCAGGAGGAGCCATAGGCCAACCATGAATGCCACGTTACATTTCTTTCCTTCTTGTGGGAGGGACCACTTGAAGAACTTGAGGAGGCACTCAATGGATCATGAGGAGATGGAGGAGTTAGCACAATCAACTCTTTTCCCTTTGAGGATGAGGGGAGACTCATATATGAGCCACTCCATTTATATGAGAAAAAAATATGGTAAGAGTATTGATGACTTGCATAGTGATTTTTCTATATATATAAATCTCTTAACCATATATGTGCAGGGAATTGCTCGAAAAAGGAATACTCTTCCTTCTAGATTTTATGGTCTACATAAGGCCATTATGGATGATCACTCCCTAAGAGGATATGGGGAGGATATTTCTTATGGATAACATACTCACTTTTCACATTACATCATTCACTTTCTCCATGAGATTGGGGCATCAAGCAAATGGTGGGGAGGCCACCCATCATTTTATTTTCTATGGCAGTGGAGAGTCAAACTGCATTGGTTACATTTGAGGGACCATTGTCCTTATCCTTTACTTCACATGGAAACCAGAATGATTCTCCTTATGGTTCCCTTGGTTGATATTGCTATAGCTTCTCTTGGGAGCATGATTGGAGGAGAGACACATTGGGTGAATGTGTCCTTTGAGGGAGAAATTCCTCACACTTTTGGCACTGCATGTTATAAGGGTAGCATGGGACATGATATGGTTACCTTAACAACACATTTGTCACTTTGTGAGGTGAGCCATATGACGGAGGAGATTCCATATGATGATGACTTCCAACTCATAATATATGGAGATACTTGGGCCAGCATGATTTGCAGCTTTGGAGGAGAGATCCTTGGAGATCTAGTCTTCATCTTGCCACTTGAGGGAAAGTATTTTGCAGCCCAGGATCAACACTCTCTCTACACTTATCATGAGTGGAGAGATGGACAGTGTGGGGTAGGCTACATTGTCTACCATGAGCATATTTTCATCACACCTACTTTGCAGAAGCCAAAGGTGGAGGACAGTTTCCAGGAGTTGCCTAGTTGGAAGGTAACTCATTTTGTATGGATGATTGCTTGGGGGATGGAGGATCCACATGAGGAAGATGTTCCTCAAAACATTATAGACTCCAAGCCTTGAGAGGAGGCTTTCCAGTTCTGTCCTTGTAGTTGCTTGAGGACAAGCAACATTTGGGAGGGGAGGACTGTAATATTCCAAAATTTTCTGACAATAATTTGGAATATTAATTTTCACTGATTTCACCTAAGAGGAGAATAAATGGGTAAGGAGGCCCATGCATAGTGATAATCTCAATAAAATCCCTCATATTATGAATGGGGATCATCATTGGAGCTGGTTTTCACACCCTCATGTGTGAACAGGGTTATTTGCAAGTGGACAAGCTCAAATTTGACCAAGTCAACATCGCTGGGCCAAGAGGTGAAGAGCACTTAGAGAAACAACGCAGTATGAATGGGAAGAGGGTTATTTGGTGGAGGAAACCCTAAGAGGAGTGGGACCCATGGAGAGGGGCTTTCACTTATTTAAAAGGAGGGCAAGGCAGCCATTGTTATTCATGCTTGTATTATTCATCTCATTGTCTGTTTAGACAATTGTGCATTCTTTGCTGTTTAGCAAGATTTTTCGGGGGAATTCCTATTTAGGATTACTTCTCCTTCTTGAGAGGCCTCTTAAGGGATTGTTCTTCATTCTCCACATTTCTGGCTCAAGGCCAAAGCTTCCTCCTCCAAGACAGTGTTATTGCTGCAGCAACATAATTATGTGTTGTAGGGTGTTGCAGTGGAGGACGTCAACACCATTTCCGGAGCTAATTTTCAAAGGAGGGAGTCTCCATTCCTTTGGGAAACTAGTGAGGAATGGTTCAGCACTTATTTTAGATCTTGCCATCGGGCCAACTCTTTCCCTTGCCCCTACAACGCAGTTCCATCCAATAACTGCGTTATTTTTAGTGGAGCATTTGTAGTGGGGCTCTTGCAGATTGTTGGAGGGTGAGATCTTTGTTTAAAGGATCAGCGTTTCATTCTAAAGATCCATTGGAGGAGGAATATTCAGTTTGGGCATCATCTACAACCATCTCCATCCAGTTCTATTTCTGAGTTGCTGCTGCTACCTAGCAACTCCGACATTTTGCAGTTTTTTTATATTGCAGCCAATCCTTCCGGGATTGACTCGAGGTAGTCTTTGGGAGCTGATATCTTCACTCCCAATGTTGTATCGGGCCATTTATTGATATATATATGTATTTTAAATATGTTAGCATGAAGTTTCTCTATAAAACTGCGCTGTCATAGCTTGGGCTTACATGTGTAGTAGTGGTTTTATCTTGATTTGTGTACTTGTCTCTTGAGGCTGAGCATTGCTTATCTTGAGTAGCATTTTCCTCAAGATCTTGTATTCTATTGTTGCTGCTATTATTTAATAAGATGGCTATGGATTTCTCTCACAATTCTATGAGTTGAGTGTTGCTGCTGCTCAATTTGTTGTGTTTGCATATTGCTGTAGCTCCAGTTTTAGAATATCTTGGGATATTCTCATTGTTGTAGCATTTTCCTAAAGAGGAATATTGCAAAATTAGAAATATTATAATTAAATTATATTTTAACTAGTGTACATATAAGTGAATCAAATCCTACTCTCATTTCCTTCAAAGTGTGATTCAAATTCTAATATCACAGTTGATTTTGAAGGGCTTCGTTCTATAAGGTGACTCTAACTAAAGTTCAAAAATTCATTATATTTGGAAGTAGAAACCTAAAATCTATCCATGTTAGTCCATTATGTTAGGTTGAATGTTGGATGTCCCACACCAGAAATAATTCACTAACCAATATTGGGGTGCACCTAAGTTTGAAACTCGGTGAACCTACCTAGTGTGCTTGTGGGAGGTTGTGTTAGGCCTAGGAGCGTAGGGGAAACCCCTCCAAATTAATCCTGGTCCTCCTTGGTGAGAAGCAACAAGTCTACCTATTCTCCCTATACACACAAAAGAAATAGTAAAAAAAACCCATCATATTAAGGATTTATGTGACCCTCATCAAATTCTATTCGTAGATGATTTTAATAACCTAAATACCCTTAGATAACAATTTCTTAAACCAGAAATTAAACTTGCAAATTAAAAACACAAAAAAATCATATATATATATATATATATATATATATATATATATATATATATAATTATATAATTCTCAAGTCACTTCATGGTTTTCATTATTTTCCACATTTATATTTCTATTCAAACAAGAGTTGTTCTTAGGATTTGCATCATGAATAAATATAAAATAAAATAAAGTATTAAGTTTGTATTTTTGGGCTAGTAAGTTGCAAGAAGATTTTTTTTCATGATTATTGCTCATGTGAGATTAATTGTTCTTGTGAACTATGTACATGTTTAATGAAACTAAGAATATTTGCAATTTGTTTTTTATTTAAAATAATTTAACATAGTTGTGGGGAGTTGTCCTTTGTCTTGTTCTTAGGCATACTTGGTATGGGTCGCTTTGTCTTGTTCTTAGGCATACTTGGTATGGGTCGATTGTGTGAGGTAAAAAAATATAATGTCGGTGAAACAATAGTACTTGTATCAAGTTACTATGTTGAAATTCGATTGTGAAATAAGAGAAAATTTGAGCGTAAAAGGCATAGATTAAAAAGTTTTTTATATTTGACAATACACTTTTTAATAAATATTTTAGAGTGAAAATATAGACGTTGACATAAAAATTTAATACTTTATGATCTTATACTTATTATATATCATAATTTCTCTTGATTATTTAGTTTTTCTATAGATTAGAAGTGTACTTATTTTATAGAAGTGTACTTATTTTATATTATTTAAAATTTAAATGATAAAAGTTCTACATTGAAAATAATAAAATCAATTGCAATTTAGTAAAAGGAAACTAATACTATGTTGTCACATTATGGAAAAAAAAAAGAAAAAGGTTAAAAAATATATTGTAAATTTAATAGAAAAGATAAACAAAAATTTGTAAATTTCATATGTATAGAAAATATTCACATTAAAATTTATTTTTTATCAAAATTTAAAAATACATTACGCAAATAAATTAAACATATTTGATATATAATTTTCAAATGATATTCTTATAAGAAGTTATTATGTTAGAGTTTTTAAAAAGTTTAAGTTATTACGTTAATGTTTTTAGTAAATCTAAGTTATTATGTTAACTTTATGAATAAATTTAAGTGTGCAATGTGTACGAATAATAGTTAAATGATGTATACTCTAATTACTATTTTAAATTTCAAATTGGCTTGATATTTATTATGTGCATGTTTGATTTTAGGATACATATGTTGTATGTTCTTATTTTACTATACATAGTGATGATGAATCACAATAAATGATCCAAAAAAATATGAAATGTTATTTTACCATAAGAATTATTTTGAAGAAACATTATGAATCACAAAAATTTGCATTTTGAAACATAATTTTTATATTTATTTCAAATTATTTTTTCAAAATTTAATTTTTAAATAATAATATTTTTATAACAAAGTGAGATTAATTATCAACGATTCTTACTTTTGGAAATGGTTATGATAAAAATAAAATACTTAAATTATATTCATCAAATGAGCAGCTTAAAGGTGAGCTCTTTCACCTGGAAACTGCCTCTAGCAGAACGCTCTACTAGATCATCATTACACACCATGAATGTATAGCTTACAATCAAATAGGGAAGTTAGAACAACCACCTAAGAAATAGGAACTAAATCCTAATCTAAGGCACACGAACAAATGATGAACTTACTCTCTCCTAAAATACATTTCTCCATTATATTCAGCACTCCCCCTTAATGGAGAAAGGCTTCACGAGTACTCCTATTATCTCCCTAAATAACTAAAATTTAATTCTTCAAAGAGGCTTAGTAAAAATGTCTATACCATTCTCACAAGTATTACAATATTCAATATGGATTTCCTTTGATTGAACCTTATCCCTAACAAAATGAAACTGTATATCAATATGCTTTGTGTTTTTATGAAACACTAGATTATTTGCAAGTTTGATGGAGCTCTCGTTGTCACATTTGATAATTATTGCATCTTTTTTTTCTTCTCTAGCATCATGGAGAAGTCTCTTCAACCAAATTGCCTCACATATTTCTGAACACATTTCTTGATACTCAGCTTCTACTAAAGACACTGATACAATGTTATGCTTCTTGTTGCGCCCTGCAATGACCCCAGACCCAATGCTGAATGCATAAAATCTTATGGATTGTCTGTCATCTAGATTTCCATCCTAATCAGAGTCTGAAAAACATTTCAATATAACATCAAACGAATCGGTATATTTAATACCAAAGTATAAGGTTCCTTAAACATACCTTAAGACGCCTTTCGCTGCAACCCAATGACTCTCAAGGGACTTTGACACGAATTGGCTCAATACACTGACTACAAAATCCAAATCCGGCCTAGTTGTAGTTAAGTAAAGTATACTCCCAAAAAACTATATATACGACCTTGCATCGACCTCCAAAGAACCATCATCATTCTGAAGATTGATATTCTGCTATAAATGCACTGCTGCAACTTTGCACTGATCCATTCTAAAAAATTTCAATAAAGTCCTGACATACTTCCCTTGTGACAGAAAATTCTGGCCAGAATCCCTCCAGACATCAATACCCAAAATATGTTGAAATTTGCAACAAGAAACAGTGAAATTTGCATCTAGAAACAACACACATAGTAGTGTGGGATCATAGGTCACACAGTGATGGGTCATAGTGACACATTAGTGTGCAACCAATTTATCAAATAAATGGGAAAATTAATTGTAATCTTATCTCATAACAATTTTTAATAGTTAAATTAGTATGATAGACTTAGTTAGCTCAATAATTTCGAGTTGAGGGTCAAAGGATAGGCATGTAGAGTGATTCTTTTATTTACAGGGTCTAGTTGCAGTTGTAGCACTAGTGTAGTGTGGGTGGGATATGTTAACTCACAATAATTGAGTTAAAATTAGTCTAACTAGTTCTAAGTATTTGATGAGCTAGTGGAAGATCAAGTGAATTAAAATAGATTTAATTCACCAGTAGTGATATACGAAGTAGCTCATGATTCACTATTTATAGTTGCATCCATGCTAATTCTGGTAGATAGTCCGTTGAGACAAAGGTTCAAGGTTACTAAATTATCAGTTGTATTTTTAACAAACTGCCCAGATGCAGTTATATAACCATAGGAATCCCATGATGAATTGTGCAATCAAGGAAGGCTGAATTTCCTATTTAATAGGGGTTTAATTTCCTAGGGATTGCGTAAGCAGGGTAGGCTGAGGGTAGGTTGATAATTGGCTATGTGTTTGTCCATTTTTTCCTAGATCAATGTGAAGCAATTGGTAGAGTGTATGAGGTTGTGGTGATCACAAACAAATTGTATTTTATCATGATTCCTTGTTTGATTATACAATAAATATGGAGGGGTTTTGAGTAGATGGTTTCCCCAAGAATATTTAGTGTTGTGTATTGATTTACTTCTTTCTCTTACTTACATGTGATTGAGTGATCATGTTTTATATTCCGCAAATATTGTAGAAGGATTCAATATCTTTCTTTAGTACATTTCATGATCATATTGAGTCCATTGATATAATTTGTACATGGTATTATAGCTGTGTTGAAAAGTATTCAAATTTGGAGGTACTTTCTTTGGAGCTATAAGCTGGTCAATATATCTTTCAATGGCTTGAGACTCGAATATACACTCAAGGTCAGTTCAAATTATATTGCATTGAAAGGCAGGATGTAGACAATTTTGGAGAACGATGAGTTGAAGTAATTCATAGATAATGATATTCCCAAGCCCGTAGCAGCAGATTCCCAACTTCTTGATCCATGGCAGAAGAAGGTAGCAAAGGTGAGGAAGATCTTGTTAGAGGGAGTTCAATATCATATTGTCTCGAGTCTCCATGGAAAGGAAACTACATATGATATGTGGAAGGCCTTGACAGATCTGCTTCAACATAGTAGTGACCACATAAAATTGGAATTCAAGGACAAGCTCAGGAAAATCAAAATGGAGAAGGGTGACACAATCCATAAATACTTTACCAAGTTCACTCAGTGTTGAGATGAGCTTGGAAGTGTTGGGATTACTATAACTGATGATGACTTGGTGATCCTAGCAGTTTTAGGCCTTCCAAAGAGCTAGCATAGTTACTAGGACTCTCTGAATGGGAGGGATAAGTTACCATATTCAAAGAAAATTTTGTCAGATTTGGTACAAGAAGAGTTTCGGTGGAATACCAGGGATGGATCCTCATCCAAGACTGATGATGAGGAAAATTGTGCCTTCGCTGGTAAGGAAAAGAAGGGAAAGGGGAGGAGGTCCCATTCCATATCTGAGACCGTCAAAGAAGGCAAGAAGAGTGACATGACAAAGGGGAAATTTTTTCACTATCATGATCATGGACACTATGCCACAAATTGTCCACAAAAGAAGAAGAACAACAAGAAGGTTCTAGGAGCTACAGAAGGTGAAGCTTTCGCCTCATAGTTTGAGTTGTAATTCTCTCTCATCACATACATGGTATCAAATATGATGGGATATATCTGGTACTTGGATAGTGGATCATATTTCCACATGATGGGAAACAAAGAGCTATTTAGTAGCTGGTAGGATAAGGATCTTTAGATGCACATCGATATGGGTGATGGCGGGAGGTATAGCACTACCAATATTGGTACACTTAATTTCTAGAGACAGTCAGGTAAACCTTTCATATTAAAATATGTCATGCATGTACTAGGCTTGAAAAATAATTTAGTTTCAGTTGCTATGTTGGAGGATCTTGGATATTATGTGGTTTTCAGTGAAGGAAATTCATTCCTTCATCATAAATCCACAACACAAGTAAATAAGATTAGGGTTCGTGTGAAGAACCTCTACAAACTTGATCTAGATGGATACGCAACATTTAGTAGTAAAGGAGGGAAGGTGGTGAGCCGAGATATAGGTGAGTTATGGCACATGATATTGGTCCATCTACACCACAGTGCTTATATGATCATGCGACAAAATTCTACAGGTCTTCCAAAGGATACTCTTGTGCAGATAGACACATGTAAGGGATGTAACACGATGAAGTATGAGAAATCCATGTGATTTTCCCTTGAGAGGGAGCTTGAATTTCATGCAGATGAGGAAATCTTAGATCCAAAGGATGAACCTCAAGATGTGGAGCAGCCACAAGCAGAGGATCATGGAGTGGAAGAAACCATTCATGCATAGCCATCCACCTGAAATGGTAGAAGCACACTAGAGAGGCTGACATATTGATGTTAGATGTGATAGAGCATGTAGGAGCACCTACATCAGAGTGCAAGCAAAGAAGGTCCCCAAATAGGTACACTAGATACATGGGTCTTATGAGCGAGTGTATTGTGACAGAACCACCCTCTTTTGAGGAATAAGTGCAACAACCAACATGGGTTGATGCCATGGTTGAGGAGTATGACTCCATTATCATAAACAATACATGGGAAGTGGTCCCAAGACTAGTGGGGAAGTCAATGATTGTATCTAGGTGGATGTACAAGGTGAAGAAAAAAGGGACCTCTAGGAGGGGGGAATTTGAAGCCAGACAGATAGAGGGAGTACATGAAACTATACCTCCATGTGTGAGGTGGGTCGATGTGCAGATAAGATCCCAGGAAGAAATTTGGGAAAGGTCTATTGAGATGGTGTGTCTCATGGATCAAACCTGGCTATGAAGAGCACACAGTACAACAGTAGTAGGAAGGATCACTTAGATTGATGTAGTCATATGTCAGGAAGATAGAAATTAGAGTGACAGGTGTCGTGTCAGATATCGAAGTGCAAATTAGATTTGCCAGTAGTGCAGAGTGCACGGATGTAGATGTCACTAGTGCAGAGATTCTAGTATACATGTGCAGTAGCTAGCAGTAGTCAGAAGAATTTGAAGACAAATGCATTATACATATACAATTGTTTGGAGGCTATTTAGTTTCAGGAGATTTCCATGTGTAAACAACAGTACGATGTGTTGCATGCAAGAACGTTCCAAAGGTACCAGATCGGGACAAGTTGATTCGTTTCTTTTTGAGAGGGAGTGTTGAAATTTGCAACAAGAAATAGTGAAATTTCCATCCAGAAACAACACACCCACTAGTGTGGTATCACAGGTCACACAGTGATGGATCCTAGCGACACATTAGTGTGCAGCCAATTTATTAAATAAATTGGAAAATTAATTATAATATTATCTCAGAACAACTTGTAATAGTTAACTAAGTGTGATAGACTTAGTTAGCTCATGAATTTTGAGTTGAGGGCAAAAGGATAGGCATGTAGAGTGATTCTATTATTTATAGGGTCCAGTTGAAGTTGTAGCACTAGTGTAGTGTGGGTGGGATCAGTTAACTCACAATAATTGAGTTAAAATCAGTTTAACTAGTTCTAACTATTTGATGAGCTAGTGGAAGATCAAGTGAATTAAAATATATTTAATTCACCTGTAGTGATCTACCAAGTAACTGATGATTCACTATTTCTAGCTGCATGCATTCTAACTTTGGTGGATACCTAATTGAGACAAAGGTTCAAGGCTAGTAAACTATCAGTTGTTTTTTTATCAAACTTCCCAGATGCAGTTATATAACCACAGGAAGCCCATGATGAATTGCGCAATCAACGAAGGCTGAATTTCCTATTTAGTAGGGGTTTAATTTTCTAGGGATTTCATAAGAAGGGTAGGCTAAGGGTAGGCTGATAATTGGCTATGTGTTTGTCCAAATTTTCCTAGATCAGTGTGAAGCAATTGGTAGAGTCTATCAGGTTGTGGTGATCACAAATAAATTGTATTGTTTCATGATTCCTTGGTTGATTAAACAATAAATATCAAGGGATTTTGAGTAGTTTCTTTCCTAGTAATATCTAGTGTTGTGTATTGATTTACTTCTTTCTCTTAGTTGCATGTGATTAATTGATCGTGTTTTATATTCTGAAAATATTGTAGAAGGGTTCAATATATTTCTTTAGTACATTGCATGATTGGATTGAGTCCATTGATATAATTTCTACATGGTATTATAGCTATGTTAGAGATTTTCTATAGACAATAGTGTAGCTCTCCAAGGTATTTCATCTCAAAAACCTGTGACATCTGCTCTTTGATTTCTTTAATGATTTCATCAACATTTCTTGTAATGATAAGATCATCTACATATAAATTAAGAAAACAATTTTCCCCTCTTTATCAAACAAGATATACGGATTAGGGTCATTCTTGCTTCTTTTATAACTATGGTGTAGGAAAATGTATCAATTTTGTCATACCATGGCTTGGGTGCCTGTTTTAGTCCACACAATGATTTCTTCAATCTACAGACTCAATTTTCATCCGCCTCTTTAACAAACCCTTTAGGTTGCATTAAATACACTTCTTCTTCTAATTCCCCATTTAAAAATCAGATTTCACATCTAGCTAGTGTAGCTTCCAATGATATTTGGTAGCTAAAGCAATTAACATGCGAATTGTGTTTAATTTAGCTACAAGGATGAAAGCTTCCTCATAATTGACCTAAAATAGGTGCCTGACTTGTTTTGTTGTGCAAGCACCTTCTATTCCATCTAAACAACTCAAGGATCATTCTCATAAATCCAATTGTGCAACATAATTCTTGTGTCAAGTTTATGCGTTTTTTAAGTGCTTTATGTGTGAGAAATTTAACAATTATTTAAGCTGATTAAAGGCATGAAGAACAAACATAATTTGTAGAAAAATAACCAGCAACTCACAACAACAAAATAATAAAGGATTTCACCTTAAACACTTGGGCTAAGTCTCTTTTAGCCTCCATCAATGGACTAGGATCTCTAGCATTAAAATGGTCAAATTATTTTGCAAGCTGATGCTCAACTCCATTGGTTTTTCAGATTGTACCAATGGGATCATAATGTTATAATACCCCTATATTGACTGTTCAATCACTGGAAATGGACCATGGCTCCCTTGGGCATAATCTCTTCTACTGGTGGCCTTGAGGTTCCCTAAGCTATCCTGTGGAAAAAAAACATATATAAGTCTTCATATGCTCCTGAAACCTATCTCACCATTTCCATAACATGTCAATCATCCAAAATGCACTATTCATTCTCTTAGAATGGCCTCTGGCTCCTCTGGCTATACCTCCAACGCCTGGTGGCCCTAGGCTCCTTGGAACTTCCCTGTAGCATTTTCAGATCTAGAATTCTCCAAATGATTCTTAAAGCTACACCATTGGCTTCAGAAGGTCCAATAAAATTCAAAATTGACTATTCATTTTCGAAATTTGGCTGAGTGATGCTCAAGATAGAGCACAATCAATTTTTCCCCAATTTTCTCTACTAATTCTGGATGCTCCGCCAGATAACTCCACCAAAACTGGAGCTTCCGCCAAATTAGGCGGGTCCGCCAAAACCACCACCAAGTTAAATTGGGCTTAACTTAGTGTTAAACTGCCATTTTATTAATTAAATTCTATGGTAAGCGCGATTAGTATTTAACTCTGTCGATCCGCACACAAGTATTTAACTACACATTACCGCGAAAGTATTTCAACTGAACATGTCATGGCATAAGAGTGAAAATCATGGATCGTGAAATAGAAGTCATGGATTCAAAACCCGACCCCCTTTCCCTATCCTTTTACCACATATAATATAACACAGACTTTGCAATATACGTGAACCTTTAGGTTTAAAACCATACCAAAACCATACTAACGAATTATAATTGAGCTTTGAATATTTAAATAACGTTGGCATTTGATTACCATATTACCATGATATTTGGTATATGTTTGATAACTCAACGAGACTTTGGTTTTAATATTAACTATGTTGATTTTAAAAATGTGGAATTTCATATATATCAAATATTTAATATTTAAATAAAATATATATAATATTTAATATTTAATATAATATATATTATGTTATAAACATAATATATATATATATATATATATATATAAATGAAATTTTATTTTAAAAAAAAATAGAAAATTTCACTCACATAGACCAAACTAGCGAATTAGAACATGCTACTTGTCACAGTCTCATTGGTAGAAATTTGAAGAATATTCCTGAAGATTCATTTTTGCTAACTGGGGTTGCCACATTATCCCTGTACCTGTTATGTCAAATTTTTACCTATTTTGGAAAGTGAACAATAGACCATAACTTACTCATACGAACTCAAATTTTGATGAAACAAGTTGCATTGGAATCCCGGTGATGAGCTCTATGCTTCGTCCTATTCTAAAGCATTTTTTGAGAAATTTGAATTTTTAGCTAATTCTAGGGCCTGATCCTAATTCTAATCAATAATCTATGCCTTCTTTTTGCAAGTACCCCTTTGCAACCAATATAGCTTTATATTTATCTATACTCTCATCTGCTTTAAATTTAGGCTTGTATAACCATTTGCATCATATGGGCTGTTTTCTTTCAAGTAATTCAACTAGATCCCAGGTTTTGTTTTTAAGTATTGACTCATATTCCTCTTATATGGCTTCCCTCCATTCATCATATTGACTAGATTATTTATAATTTGAGGGTTCAACGATATTTAGCCTATTAGTTATAATATCATGATCTTTATGTCTTGTTGTAAATTGAATTTACCAACCTGATCTCCTGAGTGGTGGAGTGGCTTTAAATATGTTCCGATCATCCCTTGGTGGAATTGGCTTGGCGACTACATCTATACCATATGATTCTTCCTTTTTCTTCTGCTACTGCTCATGGTTATTCCCTATTGCATCACTCCCTTCTTCCAACATAAAAGGAATGTCCCACTCTTCATTGCCTTTATCACAATTTCCATCATGAACCTGCTCATGGAATACTACATCTCTACTTTCAAATACTTTATGAGTAGAGGGATTAAACAATTTATAATATTTAAACTCTCTACAATACCCAACAAAAGTGCATTTAATGGCCTTTGAATCTAGTTTCTTCCTATCCTCCCTTGGAACATGAGAAATATCTTTGGAGCCAAAAACTCTTAAATGTTTAATTGCAGGCTTAAAACCTAATAATGCTTCGAATGGTGTTTCAAGCTAAAGGATTTTTGTTGGACTCCTATTCGTAAAATATACTGCAGTATTTATTTCTTCTACCCAAAACCATTAGACATATTCTTAGATTTTAACATGCTATGAGCACACTCCACAACTGTTATGTTCTTCTTCTCTACAACCCCATTCCATTGAGGAGTGTGGCACACTGTGAACTACTGAACTTTCCCACGATCCTTGCAATATTTGGTGAAGTCACTCAGCTTGTATTATCCCCCTTTTATCTCAATGGAGAATTTTGATGAACTTCCCTATATGTTTTTCTACCATGCTTCTGAATTCTTTAAAGTATTCAAAATTATGACTCTTCTTACTAAGAAAATATACCAAGGCAAATCTTTTCCAATCATCAAAAAATAATAAAAAATAATATGCACCTCCTAATGATCTTGTCTGCATTGACCCACATAAATCAGTGTGCACACGTTCTAGTATATCTCTCTTCTTTCTATCTAAGTTTACAGGAAAATCATCTTTGTGCATATTCCCAAGATCTCATGCTTCAAAATAAACATGAAAATTCTTTAAAATAGGGATAACATTGACCATACCTCGTTTATGAAGTAGTAACAGATCATTGAAATTAATATGACCGAATCTTTGATTCAATAAGTCTTCTACAGTCATAACTGATGAAGTCAAGGCTTGGCGTGGCACACTTCTTACATTAAGCTTGTGCAAACCTCCCACTTGAATCCCTGATGTATTTGACTTCATATGATCCAACAAATCTTTAATAACACGATAAGACTTAAGAAACTCTACCGTAAGATTTTGATCTATTATCATAGACACAAAAATCAAATTCATTTTTATTCCAAGTACATACATTAAATTTTGAATACGCATAATATTTACATCAAGAAATATGACAGGAAAATTACCATAATATTTGATTTGGTGCCCTTTTTCATCACCAAGTTAGATTTTAGTGCCATTGCTGGTTTCTTTAAATTTTTCAAACCATTTTTTTTTACCTTTCATGTGAGTGGAAGCTCCTGAATCCACAAACCAAGTATCTGCTTCATCAGTCTCAACAGAGAGAATAGAATTAGACATAAATAGTCTGAGGTCCTGATTCTAATCTTCATTAGCAAAGTGCCCTGCATGCTTCTTATGTCTATGTCAAGATTCGTCAAGCATCTTCTTATGGAAATTCCTAGCAATATGACCAACTCTACCATAATAGAAACATTTGGTTCCCAAATTGCTTCTGTTTGAAGACATCCTTTGAGATGGCATAGTTTGAGGTGGCTTTATTTTTGGCATATCTCTGCCTTTATGTCCTGCACTTAGATTTCCTCTGAAGGGCTTCTTCTTCGCCATTAAAGAAATATATAAACTCTGGGGTTTTAGAGCCATCTGCCTTTCTTCCGCTTGCATCAGGATCCCTGTCAATTCTTAAAATTGCATACTTTCTCACTCACATTCAAGCCTATGATTAACATATGATATTCAACATTCATACCATTCATGGTAATCGTGACAAGATCATTTTTTAACATTGATTCCCCTATGTCGCCCAGTTTATCTCTGAGCTCCTTGATTCTAGAGATGAACCCAACTACTAATTCATTCTCCTCCATTTTCATTGATATAATCTTGCTCTTTAGGAATAATAGGAGATTTGTGTTTTTAATCTCGTACAGATCCTTGAGAGTTTTCCATATCTTATTTGTTGATTTACACTCTCTAATGTGTAGGATAATGCAGTCTTTCACTGACAATTTCAACAACACTTTTTCCTTGTTCTCCTTCTTCTCCCAATCCTGAATTGTTGCAGTTGTTCCACCTCCTACTGTTGTCGCCTTCAATTTACCTCCATTTATAATAGTCCATGCACTTTTTCCCTCAAGAAAGTCTACAACTTGAATTTCGAATTGGAATAATTGGATCCATCGAGCTTATTTCTCTCATTAAATTACACCTCTACCATCTTTTTATTCATCTTGATACTTAAAAGAAAATAATTCAAACCTCCAGCAATTGAAAAAAAGCCATATCTACCCGAGATCCAAAAACACGATTTCAAGAAACCTTCTTAAAAAAATGCAATCCTAAATGCACAAGTCCTTTTTCTTTAAAAGAAAAGTGCATAGATCATCTTTCAAAAGAAAATTAACCCCTTTTCAAATATTCCCCCAACACTTTTAAAATAAATAAATTATTATAACCCTTTTAAAATAAACAAAGGGGAAACAATGGTTTCAACTATACCCTCTTATCAACACAACTAGAAACAAACGTTGTCACGCACAAAAAAACATTGTCGAGATCAAAACTCCATTGATCAAGGAAGCATAACCCTTGTTTCTGCTTGCGGGGCCGAATGTAATAAAATCAGAGGGGCACGTCCTCAAAATGGCAATACAGATTAAATATATTGTAAAAAAGAAACACATCAGATCAACACAACTTACCAACTCCATGCTCACAACATTTCGTTGCTCAAATCCACACATTCACTGACAGAATCGCTGAGGATATCCTGAAAAATGGTGGCAGGAATTCTCCAACAACCTCTTTTTCTTCTCACAATGGATACATATGATAACATTTATGTTAAGCTTACGTACCTCAAACTCGAGAGTCAGCCCTCCCTCTTCTCCATGATCAAGATGCTCCGATGTTGATCCTGTGTGTCGTTGGGATCCTACCACACTACAGAAGAGACAACTCACACCTCTGATGCTGCCTCTTTCTGCCTACGAGGTCCTGCTGCTTTTCTCAACTTCCCTGAATATGTTGAATTTGAGATTGTTTCTTTATGATGGCAGTCACAAACGCCAAACATCGCATCTCTTGCTCTAGCATAGGCATCGATCAGTGTGTTTATCTCTCTAGGAAGGGCGTTGATTTTCTTAATTTGAAAAATAAAATAAAAGTTACATGCTCCGTGACAGCAACAAAACTGAAAGTCGGCCCCTAAGGAGAGCTAGTCTTTTTATTGTCGCTCTGTCAGCATTTTCTCTCAATTAACTTGGTTCCTCGCGTGGTATTCTTTCTTTTCTTGGAATTTTATTTATCAAATTCAAGGAATTTGATAAATAAACATTATAAACAACCCTTGAAGTTAAATTATATCTCCGAACTTTATATTAATAGCCCGATACTTTTGAATAAATGACTTTTTAATAGACCTTTGGTTCTGGCCCCACATATATAATCGATGGCCCAATCAAATGCTTGCACTGTACCTTGGTTAACCTTCGCGCATCTTCCTCATACGACCATCGTCCAATGGCTCCCATCCAGATCGATGGCGCTCAACAATATCGCGCGGCCTCCTTGGTCGAACGTTAATGTGCGATGGCGTGCAATGATAGCGGTTTTGGAACTTCGCCCAATGCCACGTGTCGATTGTTCTATGGAATCACTCGCAATTGGAGAATACCACTTGCATCACAAAAGCGGTGCGATATGGGTAGGTGGGTTTCGCAAATCCACTTCTAGTTTCAGAATAGTGATTGACCACAGGTTTAAGTCGGGTTACGCTATTCTCCGTATCCTCTCCGTTTGTTAACTCAGGTCAGGATTCTGATGGTAAAAAAATGTTATCTCTTTATTAAGCGGAAATTCTACTATCATTTAAACAGAGTTCACGACCACAGTTTCTCTATACAGACCTCGCCTGTGGGTGGGATCAATTCAACAGGGTTTGTTCGGATAATTTTGAGAGAAACAATAGACAGAGGGATGCGGAATCTATACAATAGTTCAACTCGGTAATTATATACGCACAGAGTTCAATCACCTCACAATTAAAAATTTTCTTCACAAATAAGTATTCGAGACAATTCGATGGCCGATGAGCACTGAAATTATTTAACTGGAAGCAATTGTTAACACACAGATTTTATTGCAGAATCTCTTTCTCCTTCTCCCCTCAATGCATTTGGGGGGATACAATTTATATACATTACAATGTGTCTCTTCGGTTCCTCTGTGAGGACCGTTTAGAAAATCAAAAGCCTAATTACAATAATTCAACTAATTGAAACAAGAAATATGGATCGAATCCAACTATTCGACTTCTACAAATTCTAACTAATCTAAATGAAGCAGTCAGCTGAGGTATTGACACCTAGCTGTTACAATTCAAATGTTTTCGAACCCTCCTAGCCACAACATGTGGACAAAACCTCCTACATTGTTGGCTAGTGTCTAATGCCCCTGCATCAGACTCCCGAGGGCAATTTTCTTCATGGGCTCCTGTCCATGAGCTCTTCCACTGATCTGCCTATCTTCTGCAACATTCCTTCAGTCATCCAAGTGGCATCTTCCTCTGGCTTGTCCTTCCATTTGATTAAGTACTAAAAGTACTCTTGTCCTCTGGTCCTCTTGAACACTCTTTTGTCCAATATCTTCTCTGGTTGCAATGGTTGTGCTGGAGGTAGCTGCTCTTTCCACTCAATCTGTCCCTTGTCTGCTGATCTTTCTTCTGCACCATCATCTTCATACTTGTACAAATATGCAACATTAAAAATGGGAGATATTCCAACATCAGGAGGTAATTCAATCTCATAAGCATTTGCAGAAAAATTTCTAAGTATCTTGCATGGCCCAATCTTTTTGAACTTCAATTTGTTGTACTACTTCTTTGGGAATCTCTCCTTTCTCAAGTGTGCCAAAACTAGATCTCCTACTTCAAAATGAACTTCTTTTCTGCTCAAGTCTGCTTTGCTTTTGTATTTTATGCTGCTGCCTTGTAGTTGTTGTTTCACTTGTTCATTTATGGCCTGGATCTCTAAAGAAAATTCCTCACCATCTGCACTCCTTAGTTCTGCCTTTCCCAGATTTCTTAACTCTGATATTCCTCTGGGGTGCATTCCATAAACAATATGAAATGGGCTCTGCCCTGTGCTCCTGTTTGGTGATTCATTATATGCATATTCTGCCTGAGGCAAAATATGTTCCCACTGCTTGGGATGCTCTCCTGCAAGACTTCTCAACAAATTTCCCAGACTCCTATTCACTACCTCAGTTTTTCCATCAGTCTGAGGATGATAAGCTGAGCTGAAACTCATTTTGGTACCAAGTTTCTTCCACAATGTCCTCCAAAAATGACCCACAAATCTGGTGTCTCTGTCTGAAACAATACTCTTGGGCAACCCATGCAATCTAACAACTTCTTTGAAAAACAAGTTAGCAACATGGGTGGCATCACTAGTTTTATAGCATGGGATAAAATGTGCCATTTTGGAGAATCTATCCACCACAACAAAGACTGCATCATTCCCTCTCTGAGTCTTGGGCAATCCTAGAACAAAATCCATACTCACCATGTCCCAAGGCCTATCTGGAATAGGCAAGGGAGTGTACAATCCTGCATTTTGGCTCCTTCCTTTGGCATATTGACAGATTTTGCAATTCTTTACAAACTTATCCACTTCTGCTCTCATCTTGGGCCAGTAATAGAAGTGACCCAGTTGCTCATAAATTTTATCAGTACCAAAGTGTCCAGCAAGTCCACCATTATGCTTCTCTTTGATCAAATTTTCTCTCATGGAACATTTTGGTACACACAGTTGGTTCTTTCTGAATAACAAGTCCTCCTGCAAGAAATAATCCAGCCACTGGCTTCTATCTGTTAAAACAGGGTTACAACATGCCTCAAATGCTTCCTTAAAATCTGAATCTGTTTTATACAATTCTTTGAGAAAATCAAACCCTACAACTTCAAAATTAGTTTCTTGAACAAGCATGTGCCTCCTACTCAAAGCATCAGCTACTTTATTTTCTTGGCCACTTATGTGTTTCAAAACAAAATTAAAACCTTGGAGATACTCGACCCATTTGGCATGCTTCTGATTCAACTTGGGCTACTGTACAATATACTGCAAAGCATGATTATCAGAATATAATACAAATTCTTTTGACATCAAATAATGCCTCCACTTTTTCAGTGCCTGAACAATTGCATAGAATTCCTTCTCATAAGAGGAATACTTCCTTCTGGTGTCATTCAGCTTTTCACTGAAATAGGCTACAAGCCTATCATCCTGACTCAACACAGCTCCAATGGCCTATCCAGTGGCATCACACTTTACTTTAAATGGTTTAGCAAAATCAGGCAGTATCAAAACAGGCTTCTCGGTTATCTTTTGCTTCAAAAGTTTAAAGTTTCTTTCTGCTTCAGAAATCCACTTAAATGGTTGTTTTCTCTTCTTTATTGTCTCAATTATGGGTGCATTAATCTTACTAAAGTTTCTTATGAATTTCCTGTAAAAACTGGCAAGTCCATGGAAACTTCCTACCTCAAAAACACTCCTGGGTGAAGGCCACTCCACAATTGCCTTAACCTTTTCTGGGTCCATCTTCAATCCTTCTGCAGAAACAACAAAGCCAAAATACACCAAATCTTCTTTCATGAATGAGCATTTCTTTAAATTTATCAACAGTTTCTCTTGGTGCAGCTTTTTCAAGACATGATTAAGATGCCTTAAATGTTCTTCTTTAGTTCTGCTGAAAAGTAATATATCATCCAGATAGACTATCACAAATTTACCAATGAATTCTTTCAATACTTCATTCATAAGTCTCATAAAAGTACTAGGTGCATTTGACAACCCAAAAGGCATTACCATCCATTCATACAGTCCTTAATTTGTTTTAAAGGCATTTTTCCACTCATCACCCTCTCTTATTCTAATATGATGGTATCCACTTTTCAAATCTATCTTTGAAAAATATTTAGCACCACTCAAACAGTCCATCAAATCCTCAACTCTAGGCAAAGAGAATCTACACCTGATTGTGATATTATTGATTGCTCTGGAATCAGTACACATCCTCCAACCTCCATATTTCTTTGGGCTCAATACCGCTGGTATTGCACATGGACTCAAACTTTCTCTGATCAGCTCCTTGTCCACCAATTCCTGTACTTGTCTCCTGATTTCCTCATTTTCTGTGGGAGTCATTCTGTAGGATACCTTATTTGGCAGATTTGAACCTGGGATAAAATCTATCTGATGGCTGATCTTTCTCACAGGTGGCATCTCATCAAGTAAATCATCCACAACAATGTCATGATAATTGTCTAACATTTTTTGGATTTCTACTGGCAAATCAGAAATATTTGTAGAAGTAAGAACTACCTTAGGATTGCAAACTAAAGCAAAACTTACCTCTTCTTTTTCTATTTGTTGCAGATATTCCTTCTCGCTCAGCAACAAGGTCTTTGGATCAATCACTCTGCTGGATGGCTCTCCTTCTTCCATGGTTATCAATGTATGATGTACCCTATCCTTGAAGAACTTGTAAGTGTTCTTCTTGCCATCATGCACTGCTTCTCTGTCAAATTGCCAAGGTCTACCCAGCAGTATATGACACACATCCATGGGCATTACATCACACAGGACCTTATCTTTGTATTTGCCCATTTGCAGCTCTATCTCACACTGTTATTTTACAACCAGCTGGTGCCCTTTGTGCAGATAGGACACCCTCTAGGGAGTTGGATGCTCCCTTGTCTTCAACTTCAACGTCTCTATCACCTCAGTGGAAACCAGATTGTCTGTGCTGCCACTATCAATGACTATCTGGCAGCATTTCCCTTGGAATTTGCATATGCTCCTAAACAAATTCTTCCTTTGTGCAGGTTCAGTGACCTCTTTGGTTTGCTTCAATGGGACCTTACTAACCACCAAGGACTCTCCCCTCTCTGGTAGAATTTCTTCTTCAATTTCTTCCTCTTCTCTAGCCTGGGAAACAACAACATTTCTTGGACTAGCACCCACATTCTCTGGACATTCATAGTGCTTATGTCCCACTTGTTGACATCTATAGCACCTCAATTCTCTACCTCTGCCTCTGTCTCTGCCTCCTCTTCCTTTTCCTCTGTAAGAACCCCTTCTGCCCCTTGCATCATCCTCTATAGATGCATTCTGAGGTGAGATACTATTAGCTCCATCCCTGGGTTTAGTAGGCTTTCCTCTACCACCCTGACTTCCCTTTCCACGGAAAGTACCTCTCTTCTTGGCAGACTATTTCCTCAGGAGTTTCTCCTCTGCTTTCAAGGCCATCTGGCAGGCCTCTTCCACTATCTTAGGAGACAGGAGACCAATCTCATCTTGGATCTCCAGCTTGAGACCATTCACATATCTGGCAGTCTTCTCTGGTGTGTCTTGGAATTGCCCATCTCTTATGCTCACTCTGTAGAATTCCTTTGTGTATTCCTTTACTGTCAGCAACCTTTGTCTCAGGTTCTGCATTTGCCTAAATAATGTCAGTTGATAATCAATAGGAAAGAATTTACCTTTTAATTTAGCCATCATTCTGGTCCAGCTTTTGATAGGTTGCTTGCCAACTCTCCTCCTTTCTGCCTGCACTCCATCCCACCAAAGTGCATCATGTCCTTTCAGTTTTGTCACTGCAAACTTGACCTTCTTATCTTCGCTTATTTCTTCATAGTCGAAGCACTTTTTCATTTCATTTATCCAGTCCACCAGATCCTCTGGATTCAATCCTCCTGCAAAATTTGATACTTCAATCCTGGGCTTAATTGCAGACCCCAGAACAGTTCTGAGGAGCCTCATGTCAGGAGGAATTTCAACATTTTCTTCCACTTCTCCTGTTTCAGGTTCACTGATGTCTTCAGGATCTCTAGGTTGTATTTTCTCTATGACATCCATTCTAGCCTCAACCCTCTGTAACATCCCCAACACCTCTGAATTGGCAACAGGTCTCATTCTACCAGCACCTCTACCAACTCAGATTGCCATGTCATCTCTCTGCAAAAACAACTCAAAAACGCTCTGATACCACAACTGATAGCAACAAAACTGAAAGTCAGCCCCTAAGGAGAGCTGGTCTTTTTATTGTCACTCTGTCAGCATTTTCTCTCAATTAACTTGGTTCCTTGCGTGGTCTTCTTTCTTTTCTTGGAATTTTATTTATCAAATTCGAGGAATTTGATAAATAAACATTATCGACAACCCTTGAAGTTAAATTATATCTCCGAACTTTATATTAATAGCCCGATACTTTTGAATAAATGACTTTTTAATAGACCTTTGGTTCTGGCCCCACATATATAATCGATGGCCCAATCAAATGCTCGCACCATACCTTGGTTAACCTTCGCGCATCTTCCTCATACGACCACCGTCCAATGGATCCCCTCCAGATCGACGACGCTCAACAATATCGTGCGGCCTCCTTGGTCGAACGTTAATGCGCGATGGCGCGCACTGATAGCGGTTTTGGAACTTCGCCCAACACCATGTGTCGACTGTTCTATGGAATCACTCGCAATTGGAGAATACCTCTTGTTCCACAAAAGCGGTGCGATATGGGCAGGCGGGTTTTACAATCCACTTCCGGTTTCAGAATAGTGATTGAACACAAGTTTAAGTCGGGTTACACTATTCTCCGTATTCTCTCCGTTTGTTAACTCAGGTCAGGATTCTGATGGTAAAAGAAATTTATCTCTTTATTAAGTGGGAATTCTACTATCATGTAAACAAAGTTCACGACCACAGTTTCTCTATACAGACCTTGCCTGCGGGTGGGATCAATTCAAGAGGGTTTGTTCGGATAATTTTGAGAGAAATAACAGATAGAGGGATGCAGAATCTATACAATAGTTCAACTCGGTAATTATATACACACAGAGTTCAATCGCCTCACAATTAAACAATTTCTTCACAAATAAGGATTCGAGACAATTTGATGGCCAATGCGCACTGAATTTATTTAACTGGAAGAAATTGTTAACACACATATTTTATTGGAGAAATCTCTCCTCTCTTCCTCCTCTCTCAATACATCTGAGGGATACAATTTATATACATTACAATGTGTCTCTTTGGTTCCTCTGTGAAGAACGTTTAGAAAATCAAAAGCCTAATTACAATAATTTAACTAATTGAAACATGACAGATGGATCGAATCTAACTATTCGACTTCTAAAAATTATAACTAATCTAAATGAAGCAGTCAGCTGAGGTATTGACACCTAGCTGTTACAATTCAAATGTTTTCGAACCCTCCTAGCCACAACATGTGGACAAAACCTCCTACATTGTTGGCTAGTGTCTAATGCCCCTACATCACTCTGCCTGCTCACCACTAGAGGCCTTCTTCGCACCAACCATGAGGGGCCACTCTTCTATCGCCTAGACACTCACTCAGCGATGAAAGCACATTGGCTTCGACTCAACCAAACTTGAAGCTCTCATACCATGATAAAAATCAAAGACTTAAGTTATATTCATCAAATGAGCAGCTCACAAGTGAGGTGCTTCACCTAGAGACTGCCTCTCGCGGAATGCTTTAGTAGATCATCATTACACTCCATGAATGTATAGCTTAGAAACAAATAGGAAAGTTAGAACAACCACCTAAGAAATAGGAGCTAAATCCTAATCTAAGGCACACGAATAGCTAATGAACTGACTCTCTCATAAAATAAAGTTCTCCGTTATCGTCAATAGGTTGTGGATCCCACATGTGCTTTAGGAAAACCATTGTTGGTTCCCTGCTCCTGTGGTTTTGAAAATGTGGAGATGGGTCCCGGATTTGATGTGGAGCATTGATATTTATATAGGTGGTTTCAACAAATATCCAATTTGTTGAGCCCCTACCTCTTTAAACTCCAACAAGGAATCCCCCGCCCCGCATTCCATTGATTTTGGATATCACTTGGGTGTTGAGCATTGTGAACCACTGATTAATATAGTAATTACATGGAATTTATGTTGACTCAACCAAAGTAATATTTATAGGTTCTGAGAATATGACAGCATACCCAGCTCCATGAAGGGCCATCATACTCTTCTCCTTTCACTTCCTCCTCGATGGTTGTTAACACTAAATGTACTAATTAAATAAGCTGTAAAAATGTGTCATTCTCTAGAACACCGACATGAAAACTTCCTCTTATTGTCTCCTTGAGTTCTCTTGGAAATAATTTTCGACCCAAATAATTTAAAGATAAATGCATGCATTCAATCTATATTTTCTAAAATAATTGAAACACTTCTAAATACTAGTTATGTAGTTGTATTAATCATATTTCATGCGACAAAGACTCTTTTACCAATATTATGGGGCTCCCTAACAATAGTAAAATATTTTTTCTTACTTCACGTTTCTAACATACTAGAAGTGTTTGATCCCCAAGGTTTATCTCAATTTATTGAGCTCTGGTTGCTAAGTATCTCGCCAAGTGGGAGGTCACAGGGTCAAATCTCCTAGACGCCTTGGGGTTAGGTCTTGCTTGTTTGGCTTCGAGTTGATTTGCCTCAATTTTCCTGGTGGATGTAGTGGCCACCTAGTGTCTGTAAACCACCTTTCAATAGATGCAATGTAAAGGTACATTAAACAGATGGAAAGCCTCATCGTTTCCCCAACCCACAAAATTCTTATTTTCATCCTTGAACACCAAATTCTTCTCCCCCATTTTGCAAGGCCTTCATTCTATAATTAACATTTTGAACATTCAGTTATTTCCCATCCTTTGAGATATCAACTAAGTGCATTGAAAAGAGAGGAAGTTTCCTTACATAATCTTAAAAAATAATCACTACCTAAGAGCATACTAACTTATTCTCCCCCCTTCTGCAAGGCCTTCATTCTATAATTAAGATTTTGAACATTTCATTATTTCCCATCCTTTGAGATATCAACTAAGGGCATTGAAAAGAGAGGAAGATTCCTTACCTAATATTCAAAAATAATCACTACCTAAGAGCATACCAAAAATTATAGCCATATCCAACATTGGTTCTTTTAATATTTATGCCTTTCCATATTTTTCATATTCTTCACGTTGTTTAGTGTCACTAAAAAATTGATACACCTTTCCAAGAATTAGGAATTTATTTTGTGCTTGAGGTTCATTAGGATTCTTGCCTAGATGAATTTTCTTCATAGGTCTATTGAAAATATTCATTATGTCTATGGACAAAAGTAAGAGTTTGTTTTTCTTTTGGCTTTGATGACTAATTACACATCTTCACTTTTTGCCTTCACCTAATAATTTTGCTACTCTTTGCCCCAAATATAGCATTGGGGCAACTTGGTTTCTTCTAGCCCAAACATTAGATGAAAAATATGACTTAGTATATGTCCTCAATCTTAGCAGATCTTCCGTTTGGGTTATATTGTTGAAAAGTAGAATCAGAAAGAAGTTCATCAACAGTAGTTGGTTTGCGCTCTTTCTTTGTTAGCCTTCTTGAGTATAACTCTGCAGCAAGTTCTATTACAGTCCCTATTTGAATATAATTGGGGAGGCCTATTGCATTATCAACCTTGTAATGATTTTTAGTATCAACAACATTAATCAACTTCAATAATTGAAGGATTTTCTTTAACTCTCAAGTAATTTTTGTAAGCTTGAATATCGATTCTAAAATGTGGAAAAAATACTAAAAGAATTGAAAAATTAAAAACTTTAATGACCAATAGATCATACCTCTAGCCATTGATGGATGAGAAAATGTGTGGATGGATCTAAGCTAAAAAGAAAACAACAACACTGCCCAACCCAAATCGGATGGATAATGAGAATCAACACATATCTGGATGGTGAATTCAGGAAAGGCTGAATCATACAATGAGCAATAGCGTAGATATGATGCCAAATTTAGAAAAGGTTTATTTTAAAATTTTGTGTCCATGATCAAACTTTCAACAACGGTCAAAGAGGAGGAGTATCACTGTGAAAGCAACAATGGTCAAAACGGAGAGATAAAAAACTTTGAAAACTCCGCCCTTTGATTTACAAAACTCTCCCAAAATCTCTCACACAAGAAGAAAGAAAAGAATACATTAAATTTGAAGGGACTTCCAAGCTCTGCTCACTTTAAATTGATGGTGTAAAACTTAAAGGGATTGAGTTAGTGAGCTTGGGGACCAAACAAAAATATTTATAGCCAAGCTTCCATCAAGCTTCTGTTGGATATGTGTCAAGTGTTCCACAAATCATGGTAGAGAACTGCACTGGGAGTAATGGACCACTTCAGAAGCTCTCAACAAGAAATTAATTAACTGCAGTTGATTTCCGTAATTTAAAGAAATTACTACAGTTGGTTTCCATAAATTAAGGAAATCACTACAGTTGGTTTCCATAAATAATTACTGCAGTTATTTCTAGAAATTGGTGCATTGGGAGAGGGAGCGTAACATTCTCCCACTTGCTCCATACTTCCAAACTTAATGTCTCATCTTAAAACCCATTGATAATCTGTATTAAGTAATAGATACATGAATCATGGCGATAAGTCCTCTAATGACGAGTATTATCTTCCATGTATTACTATGTATTTATTTCTATTAAAATTTATGTGGCAACAATTTCTTAATGAATAAACCCTATGTTTATTCTTGGTCCTACACAGATGAATTCTCTCAAATCAAATTAAGGTGCACATAAATATAAGAAAAACATCACAATAATTAATAATTTCATTAAAAATAACATTGTTCATACAATGAGAAACTACATAATGGAACCAAGTCCCATATTCATTACATGATCCTTGAATTTAAACGGTGGCATGCCCTTAGTCAAAGGATCAGTGATCATCAACTCAATGCTAACGTGCTCAATGACCACTTTATTTTCTTTAACATGTTCCCTTATAGCTAAATACTTAATGTCGATGTGTTTATTTCGACTCCCACTTTTGTTGTTCTTAGCCATAAAAACAACAGCTGAATTGTCACAATATATTTTCAATGGCTTAAAGATAGAATCCATAATTCTAAACCCAGAAATGAAACTCTTAAGCCATACACCATGTAAAGTAGCCTCAAAACATGAGACGAACTCGACTTCCATAGTGGATGTGGAAATCAAGGTCTGCTTGGCACTCCTCCATGATACAGCTCCATTGGCCATCATAAAAATGTATCCTGACGTTGATTTGCATGAATCAACACATCCAGCAAAGTCATAATCTGAGTAGCCAATTACTTCCAAATTGTCCATCCGTCTATACATAAGCATGTATTTTTTGGTTCCTTGAAGGTACCTCATTAATTTATTTGTAGCTCTCCAGTGTTCTAAAACTGGATCACTCTGATATCGTCCCAAAATTCCCACAACAAATGCAATGTCAAGTCTTGTGCAGACTTTAGCATACATTAGGCTTTCGACAGCAAAAGAATATGGAATGTTCTTCATTTGTTCCCTTTCAAAGTCGTTCTTCGGGCATTGGTTCAAACTAAACCTATCACCCTTCACAATGGGAGCGACACTTGGTGGAAAATCCTTCATCTGAAATATCTCTAAAATTTTATTAATATAGGTTTCCTGAGATAGAGCCAAGATGCCTTGAAATCTGTCTCTATGGATATTAATGCCAATGAAATAAGATGCCTCACCCATACCCTTCATATCAAAATTTTTAGAGAGGAATTGTTTCACCTCATGCAGCAAACCCTTATCATTGGTTGCTAGAAAAATATCATCCACATATAAAACAAGAAAAAAAAAATTACTCCCACTAACTTTCAAGTATATACATTCATCCATAATGTTTTCTACAAAACCGAAAGAAGAAATTACATTATGAAATTTCAAATACCATTGGCGGGATTCTTGATTTAAATCGTATAATGGTTTCTTGAGCTTGCAAACCAATTGCTCACCATCACTAGAGGAGAATCATTCAGGTTGTTTCATGTAAACCTCCTCCTCTAGATCTCCATTGAGAAATGTTGTTTTCACATCCATTTGGTGCAACTACAAGTCAAAATGGGCTACTAATGCCATAATAATGTGCAAGGAATTTTTCTTAGATACAAGAGAGAAAGTCTTTGTGTAATTGATTCCTTCTTTTTGAGTGAATCCCTTTGCAACAAGTCTTGCCTTGTATCTCTCAATGTTGCCTAATGAGTCTTTCTTTGTCTTAAAGTCCCATTTACATCCAATGGATTTTGCACCATTAGGAAACTCAAAAAGATGCCAGACTTCGTTACTCTTCATAGAATTCATCTCTTCCTTCATGGCATCGTACCATAATTCTGATTCTTGGCAACTCATGGCTTGTGAAAAGGACTCGGGACCATTTTCGGCTCCAATGTTGTAGTCAGATTCTTGCAGATACACAACATAATCATTAGGAATTACTGATCTCTTTGGTCTAGTGGATCTTCTTAATGCTGTACCACCATATTCCTGAGAAGTATGTGGTTCAACTCATTTTTCAAAAATTATTTGCAATTCTTGAACTATCTGATCTATTGGAATGTCATCGGAAGCTTGTGGAACTTCAACAATTGGTTGTTCAACACTATTTTGTACTTTAGGGGTGCTGTGTTATCCACCTATAAAATTTGTTATATCAAAAGGTGGCTAAGACTTTTGTGAGCCTTCAAAGAAAAAATTTTATTGCTAAAAAGTGTTGGCTCTTTAAGACTCTTGAAGGCCTCATGCCTCTGTCTCAAAATCTTCATTTACTATTTCCATTTTATACTCAGAAATTCTGTTGATTTCATGAGAAAAGAATGCTGAGAAACCATCATTTTCCCCCTTCTCTCACTCAAAACTAACCTTCATTTGCTCCCCTTTTTTCTCCATAAAACTCCTCTATTTTGATGATTCCTATTTTTCCATTCATGAAAATCACCTTTACATAGTTTAAAACTCATTTTTAAACTATACCGAAACCCCCAAATCCATTGAAAACTCTAAAAAATATTCATAAAAAACAAAGTTTTTTACTAAAGGACTTAAGCCCCCTTGGGCTAAGTTTTAAACTACTTCCCCTCCACATGCCCACACCCTAGAACCAAGCACTAACCATGTTCGATGTTTATCGCATTCGAAAGATTCAAATGGGCAAGTATTTTGCCATGTTCCGAAAGTTCTGATGCGATTAGCCTTTGTATTTAAGACCCCCGATCATATTATTTTTTCATATAAACCGTGGGCCCGCCTTCCGAGCTTAAAACATTGAAAATCTATTCCCGATCCGTTTTTTCTTTTGTAAATACAAAAACCCATCTATCCAAAATTTTGATCTAAAAAGCCAAAGTCACGTGTTCATATAAATGGTTAGATTAAAAAGACCCGATCACGCAATCGCATTGGAAAAAATTCAATGGGTCGATTGAAAGACCGAGCCCGAAGCTCTGATTGCGATTGGCCCTTGTAATATAAAGCCCCAGGCCCATGGTACTCCATACATCCAGAAGCCCCGCAATCGGGCGCCAGTCACTTCATATATAAATATTCTGCCTCGATCCATAAAAACCTTGGTTTTATTAAAAATTTATGGGTTTTTCATAAAGTATAAGGGTTTCCCCCGGTGCAAATTTGAATTGTTATTGACCGTTGATCTAAGGCTGATCAACGGCCTGCACAAAATCGCATCCCAAAGTTTAAATTGCATCGCAAAGTTTAAATCGCATACATTTGTTTGTTCCCCCGATCGCCTTTCCTTACGATTCATTTCCCCACCGTTGATATGATCCTCAGATCAACGGCCAGCACTCCATCACATCGGAGTTTTCAATCGCATCGCATTTTTAAAATGGTTGCTTTTGTTTTGTTCCCCCCGATCACCCTTCCTTCTGATTCATTTCCCCACCGTTGATCTGATCCTCAGATCAACGGTCTGCGCTGCATCGCATCGCAACTCTCCATCGGGCACATTTGTTTGTTCGCCCTGATCGCCGATCTCCCGATTCAATATCTGCCATCGAATTCTGTGGGTCTAGTCGCATCTGATGGCTCATATTTATCCCGAGACCCATTTGATATTTAATCCTTTTCTTCCTCCGATAAAGGTTTTTTAACCTTGTTTCTTAAATTTTTTCGTCGTTTCTTTGTAAAGTGACCCCTTCGCTTTATCTCCTCCCGATTAAAACCTGATCGTCGATCTCTGCAGATTGACGGATCTAACTTATTATTTCCCCTCCTCTCCTTTTTCTAACCTCTTATACACAGATCTACACTGTTGGATGTTGCCATCCAACGGCTACGCTCCTCCCATGCCTTCTGAAGCAGTTTTTCCAGAAAACGCAGGATTTTATAATTTTTGTTTATATTTTGCAGGGATTAATGGTTTTTTCCATTATATTAAAGTGGAATTCGAAGGCTAGGAATGAAGATTCCCATGCCTTTGATTTATCAAAGGAAACCATTCACGGGCTCTATTCCATGTCTCGTCATTGCTTCATGAGGCAGTGATGCCATACGAGCCCAGCATGGCCCTGCACTCGACAAGACACTGTGTTATTAAAATACGATTTAAAGAGTATCAATATTGAAGACAGAGCACAGCAGAAAAGAATATTGAAGACCGATTTTCGGGGATTACGGCTAAGATGGATTATCAAAAGCCTAATCCCCCAAATTAAAACACATTCAAAAGAAAATCGTAAGTGTTGAACAGACAGAAAGGCCTCCACCACCTCATTTGAGGCGAATTGATTCCTCAGCTACCATAAGTGCCACCTGTGCCTCAAAGCATTCAAAATAGAGGCCGAAGTTATTGATCAAATGAAGATATTAGCCTCAGCACAGCCAGAGAGTTACTTCTGCAAGGAACTTAAATGCTAAAAATTTCTGCAGAGTTACTCCAAACATGACATAGAGCCTTAAAGTCAATAAAAGTTCCCACCGAACTTAAATTCATAAATATAAAATAGTTAATACAGACAGAATGTTCGTAAACTTCTCCATCGAGCCCCTCAAAGGCCGAGAAGTCATTAATCTGTATTAATTGTCTTGGGAGATCTTTTACCAGATCTCACCTCCTCATTCTTCTATAAATACTTCTGTAGAAGATGAGAAAATGTTGGTTGCAGAACTTTGAAATACATCTAAGCTTAAACTTCTGACTCTAAATAGTGTTCACTGGCCCTTGGATCTCTGCTTGTGATAGATAAGTTAGGCTGAGATGAGTAGATGATTGCTAAACTCAAGCATTGGACTTAAAGCTGTAACTGGTTTGGAGCATCAATACAAGTTGATTTATGGGATCTTGGTCTATGTTGACGGTGATGTTTTTCTACTTGTAACTTGTTATTTTGTTTCTATTTTCACTGTGTTTCATTTTCTCTTATAAAGAACAACAATACATAAAGTTAGGACCTATTTTATATCAGTAACCTTCTCTTACTAAAAATCTTTATTTATATGTTTTCTTCCAAACTGTGTTATTTGGGAATGATTTAATTCAGTTTAAGCATAGGAATGTTGGCGTTCCCTCATCTTATTGCCTTAGCTAAATATTATTCTTGAATTTTATGTTTAGTATTATTTAAGTAGAGATGAACTATGGAAGATATGGTGTGCCCTGGTCCTAGTATTATCCCCAAAGACTGTCTGAATGTTTCTCTTGGAATGTGTTAAAATTTGACTAGTTTAGAAGTACTTACCAAATCTTAGGCCATTCTGTGTTATATTTGTGTTGGTCTTGAAAGTAACCAAGTAAAGCAGATCTAGGAGAGGATTTGTGGTCAGCCCGGCCCGCTAGTTTCTACTCCAAAAGTTGCCTTCAAGTTTCCCCTTTGTTTTAAAATGTTTTCTATTGAAAGTGTATCAAAGGCTGGCTAGTTTAAAAGTACTTACCAGATCCTAGTTTGCTTTCATGTTCTTCTTAAGTGTTTGTCAAAGGCTGGCTAGTTTAAAATTACTTACCAGATCCTGGGTTGCTCTTTGTTCTGCATCTGTTTAATTTTCCTTCTTGATTGTATCATTTCATTCCAATAAATAAATATTCAAAGAGATCCTTAGACATAGATGACTTGCCCCATGGACCACTCTTGCCTCTTGCTGTTCTAATTAAACCCTATTATGACTCCATATCCCAATGGAATAAAACCTGCAATTATCTATCTTCCTGGCCAAAGCTTGTTCTATTTGCTTGCAACTTCTTACCTTTGAAACTCTTTGCACTTAGGACTTTCCACCTCAGACAGTAATCATGGTCAACCATCCAAAAACCAAAACAAACCCTGGGCCTTCATAACTAGCCTAATATTATTACCCCAAACTTCAAAGACAAATCCATATTTGCACTTACTAGAGAGATCCCTCTCCGGATTCAGGAGGGCTAGATCCTAGAATCCCAAAGTTGGTTGAAACGATGTTTCTCCCTGAGATCGGACTTTTCCAATCTTGCTGATTACAGGGAGCTAACATTTATGGCGACTCCACTGGGGACCTACTTCCCTTAAAATAAATAAAACTTGTGAGTTAAAAGAAGCCTTTTCAAGCACTACCAAGAAATGGTAATCACGATGAAACTTATTTGAATCAGTGACAAACTAGGTAAAACCTAGGATTTTCTTAAGACTTTATCTAACCTTGAAAGATCAGCTGGCTTAGCCATAAGAGTAAACTTTATTTGTCTCATAACCGTAGCTAAGTTTTGAAACAGAGTTAGGATATTCTTAAAAACTATACAACTGAAAAATAACTCAGAAAAACCTAAAAATATTTCAGATTGGTATCCAATAAACATGGTGGTGGACCATAAAAACTTTTACCTCCTTACGGGCTAAAAAATTCCACTTGGAAACTCCACAATCCTGAGCAAACCTTAAGAATCCACTGGGAAGAACCCTTATCATTATAATATCTTTCAAACTCAATCAGAAGATTGTAGGATTAAAATTGTAAAACAGACTAGTTAACCTCTTAAAGATTGTCATATCTGGTTGCACTTTTCCTGTTTTTTTTGGGTCTAGAAAACACAACATAGTGGCTCCTAGAAAGATTCACACTAGAGCCCATCCTGACCCTGATCCACCTGAAGTAGTTGATAACCCAGAAGGTATCCTTAGGAAGTCTCCTAAGATTAAATTGTCAACTATTTTCAGATCACCCTTGAGAGCTAATTTAGTCCCTGAAAATCTTTCAGCTCTACAACAATCAGAAGCTGACTTAGTAAATCCATTTAGAAGTAGGTCTCTTGGTGATTTAGATTAGTTAGATTCTGATTCTTCACTATCATCTCCTGAAACAAGTGAACATCCTGGTAGAAGAGAAACAATCCCTCCTGATTTGCATTTCCTTCACAACCTAGGTGTCTCTCATCCAAGATCAACTCAGTAGTCTATTCCTGGTCCATCCACTTTTTCTCACCCTACATCCAATGTTCAAACCACTACACTTCAGCCCACTTTTCCCGTTGTTAATCCACTCCTTGTGAATCCACCCCCACCACATATCATGGTAGCATGGTATGCTCCGTTAGTCCTTCCTGCACCATTAGTCAATCTTCCACAGGACTATCAGTCCAAAATTCTAGTATATGATGCTAGCAATGCTACAACTGCATCAAAACATGTGGATAAGATGAATGACTACTTTGACAGAAATGAAATTGATGATGATTCTGTCAAGATTAGGTTATTTGCTCAAATCTTGAGGGAGAAGCAAGAAAATGGTTCAAAGGCCTAGCCCCCCATAGTAATAATGATCTCCAGGCCTTCCATCAAACATTCTTAAAAAAATGGGAAGTAAAGAAGAATCCTTTCCAAGTCCTTTCTGATTACAAGAACCTCCATAGAAACACTAGGGAAAGTGTGCAAGCTTATTGCACTAGATTCAAAAGTGTGTATAATGCACTTTCCCTAGAACTAAAACCTCCGCAGGGCTCAGCTTTAAACAAGTTTCCTGAAGGGTTTGACTCTGAAATGACCTATCAGCTGAGAGAGAGAGATTTTTCAACTCTTGAAGATATGCAAAAAGGTGCTCTTTCTGTGGAAGTCAACTTAATGGAGAAGAGAGCAAGAATGAAAACTGAAAAGAGAGTATCTTTTAGAGAGGAATCCACACCTTCTAATTCCAACTCAAAGATGAAGAAAATGATGGAGGAGATGATGAAAGAGATGAGCATAATTAAGAGAGCACAAGAAAGCCAAAACAAAACTTCTCCTCAAAGTAGAAATTAGAACCAAAATCAGAATTTTAGAAGGAACCAACCTCCAAACAGACCTAGGGAAGATGATCAGTAGATCACTCCTCCCTTTCATCAAAACTATGTAAGTGAGGTTGAGGAAACAGATGATATCAACATGTTGGGGATAGACAATGATGACTTTGAGATTCATTATGATAGAAAACAAGGTCTATACACACCTTATGATGACAGAAGAGATGATGATGAAAATTATTATCAAGACATGGAAAATGTCATCATAGAATCTCAAAAATAATATGACCTCAAAATCAAAACCAGTCAACAAACCCCCAACAACAAAACCTCTGACAAATATTCACAAAAAAACACTACAACCAAGCCTAGAGTTGTCAAACAAAAGGATAAAATAGTGGTTGTAAATTCTGATAACAGAAAAGAGAAAGGCACTCAAAACAATGAAAAACAGAGTGTAGACATTAGTAGTACTAACACTTCAGCTAGTACTCATGTGAAAAAAATTTTGTCAAGTGTAAATAAAACAAATCAGCAAGCTGATATTGCTGATAGAATGACAGCTAATAAGGCTGAAACAAGTTCTTCAAAGAACCAAATTCCCTTCAACCTTGAGCAGGAAATTTCAAAAATCAAAATCTCTATTCCCTTGACTGAGTTAGCTGCCCAACATGTATATAGGACCCAAATTTTGAAGGCTTTAAACGTTGAAGAGAATGAGGACACTGTCAATCTTAATGATGATCAACCAGAGCTTATTTTTTGTCCTAAGATTGAAGGTATGTATCAAGAGGGACCTGTTCCTCCCTTTTATGTGAGTTTAAACATTCATGAAAAGATTTTACACAACAATATGCATGACTCCGAGGCTTCTCATAATTTAATGCTTAAAGATGTGATGGAGAGCCTTGGTCTAGAAATCACCAGACCTTATAAATATCTGTACTCCTTTGACTCAAGCAGAGTAAAATGTTTAGAATTAATCAGAGACCTCTGTGTTAACTTAGCCCAGATTCCAGCCAAATGCTTAGTCATGGATATTGTGGTGGCCGATGTTCCCCCCAAATATGTAATGTTTTTATCAAGATCATGGGGGGCTAAGTTACAAGGGACTATGCAAATGGACATGACCTAAGCGACTATCCCTTTTTTCAATCAGAATAGAAGACTCTACAGGGAGTCTCATATGCAATACACAGTGACAAATCAAGATAGACCAGAAAAATCCCCTTTATACTCTGTAAACACAAGCCTTGATTCATTTATCCTCTTTAATGAAGAAAGATTAGATGAACAAGTAACTTTAACATATTTAATGGCCGATAGAGAGGAAGGGGTAAATATCACAAAACCGTCAAAACAGTTTGCTGAACCTTTGAACAACAGAAAACCAAATATGGGTCTTGAAATACAAGTCACGTGTCATTTGCTTTTAAAACTGGACACTAAAGAAAACGTGCCTCCACTTAACGAAAAACCTGAAGAGTCAAAACAAACACAACTAAGTGCTGACATTCCACAACAATTAGAAAGCGCAGTAGTTGAAGAGGACGGTAACCAGGATGAAACTAAGAATAGTGCTCTGTGTAGTATGTATTTTGATGGATCCTGCACTAGAACTAACGGTGGTGCAGGTGTCTGGATTTCCAACACTGAAAATAACCACACAGAATGTATTTCCTGTACATTAAACTTTCAGTGTTCCAATAACATAGCGGAGTATGAATCCCTTCTCTTAGGCTTACATCTATTGAAAAGGTTAGGAGCCAAAAGAATTAACGTGTATGGGGATTCAAAGTTAGTCATTAGCCAAGTCAACAGGGAGTATAACGCAAATCATCCCAGACTTAGGGCCTACCGAAATGATGTCATGGACCTTTTAAAAACATTCGAGGAGTCCAAATTGATTTTTTTCCCAAGAAAAAGAAATATTGCGCCCCAAAATTTAGCCTTTGCAGCTAGAACATGCTTAACGCCATATGAAACCAAAGACTGTACAACTCAGATAAATTTTAGACCAGCCATACCTGATAATGAAAAGTATTGGCAAGTGTTTGACAGAGACGAACAAATAGAAGACTTCATGCAATTCAGAAATGAATTCAAACTACACAGTTCGAACTCGAATTATGAGACAGACTGCAGTGAAGAAAATTTCCTTAGTGAAGAAGAACCGTCTCTTGAACTTGCTAATATAAACCTGTTATCTAGAAAACTTGAAAGCGAAACAGAAATGAATGTAGAGTTTGAAACAGAGCAGTTAGAAACTCTGCACTCTAAAGATGAAAGTTTGCCTAAGGGTCTGGCCCCTTTAGAAGAGTTGTTCGATTTTAATGATATGGCGAATAAACCAAAACTGGAACCTGTAGAGATTGAAGTGGAAGAGTGTAATATTGGCAGTGAACTTAAGCCGAAAATGATTAAACTGTCCAAGACTTTACCAGCTCACATTAAACTCAAATACATTGAGCTTTTTAAAGAGTTTCCTGATGTTTTTGCGTGGAGTTACGAAGATCTTAAATCCTATGACACTGAAGCTATACAGCACAAAATTCCCCTCAAAGAAAACCAAAAACCATTCAAACAGAAACTGTGCAGGATAAACCCTGTTCAGTTACCATTGGTTCAGAAGGAAATTATGAAAATGTATGATGCTTGTATTATTGTCCCTATTAGATATTCTGAATGGGTATCTAATCTGGTGTCTGTTGGGAAGAAAACTGGAGATATTAGGCTTTGTATAGACTTTAGAGACTTAAACAAAGCTTCATTAAAAGACAACTACCCTTTACCCAAGATGGATCATATTTTACAAAGGGTGGTAGGGTCTAAAAGAATTTTTTTTCTTGATGGCTATTCAGGGTACAATCAAATTTTAGTTCACCCTGCTGATCAATTAAAGACAACCTTTACTACACCATGGGGCACCTTCATGTATGTGAAAATTCCCTTTGTTCTAATGAATGCTGGAGCAACCTTTCAAAGAGCCATGGAAATAGCATTCTTAGAAGAACTGGGCTTCTTCATCATTATATACCTTGATGATGTCACTGTGTTTTTAGAAACAGATGAAGAGCACTTAGAACATTTGAGAAAAGTTTTCGAGAAATGTAGAAAATTTGGGATATCTTTAAACCCTAAGAAGACACTATTTGGTCTCCAAGAAGGTAAAATTATTGGGCACATCATTTCTGAAGAGGGTATAAAGATAGATCCAAAGAGGATTGAGGCCATATTACAAATCTCTCATCCTCGAAACATCAAAGAGTTGTAGTCTTTCATTGGAAAGATTAAATTATTGAGAAGGTTCATCCCCAACTTGGATGAGCTCCTTAGGAATATCACAAACATGTTAAAGAAGGAGAAATGGATAAAATGGACCTTGGAAACAAAGAAGTTCTTTGAACTGGTGAAACAAGCATTAACCAAAACACTGGTTCTTATAAGTCCTGATTTTTCAAAAGATTTTTATATTTTTTCATTTGCATCAGAACATACCATAGCTGCTGTCCTTTTGCAAAAAAATCCACAAGGACAAGAGCAGCCTATTGCATTCTTTAGTAAGGCATTGAGGGATTCCCCTTTGAAGTGTAACATTATGGAGAAGCAAGCTTTTGCTTTGGTTAAAGCTTTTAAAGACTTCAGGGTGTACATCCTTCACTCACACATCATTTCCTTCATCCCAAACTCAGTTGTTAAAGACATTCTAACACAGGACCCAGATGGTAAGAGAGGTAAGTGGATTGCTGTTATCCTTGAATATGATTTAGAGATAAAACCCACTAAACTCATCAAAGGCCAAGGTCTAGCTAGATTAATGGCTGAATCAAATTTTGAAGTTCTTGATATTAATATGATTGATGCTTTGGATGACCAAGAAGAATTCTCATCTCCTATAGTTGAAGATAATTTTATGAATTCTCCTTGGTATGCTGATATTCTTTATGTTTTTCTTAATTTAAATACACCTCCTAGTTTGAAAAAAACAAAGGAAATATTCTTAAAGTTAAAAGCTGTAAACTATTGCATTATAGATAGATGTCTTTATTGGAAAAATGCAAGTGGTCTATTGCTTAAATGATTGCCTGAGTTGGATGTAGAGAAGGTTAAGCACGAATTCCATGAAGGAGAGTGTGGAGGTCATTTATATTGGAAGACAACAGCCAACAAAATTTTGAGGGCCGGTTTCTACTGGCCTACTCTTTTTTATGATATGCATAAAATGATCATTGCCTGTCATAAATGTCAACTTTTTGAAGGCAAAAGAAAAATGCTACCCCTACCTCTGCATCCAATCACTGTTGAAGCCCCTTTTCAACAGTGGGGACTTGACTTCATAGGAGAAATCCATCCACCATATTCTGCCCAGCATAGATGGATTCTTACTGCCACAGACTATTTCACTAAGTGGATAGAAGCCATTCCTTGTAGGCAGGCCAATGATTCAGTTATCATAAAATTTATGGAGACTAATATTCTCTCGAGATTTGGTTGTCCTACCAAGATTATCACTGATAATGCAGCAGAATTTGGATAAAAGAAGATGGTTGAGTTCTATCATAGATATTAGATAACATTGGGGCATTCCACGGCTTATTACCCCCAGGGTAATGGCCTTGTAGAATCCTCAAATAAAAGTTTAGTGAGCATAATCAAGAAACTGTTAGAGGACAACAAAAAGTATTGGCACACAAAGCTGGTTCATGCACTTTGGGCTGACAGATTGACTTTGAAGAAATCTATTGGTATGTCACCTTTCCAGCTTGTGTATGGTACTGATGCAATTTTTCCAAACAGCCTTGGTGTACCAGTAATAAAGTTGATTCAAGAGTTACAAATTGAAGATAATGACATGATCAGAAGAATAAACCAGACCATTCATCTTCAGCAAACTAGAGAGGAGGTGTATAACAAAGAATTGCAGAAATAGGATAGAATTAAAAAACATTTTTACAGAAGAACAAAGGCCAGCAATTTCAAGATTGGGGAAAAAATTTTAAAATGGGATTCAAGAAGGGAAGAAAAGGGCAAGCATGGAAAATTTGACAACTTATGGCTTGGCCCTTACTCTATTCATTTTGCTGCTGGTAACAATGCATTTTTCTTGCAGGAGTTGAATGCAGTAGAATTGTTTGGGGGTCTTGTCAATGGTAGGATGCTTAATCATTACTTCTCTTGATCAATGTTATGTTTTGAATCCTTTTTATCTTTTTCATTATAAATATCTCATCAACCATTTCAATCAAAGTTAGAAAAGTCAAAATTACAAAAACAATAGAAAAGAGAAAAGATGGCAGATTGTGAAAAACAAGAAAGGTATAGCCCCATACCAAAAAAGAGAAACAAATTTGAAAGTGTGCAAGCTCAAATGCCACTCCTGAATAACACACTTCTAGTTAGTCAAACTATCTAAACTTGACTAATTAGCTTTAAATTTTCTGCTGATAGGATAGTGAATTCGATTTTCCAAAATGTTTAATCTTGGCTTATTAGTAGATAGTTTAGGATAGAAATTAAAGGTTCAAACAAGATAAAAATCTGAACCTAAGGTTTCAAAAAGAAAATGACTCAAATCTGCTTCAAATTTTGAGTCAAGAGATGTAAAAATATGGTTCTAATCAGCTCAAAATCTGAACCAGAGAACAAGGAAGAAACAGCTGAAACAAGAGCCAAAACAGAGCTGTAAGAGGATGAAGGAAGTGCTTTGAATTTTCAGATCTTAAGCCTTCCATTTGGTTTTAAATTTTCTGCAAAATAAATTTCTATTTGCAGCTTGTCTTTTATGCCATGGACCAGCTTCAAGTTAGACTGTTTAATCCTAACTTGAATGCTTTTAAATTTCTGTTGTAGAATTTAGAGAATAAAATCTGTTAGATTGTTTAATCCTAACAGATTGATAGAATAGGTAGAGAATCATATGGGCTCAACTGTTTAATCTGAGTCGATGGAGAAATAAGGAGTAGAAATAGATTAGATTTCCTGCTTTCAAAAAGAATAAAATGTTGTGAAAAGAGTTTGCCAATGCAAGTGCACTCTAAATGAAGAAAAAATGCTAGATCAGTAGGATTGGGTAGGTAGAGAGCTTGTTGATAAAAGAACCATTATTTTTATAGCTGCTAATATGTTTTCAAAAAGAAGATCATTTAAGAAAAGTAAAGCATCCCAATGGATGAGGCATAGGTCAGCCTCCCAGAGAATGCAAGTCTGAAGTTCTTGATGCCTTCAAGAAGGCACCATCCCCAAGTGGAGCCTGTTAGCCACCTATAAAATTTGTTATAGAAAAAGGTGGCTAAGACTTTTGTGAGCCTTCAAAGAACAAATTTTATTGCTAAAAATTGTTGGATCTTGAAGACTCTTGAAGGCCTCATGCCTCTATCTCAAAATCTTCTTTTACTATTTCCATTTTATACTCAGAAATTCTGCTGATTTCATGAGAAAATAATGCTGAGAAACCATCATTTTCCCCCCTTCTCTCACTCAAAACTAACCTTCATTTGCTCCCCTTTTTTCTCCATAAAACTCCTCTATTTTCATGATTCCTCTTTTTCCATTCATGAAAATCACCTTTACATAGTTTAAAACTCATTTTTAAACTATACCAAAACCCCCAAATCCATTGAAAACTCTGAAAAAAATTCATGAAAAACAAAGGTTTTTTTTACTAAAGGACTTAAGCCCCCTTGGGCTAAGTTTTAAACCACTTACCCTCCACATGCCCACACCCTAGAACCAAGCGCTAACCCTGTTCAGTGCTTATCGCATCAGAGAGATTCAAGTGCGCAAGTATTTTGCCATGTTGCGAAAGTTCCGATGCGATTAGCCTTTGTATTTAAGACCCCCGATCATATTATTTTTTCATATAAACCGTGGGCCCACCTTCCGTGCTTAAAACATTGAAAATCCATTCCCGATCTGTTTTTTCCTTTGTAAATACAAAAACCCATCTATCCAAAGTTTTGATCTAAAAATCCAAATTCACGTGTTAATATAAATGGTTAGATTAAAAAGACCTGATCGCGCAATCGCATCGGAAAAAATTCAATGGGTCGATTGAAAGACCGGGCCCGAAGCTCCGATTGCGATTGGCCCTTGTAATATAAAGCCCCGGGCCCATGGTACTCCATACATCCAGAGGCCCCGCAATTGGGCGCCAGCCACTTCATATATAAATATTCCGCCCCGATCCATAAAAACCTTGGTTTTATTAAAAATTTATGGGTTTTTCATAAAGTATAAGGGTTTCCGCCGGTGCAAAGTTGAAAAGATATTGACCATTGATCTAAGGCTTATCAATGGCCCGCACAAAATCACATCCCAAAGTTTCAATTGCTTCGCAAAGTTTAAATCACATACATTTGTTTGTTCCCCCGATCGCCCTTCCTTCCGATTCATTTCCCCACCGTTGATCTGATCCTCAGATCAACGGCCAGTGCTCCATCGCATCCGAGTTTTCAATCGCATCGCATTTTTCAAATCGTTGCTTTTATTTTGTTCCCCCCGATCGCCCTTCCTTCCAATTCATTTCCCCACCGTTGATCTGATCCTTAGATCAACGGTCCGCGCTGCATCGCATCGCAACTCTCCATTGGGCGCATTTGTTTGTTTACCCTGATCACTGATCTCCCGATTCAATATCCGCCGTCAAATTCTATGGGTCTAGTCACATCTGACGGCTCATATTTATCCCGAGACACATTTGATCTTTAATCCTTTTCTTCCTCCGATAAAGGTTTTTTAACCTTGTTTCTTAAATTTTTTCACCGTTTCTTTGTAAAGTGACCCCTTCGCTTTATCTCCTCCCGATTAAAACCTGATCGTCGATCTCTGTAGATCGACGGATCTGACTTATTATTTCCCCTCCTCTCCTTTTTCTAACCTCTTCTACACAGATCTCCACCGTTGGATGCTGCCATCCAACGGCTACGCTCCTCCCACGCCTTCTGAAGCAGTTTTTCCAAAAAATGCAGGATTTTATAATTTTTGTTTATATTTTGTAGGGATTAACGGTTTTTTCCATTATATTAAAGGGAAAGCCAAAGGCCAGGAATGATGATTCCCATGCCTTTTATTTATCAAAGGAAACCATTCACGGGCTCTGTTCCATGTCTCGTCATTGCTTCATGAGGCAGTGATGCCATACGAGCCTAGCATGGCCCTGCACATCGACAAGACACTGTGTTATTAAAACACAATTTAAAGAGTATCAGTATTGAAGACAGATCACAGCCGAATAGAAAATTGAAGACCGATTTGCAGGGATTACGGCTAAGATGGATTATCAAAAGCCTAATCCCCCAAATTCAAACACAGTCAAAAGAAAATCGTAAGTGTTTAACAGAAAGAAAGGCCTCCACCGCCTCATTTGAGGTGAATTGATTCCTCAGCTACCATAAGTGCCACCTGTGCCTCAAAGCATTCAAAATAGTGGCCGAAGTTATTTATCAAATGAATATATTAGCCTCAACGCAGCTAGATATTTACTTCTGCAAGGAACTTAAATGCTAAAAATATCTGCAAAGTTACTAAAAACATGACACGAAGCCTTAAAGTCAATAAAAGTTCCCACCGAACTTAGATTCATAAATATAAAATAGTTAATATAGACAGAATGTTCGTAAAATTCTCCATCGAGCCCCTCAAAGGCCGAGAAGTCATTAATATGTATTAATTGTCTTGGGAGATCTTTTACTAGATCTCACCTCCTCGTTCTTCTATAAATACTTCTATAGAAGATGAAAAATTGTTGGTTGCAGAACTTTGAAATAAATCCGAGCTTAAACTTCTGACTGTAAATAGTCTTCACTGGCCCTTGGAGCTCTGATTGTGATAGATAAGTTAGGCTGAGATGAGTAGATGATTGCTAAACTCAAGCATTGGACTTAAAGCTGTAATTGGTTTGGAGCATCAATACAAGCTAATTTATGGGATCCTGGTCTATGTTGACGGTGATGTTTTTCTACTTGTAATTTGTTATTTTGTTTATGTTTTCACTGTTTTTCATTTTCTCTAATAAAGAACAACAATACATAGAGTTAGGACCTGCTGTATATTAGTAACCTTCTCTGACTGAAAATCTTTATTTATATGTTTTCTTCCAAACTGTGTTATTTGGGAATGATTTAATTCAGTTTAAGCATAGGAATGTTGGCGTTCCCTCGTCTTATTTCCTTAGCTGAATATTTTTCTTGAATTTTATGTTCAGTATTAGTTAATTAGAGATGAACTATGGAAGATATGGTGTGCCCTGGTCCTAGTATTATCCCCAAAGACTGTCTGAATGTTTCTCTTGGATTGTGTTAAAAGCTGGCTAGTTTAGAAGTAATTACCAGATCTTAGGCCATTTTGTGTTATCTTTGTGTTGGTCTTGAAAGTAACCAAGTAAAGCAGAGCTAAGAGAGGATTTGTGGTGAGCCCGGCCCGCTAGTTTCTACTCCAAAAGTTTCCTTCAAGTTTCCCCTTTGTTTTAAAATGTTTTCTATTGAAAGTGTATCAAAGGCTGGCTAGTTTAAAAGTACTTACCAGATCCTAGTTTTCTTTCATGTTCTTCTTAAGTGTTTTTCAAAGGCTGGCTAGTTTAAAAGTACTTACCAGATCCTGGGCTGCTCTTTGTTCTGCATCTGTTTAATTTTCCTTCTTGATTGTATCATTTCGTTCAAATAAATCAATCTTCAAAGAGATCCTTAGACATAGATGACTTGCCCCATGGACCACTCTTGCCTCTTGCTATTCTAATTAAACCCTATTATGACTCCATAGCCCAATGGACTAAAACCTGCAATTATCTATCTTCCTGGCCAAAGCTTGTTCTATTTGCTTGCAACGTCTCACCTTTGAAACTCTTTGCACTTAGGACTTTCCACCTCAGACGGTAATCATTTTCAACCATCCAAAAACCAAAACAAACCCTGGGCCTTCATAACTAGCCTAATATTATTACCCCAAACTTCAAAGACAAATCCATCTTTGCACTTATTGGAGAGATCCCTCTCCAGATTCAGGAGGGTTAGATCCTAGAATCCCAAAGTTGGTTGAAACGATGTTTCTCCCTGAGATAGGACTTTGCCAATCTTGCCGATTACAAGGAGTTAACACTGTGAACAATAACCAATCTAGAATTTGAGGTGGAAGGCTGAGATTCTTAATGATCCTTCTCAGAAACTATATTCTTGGTTTGATCGCTCCCACTGATCAAGTAATTTTCAAGAAACTTTTCATTTCTTGATTCCACAATCCTAGTGCTGCGAGATGGACAGTAAAATATGTAACCTTTAGACCTTTCAGCATATCCAATGAAATACCCACTAATGGTCCTTGGGTCCAGCTTCTTATCTTATGGATTATATATTCTCACTTCAGACAGGCATCCCCAAACGCGCATATGTCACAAATTCGGTTTCCAACCTTTCCATAATTCAAATGGCGTTTTAGGAAAAACCTTGGTTGGAACTCGGTTTAGTATATACACTATCATCTTAAGTGCTTCAGTCCACAAGGATTTAGGAAGATTGGAGCTGCTAAGCATACTCTGCACCATGTCCAACAATGTTCGGTTTCTTCTTTCTGCTACACCATTTTGGTCAGGTGAACCAGGCATGGTGTATTGGGCAACAATCCCATTCTCTTGAAGAAATTTTTCGAATGGCCTAGGTGCTTGTCCATCTTCTATGTATCTACCATAATATTCTCCACCTCTATCTGATCTCACAATATTAATTTGCTTGCCGCATTGTTTCTCTACTTCAGCCTCAAAAATATTAAAGGCATCTAATGCTGCTCTTTTTATGAAGCATGTAGAGATACATATATCATGAGTAATCATCTATAAAAGAGATGAAGTATCTCTGACCATGTGAGTCCATGTCTAGACTACATATATCCGTATGTATGATCTCTAATATGTCTGAACTCCTATTGGCAATTTTCTTTGACTTGTTGGTCTACTTTCCCTTTATGCAGTCCAAACAAGTCTCAAAATCAGTAAAATCTAGAGTATTAAGTACCCCTTCATTTGTCAAATCTTTTAATTCTTTCTATGGAGATATGACCTAGTCTCTGGTGCCATAATTTAGAGGAATTTTCATTAATAACACATATTTTAGTGCTAGTGTGAGCATGCATTGAATCATAAGTGATATTTTTTTGTAAATTAATGCACTAAAGACCATTAGACAAAATACCATTCCCAACACAATCAGATTTATAAAATAAACTGAAGGTACAAGCCTTGAAACTGAAATCAATTTTCTAGAAAATCTTGGTACATAAAAGGTCTTTTCTAATTCTAAAACAAAGCCACTACTTAAATTTCAATAGCATGTTCCTATAGCTTCAACATGTGAGCCCATATTTTTTCCTGATAAGATGATTTTCTCACTTCCCACTGGCTTCCTTAGGTTTTGCAAACCCTGCAAGGAATTCGAAATGTGAATTTTTGATCCAGAATCAATCCACCAGGTGTTAATATTGACATTAACCATATTAGATTCATAACAAACAAACGATATTGGATTACCTTTTTACACAAGCCATTTCTGAAATTTGGCGCATTCCTTCTTCATGTGTCCCTTCTTTTTACAGAAGAAACACTTGGAATCCTTCTTGATATCAGCTTGAGGACGTATTTTACCTTGCCCTTTCCGATTGGCTTGAGATTTTCCCTTTCCTCGTGTTACCAACATTTCACTTTCTTCCATTTCCATCACCAGTTTGTCTTCCTCTTGAACACACATGGTCATGAGTTCATTAATTGACCATTTATCCTTATGTGTGTTGTATGAGATTTTGAAGGTTCTGTATTGGTGCGGAAGGGTGTTCAAGATGTAGTGCACCAAGAAAGACTCTGATATTTCAACCTCGAGTTTCTTCAATTGAGCCACAGTGTCTCTCATTCATGATGTGCTCGCGCACACCTTTCACACTAGCGAGTCTTAGGGATGAGAACTTCATGATTAGGGTGCTTGCAAGTGCTTTATCTGAAGTGATGAATTGATCATCAGTGGCTTTCAGCAAGCCTCGGACCTTTTCATGATGTTCAACGGAACCACAAATACCAGCTGAAATTTTAGTCTTAATGAACATCATGATCAGGCGATTAGATCGTTCCCATCGTTCATAAAGCGTGATGTCCGCTGCAGTGCCGGTATTAGTGAGTTTCGGTGGTTCATATTTCCGAATAGCATAGTTTATGTCCATCCACCCAAATGAAGGAGAACTCTCTCCTTCCAGACCTTATAGTTATCTCACTTAAGTTCAGGGATATCAGTACGAATTTCAGAGAAATTTGCAGGTTGTACATCTGCATAAAATTAAAGATTACATGCTTATGTTAAAATTGAGGCATAAATAAAATTGCATGCTTTACCAATGTAAATCATGCTTTAAAATTGAATCTAATGACATAAAATTCTCTGTGGAATAAATTTTCAATTCAAGCAGATTCAATTATTCTTTATGATATAATTTATCAAATTATTCACTTAATTCATAATTCTAAGGGTATATTATGATTATAATTTGATATAAATTCTATCTTAGTTTTGAACTTTATGATAAAACTATTAATTCATAACTCCTGTGGGTAAGTTATTAATATTTTATCCTAATTAATTACATAAATACAACAAAAAATCCTATGGGATAAAATTTATTATATTTAGTATAATTAATTACAATTAATGTCTAAATATTCTTTATGTGATCCTATTCAACCATAATATATAATTTTATCTAATTAGTGCTGCTGTGGCTATTCTCTAATCAATTAAAATTATATGGATCACTAGACATTATTTACATAAAAATTAACTTGATATGAGAATAATGATAATTTGCATAAATAAAACTATAAAATTTATGCATAACATTTAATGATTGGTCTCGTATACTCATCCAAAATAGCATGTTTTAATTAAAGCATAAATAATTAATTCATGCAAATTAAATTGCACAACAATTATCCAAATTGCATATAATTAAACTAAATAAATATTATAAGCATAAAAATTGAGCAAAAATTAGACATATTTCCAAATAAATGCTTTAATTTAGAAAAATCTCAAAATATGACATTTTAGCCAAAATATATCTATAACCACCAAGGTAGAGATAAAAAATGCTCCGATACCAAATGTAAGCTTGAATATTGATTCTAAAATGCGGAATACATACTAAAATAATCAAAAATATAAAAAATTTAATGACCAATAGATCATACCTCCAGCGATTGATGGATGAGAAAATGTGTGGATGGATCTGAGTTAAAAAGAAAACAACAACACCGCCCAACCCAAATAGGATGGATAATGAGAGTAAGCACAGATCTGGATGGTGAATTTAGGAAAGGCTGAATCGTACAATGAGCAACAACGTAGATCTGATGCCGAATTCAGAAAAGGTTTGTTTTAAAATTCTGTGTCCACAATCAAACTTTCAACAACGGTAAAAAAGGAGGAGTATCACCGAGAAAGCAACAACGGTCAAAATGGAGAGATAAAAAACTTTGCAAACTCTGCCCTTAGATTTACAAAACTCTCCCAAAATCTCTCACACAAGTAGAAAGAAAGGAATACATTAAATTTTAAGGGACTTCCAAGCTTTGCTCACTCTAACTTGATGGTGTAAAACTAAAAGGGATTGAGTTAGTGAGCTTGGGGACCAAACAGAAATATTTATAGCCAAGCTTCCATCAAGCTTTTGTTAGCTATGTGTCAAGTGTTCCACAAATCATGGTAGAGAACTGCAGTGGGAGTAATGGACCACTTCAGAAGCTCTCAATAAGAAATTAATTAACTGCAATTGATTTGTGTAATTTAAGGAAATTACTGCAGTTGGTTTCCATAAATTAAGGAAATCACTGCAGTTGGTTTCCATAAATAATTACTGCATTTATTTCCAGAAATTGACGCGTTGGGAGAGGGAGCATAACCATTTTTTGTGCCGGGATATTAAACCATTTAGCCCCTAAAGTATCTTTGACCTGCTTCCTGGCTAGTTTTTTCCATTTTTCGACCTCTGGATTAAAAAAATAGTCCATTCACGAGCTTAATTTATTTTTTCCATGTTGTGACTTCCATGGAATGTTTGTTCAGACTTCGACCTGGTTGAATCACATCTTCCCCATGTCACGTTTATTTTGAGTAGTACACAAAATGAATTGAATTTTGGGTTGGGTGCCCACGATATAAACTTCTAATGACAAAAAATAAAATATATTCATAGTAAGAAGAATTTTTGCACACTCTAATTATTGAAATCACTATGTAAAAGTGGCTTTGTTGTAATCGTGGCATATCCTTAATTTGGTTTCCTTGCTGGAATTTTCTTGGGAAGACCTTCAAATTTTTAACTGTGCAAGATCCTTCTATAGGAACAAGCTTGTGGCTTTAAATGCAAATACAGCAGATACAATACGACTTGTTATCAGTCACATTTCGTGATAATTTATGTTCCTACGGTAAAGGGGATGATATCAATATGTTCAAATCTCTTGCAGGGTTCCATTCACTTGGGTAAATATTCCTGAATCATGAAAAATAAATTAGATGAGGGGTCCAAGAAAACAAAAGAACAGTAGTCAGACGTCGAATATGTGCTCATGTGCTCCCTTATTCCCTAAGTAAGAACCTAGTTGTGAGAGGGGTTTCAAGTTGGGTGGAGTTCATGGAATGAAGAGGGGAAAAGCAAAGAATCTCTTTATTTATTAAATTTATTCCGACGGTATTACAAAAGAGTGGACACTTGCATGGAAAGATGTCAAAATATGCACGTGTATTAAGAACATCATATCATAACTACTATGATATCGTGCAAAAAATTCCATAAATATATTCAGAACTTGCAAGGGAAAGGTGTCAACGAACACTGATATTTATAATTACGCCGGAGGAATTTTCTTTGCGGGCTTGGGGTGAGCAAACACTGTTCACCCCAGCCAATGAGAAATAGTTCTCCATCGCGCATGGAGCCAGTTAAATCTTTACATGTGGCAACTCCTGAACCAATAAAATTGCTCGATCTGGTCCAGTTAAATCTTTACATGTGGCTGATCCTGAACCAATAAAATTGATCGATCTGGCGACCAGGTGTTGATCTCAAATTTCAAACTCTCAAATTTAGATTTGTAGAGTGAAATCTACACGGCAGTAAAGTTTGATTTTGCGGCAGATTGAAATTTATTACATTTGAAAATTTTCAATCACTGAAATTGACAGGACCTCCGCTCCGCTCCCTGGAATTGTTTGTGCCACTCGCTGGAATTGTTTGTATATTGTTTGTGTCTGAAATTGACAGGACCTCCGCTCCGCTCCCTAGAATTGTTTGTGCCGCAACCTGGAATTGTTTGTGTATTGTTTGTGTCTTTTCATAAGATCTGATATTATTTGCTGGAAACATCGTTTATCAACTCCAGGCACAAAACGATTTAATGCAACCATTTAATGTGCATTGAAGACTACGATATTGGCGACTTGCAGCTTGCAAAATATTGCCGACTTGCAGCTTGCATTGAAGACTAGATTATTGTCGACTTGCAGCTTGCAGAATATTTCCGACTTGCAGCGTGCAACCAACTTCAATGTGCTGCTTAAATAGACTTCCATCTGAATAAACATAGTGCCGACTTACGACTTCCAACTCCAGCCTGAAGAAGAACTTGTTCGACTTCCAGCTCCAACTTGAAGAAGAACTTGCAGTTGCAGCCGAGTTCCACCTTGAAGAACTTCACTTCGCATTTACAAACTACTGGTAAGCTTCTGTTACCTGCAATTAGGAAGAATATCATGCCCTTAAATTCTGCTGGAACAACTAGAATTTTCTTTTCTGTTAGAAGTAAACAAAAAGGTGTTGTTCTTCTATTATAAGTAAACAAAAAGGTTATATTTAGGGCTGTAACTATAAGGAAAAATAATGCGTAAATTAAAATTACAGTTTGTGTATGTTATTACAAATTGGATATATGTATCAGTTATCGACAATTGAATAATCGAACAGAAACGTAGACAGGAAGTATAAAAATATATGATGTGCTGGAAAGAAAAGTGCCATGCTATTACAGGATAAAAATCGAAATCAATCCTTGATAATAGATAAAAATTATTTTGGAATGACATATTTTAAATCATAAGCAGAACTGAAAATTTCATAATCGAAGGCTAAACCCAGAGAGAATATAACTTCATAGATTTTTTCGCTGTTGCAGTGTCCTCCATCAAGTTGTACAGTGGAACAGAGCCCGTGCCTATGAGCCACGCTGCTACATAATGTATTCCTACTCTGGTATTCAGGCGAAGCCCTTCAAGAGTACGAACCCCTTTAGGCACCTCCAGTAGGTCCTCCTCTGTAACCTTCACATCCTCCCTCTTGAGGTCAATTTGATGTGGGTGTTTCATGTTCTTGTCAAACACCTCTACTATTATTGAAATCAGACCAGGATGAGCAGCCCATGTTCCATCGTGCCCAGCTTTCACTTCACGTAGTTATCAGCCTGGATAAGTGCAGAGGCAGCTTCGTTTGCCTGAGGATTATCCTTGATGGGTATTTGAGCAGCCTGATACATGAGTAAAAAGAAAAGCAGAGGAGTTAATGATAAAAGTAAGTTGAAAACACCACCAAAATAATGCCTTGTACATGTTGATGTATGAGGCTTTTTGTTAATGTTAGAAGTGATCCTCTGCTAAAATTTACAAAGATGTCAATAGAATTATATGGATTTGAACCTAGGAAGAAAGAGGTTTTCTTAACCTCTAAGTCCAATATAAACTTATCTCAATATTATGTAGTAGTTCTTTCTAATCCATGGTGAGATATTCTTGTGATCCATAGCATAGATAATTTGTAAATCAGATAACCGATCCTCTTCATCATAGTATGTAGATTATGATGATCATAATATGTAGATTATGATGTTTGGTGTTTGAACCCACCAGTGCAGTCCATCATCAGAATCTACAAATTATCAATGCATCATAAGAAACATTTCCCAATAACCCTCATCACAGAAATCTTAACCCTCATGATAGAAATCTTATGATAGAAGTAGTATTATCTACATGATGGATCTAGGAAAACCATTTCAGAATAACCCTCATCACAGCAGTCTTATATGTGATATCTCATTATTATTTAACATAGACTCACCCACACAACACTATGGTATCCAGCTTTTTATGTGCTACATGGATAAATCAAAATGACTACCTTCACCTTTGGAGGATGAAGGCACAATTGTAGATCATTTATGGGACTCCCATAAAGATAGGTAGTGAGGTGAATATGTGTATTGATATAGACAATAAAATACAGATAAACAGAGTTGTAAGATGAAATACATATTTAAACTTTTACTACTAAAATACACCAATACTGTGACTCGTGAAAGTGTGCATGTCCTTTAGATGATGAAAATTAAATTTTATAATATATCATAAAACGCATGCCTATTGGACTCACCATGCCTCCCATTGCATGCACCCCACGCCTGTGGCATGTCTGGATGAGCAGCTCCGAATAGCTTTTCATGAAATGCTGTGTCATCCCAACTTGAACACGGTCTGGAAGAAGCCTGTTAGGGTGAGCTTGGAATGTCTTAACATAACTGAAAATGTAATCCCATCTACCACAGTTCAACCCTATTTAATGTTCCCTCAGCTCATACAAGATCTCATGCATTTGGAAAACTGCAGGAAGAGTCTCGATCAAGACTGTTGCTTTAATGCTTCCTCTGGGGACTCCCAGTGCATCTTGTGCATGCTCAAAAACAGCATTCCACAGTGCAGCTTCCATGCATTCCAATCAGATCTCATGCTAAATTTAGAGGAGCAGTGCCATGATGCTCTAAATCAAAACAAAATGCAAAGGAAAAGAAAAGTCCAATCAAATCTATTTAGAGGAGCAGTGCCACAATGATCTAAATCAAATACAAAGGGCAAAGGAAATGGAGTAAAACAATGTTACAGAAACTCTGTAGAACATAAGAATTTGAGAAAGTTCTTGGGAAGTGTTGTTAATGCAAACCTGGAGTGCTCCATTTTGGGGAGATAAAATAAGGGGCCAGATCCTCCATTTTTCATTTGAAACGTTGCATTATTATGATACAAATAGAGACCAAAATCCACCAGGCATCTCATTGCAGGCTGGCCATCAATCTCAACATGGGCTTCTGGCAGGTGCCAGCCCCTGGGCTTAACAAAGAGCACAATAATCTTATCATTGAGTTTGTATGTCCTGTTTCTTGCCTTGTCCTCGTATTTTATAGTTCCTTCCACTGCATCCTTCAAGTTTATGTGGCCTCTCATGATGTTGTCCCAGGTGGGCGACAAAGAATCCTCAAAGCCCGACTGTGTCAAACAACAGGAACCATATCGATCAAATTTACTTAAGAATTGAAATACTTTAGAGACATGGATGACTACAAACAAGAGTACCATTTTGTTCAACTTCCCCATAGATAGAGATGTCCAAAAAAACTTACTATACCAAACAAAATGCTCTGCCTCTTGCATTATCTTTGCATCAATCTGTCAGATCAAGTTACCCATGACAAATAAAAGAGAACCATCAATTATTCAGAATGAAATTCAGATTCACTCAATACTTGGACACTTTTAAAAATAAAAATTGAACAGGAACCAAAATTATACGGCATGTACTATGAATATGCTAGGACTCAGATCTCATAGCCCAATTGAATGGATACCAGAATTAGCAAAAGGTGTGTACCAAGATTAGTCGTGCTTATCTCAATTGAATAAACAACAGAATTCAGAAATCAAAATTACCGTCCCCTGAGCCTCTCAACTTGAAGGTGCAGTAGGAAAATCCTTGATCCATGGATCAAGAGGCTTCCCAACTGATTACACAATAAACCCAATCTTCCTCATCTTCTCGGCATCGACGACATTGCGGCCATTGAAGACGAAGGCGGGTTTCTCCATATTGTCATAGATCTTACCATAATCCAGGTTCTTGAAATCATCCCATTCAGTGAGAATACAGACCCCGTGAGCATTCTTAGTGGCCTCATAAGCATCCCACACAACATTGATCTACTTCCAGGCAAACCTGGAAATGTGTTAAGCTACAATCCCACCGCCTCTGGTTCGCCCATCACTGCGCATAATGCGAAAGCCTCTGGCTCCATCTCAGAGCAAGTTCTCCAACTTTAGCCCTCATTTGGTTATTCTGTTCACTGAATCTCATCATCACGTGTTTAGTGTTTTCTTAAGAGAGCCAGAGGCACATGGGCCTCATGCAAAGCGCAACCATGCATGAAGTCCACCGTTAAGTCAGTATGTGCATTATATGATAAGAAACAAATGTAATTACACGCGATGAAATTGAACTTATTAAAATCTATTTATAGTTTCTAGGGATTTGATTAAGCCATCCAGTCACTTGATGCCATATACTATACATGGGATGCATATAACTGTAGGGTCGCCTTCATTAGGGCAATTTGAAAAAATCTAATATTATAATGATAATAATAGGAAATTAATGAAATAATTATTACTTGATTTACTACAATATTTTCTCCACCATATAAAGCCATTGTTTTGGATGTTGATTTCAGATCCCCTAGGGGCATTGTCCAATTCGTGGATCTACTCAAATTATTTGATGTTGCTATTAAAATGAAGAGAAAACAATTTTAAGGCGGAACTACTTTGTGGCCCATGTTTTTCTTAAATAAATTATATTTTCCCATCTGTACAAACTTAAAGAAACAGCTTTAGAACATTATGAGGTACTGCCAGTCACACTACAACTTATTCTGTTAATTTGGCATTTTGAACGCCTAGCCATCATGACAAAAACCGTGGGCCATACTAGAAACAACCAACGAGCAGTATTATAAAAACTGGGTAGAAATATAATACTAATTACACCCAACACCTAAGAGCCATTACCATTACAAGGGTGTCGTTGCTAACGACCCTCTTATGTGGAAGTCCATACACAATCGGGAAGAGATCTCATGCTATTGCTGGTGTGAGGCTTATCCCAGTGTTTAAAAAAGAAATGTGAAAAGTCATGCAGTCAAAATATTTTTTCCGTGGGCAATTTTATCGTAATAAGGATTTTCCATTTTATTAAGTTATGTTTCATTTTGATGTGTTGGATTGTTTGCCATGGAATCGTTTTATGTACTTTCCCTCTTATGAGGAAAAGGCTCACCATTTTCCATCCTTACGGGAAAAAGGCTTTGCGTTTCTATAAGTGTAGTTAAAGGAGGCGTATTTATTACTATGCAAAAAATAGATGTTTATGTGTCTTTTTCTTAAATCTAAGAAAACAACAATAAGCCATACCCAAGGCCATATACAACCCTAAACCCATACTTTTAAGACAATATTATCTCTGAAATTGTGTATATAATTAGAAGTGACTTGAACTGGTGACGTTCTCAGCAATGCTATATTTTATATTTCAGTTTGTTTGGAGTGTCATGTTTGGGCTGAGTTGACTTTAATTTGACTGTAGCTTTCAAAATTATTTTGGAATGTGATGAAAGCAATAAAGGGCAGATCTTAAAAATATTTTAAAATTGTGCTTAAAAATATTTTGTAATTTAATTAACAGCAATAAAGTTTCAAAATATTTTTATATTATCTGGATAAAGATGACAGGTTATCTTGATTTCATTGTTAGTGTGTCCCTGCAAATGTGCCGCGATCAGAGACCACCTAATTAACGTTGGTGTGCACATTAACACAGTGAGCAGGAGAGCCAGGAATGAAATGAGATGAGATGAATATTTAAAAGCATCATTACATGGAGGGACTATATTAGAGGAAAAAAATTCAATTGTTTAATTTCATTGAACTACATTTCCCAAAATCTATAATTGACGTAAGGTCGTCATAATGACATAAATTCAATTAATATAGAAAACTAAAAATCCAAGCGAACAGATTGGGAAAAGCATAAACCTGTTGCCGACGATGGATTGTAAATGTATGATCTGTCACTCTTTAGCGAACGTCAGAGGTCATAGCAAAGATTCGAATAAAGTCTACTTTTACTAAATCATTAATTATTATTTCGAAATATATATGTTAACCTTTTACACATTTGTCTAACTTGAAAATGTTAACCTTTTTCAACTTTGCATTTGTCCAACTTCAAATTGTTCCTATTTTGAAGATCTTTTCTTCCATATTGTTGAAATGGGAGAAAATATTAAACACAAATCAAGATAACTAGTTTAGAAAATTAAAAATTATATTATTAACAATGGAGACATATTGAAAATTTATCTAAAATCAACATGATTAGTTCATAAAACTAAATTATTAATAATGGAAATATATTTACAATTCCTCTTGATAAATATTATTTGAAAGTAATGTTAATGTTGTACAAATTTAATTAAGCTAATTAGTTTCAATATATCTTAGAAAATTTAGACGCCATAATCTATGATTTATTATCTTCAACTATATCATTTAATTTTGAACATGAATTTTGCATTATTTGTATTTTAGACAACTTCTCTTCTTTTCTCGAAATGATATTTGTAATCATTAAGACATGAAAGGTATCAAATTCAAGGCAAAATGGATTTATGCTTTAAGGTGAGCACCTAAAAATTTTACTAAAAAGTTTATTTGAATGTTGTCAATTCTTTCTTTAGTTTCTTTACCTTAATATTTATATTCGCTAGTAGCACCTTGCTTTACGAAGCCAGCTGCATCGCCATGGAAACATCCTTGACCTGCAATGGGCTCTCATCGCTCCTTGCTGGTGGTATCGACCTACAACCAACCATACAAATCATTGTAGTTGAACATATACCTTCTACTCGAGCTACAATGCCTCGCTACCACGTATTGTTGTCTGATGGTACTCACAAGCATGCCGTTCTACTTCCTTCTTCACATACATAATTTGCACAAAATTAGGAGTTGAGAATAGGCTCGATAATTTGCCTCAAAAAAATCTCGTGCACATATGCACATCATTCCATGTAAGCTACGCACATGCCACCTCCCCGCTTCCTCCCCTTTAATGATTCTCCTCTTACGTCCCTTCTTTATCTCAATTCTCCTTCCTAACATTTTACTTCCTCTCATTGCTAATAAATATCTCATTCTTGCAGGTCACTTTGTCTCATTGATCTTGACATACTACAGCGTGATGCACCATTGGTTGGTGACCCAGCCCCTTTTATTCTCTCCACTGAACAGATGAACCAATCCACCTCGACATCCTCTTCCTCGTCTCCCCTTTCACCGCCACCCTCCCTTGACATTCACTCCTTGTCCTCCCAAAACTCCACCCTATCATCTACAATTGTTCTCCCTTTTAAAGCACTCTCCCCTACCTGGAAATCTTGGTCCATCCAAGGCAGAGTCCTTTCAAGGACACCCCTTTGTGAATTTAGCAATGCACAGGGCACTGGAAAATCACTAGGCTTTGACCTTGTCAATCGCGACAGTGATCAAATCCATGTCTCTGCCTTTAATGAGTTGGCAGAATCCATACATGCTCTCATCAAAATTGGACACATTTACAATGTTGCAAATGGGACCATAAAGATCCCCAACCCTTCATATAACCATCTGAAACAACCATTCGAAATCCTCCTCTTCTCTTCATCAACAGTGTCACAGGTCTTCGCTGATGACCTTACAATTCCTTCCCATACCTATCAATTTGTGCCTATAAGTTCCCTCAAACATTCACCTCCTAATTCAATTGTTTATGTCATAGGTATTGTCGCCTCCCTGTCTCCTGCATCTATCATTTGCAAACATGATGGCTCTGAAACTCCTAAGAAAACTATAACTCTTCGTGATATGTCCAGGGCCAGCATTGATGTCACTTTGTGGGGTGAACACTGCCATGCTGAAGGGCGTGCACTCTCCGAAATGCGCATGGCTCATGAAATTTCTGTGCTTGCAATTAAAGGGGGAAGGATTGTCGAGTTCAATGGCCAAACTATCAGCACAATCCCAACGACTTCACTACTTATAAATCCAGATGTCCCTGAAGCAGAACAAATTAAAGAATGGTGTGACAGAGAAAGAAATAAAGCACCCTCACCGTCGCTCAGCCGTAAATACAAAAGTACAAGCAAGAGGCCTTTGAGTTCAAAAACAGTTGCCGACATTTTGTCAATGCAACCTGGCAAAAATATCCCGTGGATTTCGCTTCGTGCTACTACAACCTCTATTAACATGGATGATTTCTACTTCCTCGCATGTCCCCTTCTCATTGATGGCATCCAATGCATGAGAAAGGCTTTACGACAAGATGACAACACCTACCGATGCTCGAAATGTGAAGGCTCTTTCAATGAGTGCGACTATCGCTACATTCTTCGACTCCAATTGCAAAACCACACTGGCCACCTCGACAATGTTGTTGCTTTTGACGAAGCCGCAACTGCCCTTCTTGGCGTCTCTGCAAAGGACCTTTGCCTCCTCTCAACCGATCCTGAAAGTGTTCCTAACATATACAACAAAGTCAAAGGACGCCATTTCCTCTTCACACTATCTTTAAAGAGGGATATATTCAACAGTGTTGAATGCCTATGCCCAACTCTTATGCACACAGAAGAACTTGCATACGATGAGGCATCAACTACCCTCCTAGAGGCCCTGTAATCAGGTCCTCCCCTCGCCAACCCATTCTAACAGAAAATCTAACCGCTTGTTTCTTGCTCTCACTCATCTCTCCCCCACCTCTCATTCAATACATACTTTCCCCATAATAGCTTCCTGCTAAGATTGCCACCCTCCGCCACACATTTTCAATTCCTTCCCATCGTTCCCCTTTCAGTCTTCTTAAACCTTGATTTCCCTTCCTCGTCCATTTTTCAGACATGTTTTGTAATCGTAACTATATATTTCCATTGCACTTCTACTTTCTACTACTTCTCCTAAATGCTTCATCGCCCACTCCTTCCTCCATGACGTTCTGTATATATGTCATTCCACTATGCTTTAATGCATCTTTCTAATATATGAACATTTAGTCACATAGTTTCACCTTTCCTCCTTCATTTTTTGATCTTCTTTACAACACACACATTTTCTAAATGTACATATGAATATGCTATGCTTACTATAAAAAAGAATACATAAATTAATTCTTCTCTTTTTGTAAAATACAAAATATGTCTTCACTTTACTCTAGCCAATACATGCAACATGTGGTTGATTTCAAAATAAATGCTTTTTCAATTTGAAATATCCAACACACATTTCTAAGCAACCCATACTAAATACATTTTCGCTTTAAAAATCACTCGCAATATACTTCATGCATTTGACATACCTTTCGTTACTTGCAACAGCTATGCCAACCCCACTAGAAAACAATGTGGAAAGGGAACAACAACAACGCTACTACGCACTTAATAAAGACATCATCAATGCACGACGTCACCTCCTCTATTCAAATCGTCCACCAAACCTTCGCTTTCAAACCAACAATACTCCCATTCCTTCACAAAATTTTGTCCTCCCCATACAACCCACCCAATCTTTCCAACTTCCCCTTCCATCTCCACTTCCTAACCGACCCTTTCCAAATGCTTCAACTCCTTCAAATCTTGCCTACCCTTTACATATGCCACCCCATGTTCCTCCCTTTCCACCTGCCCAACAATTTCTCCCCATCCTTCTGCAACATGCACATTTTCGGTTTCGTCAAAGGATCGATGCACTCTGTCCCATCCAAGATTGCTCAATCTTTCATGAAGCTTACCCATCCATGAAAAAAAAAAAAATTCATGGAATAATTTGTTGTACCCGTTGTGCTGCCGAAAAATCAACGCATCGTTTCTCCTCTACAAATAACATGGACCCAAGTATCCAACCACATGTCCTATCCTGCCTAACTCAAGCTGAAGAGATGCTCATTGCTCATGTCAATCCCGTTCTTCAAGTCCCCCATGCACGTGGTGGCCAATTGAAATATTCCGGTCATACTATTAGCTTTCCACAATATATCACAAATATTGTCACCTCTCTTCCTCGCATGTTGTCAGAACTAGACATCCTTGTTGTAAACAAAACTAGCTATGATGAAAAAAACTATGAATTTTTTGTTAGTCGAACACATGTCCATGCAGCTTTGCAATTCAAACTACAAAACGACCCATATTACAAAGATGTCCATATTAACCAACTTTCCCTCTTCGCTTTGCCTATTCCACCTACCAACATTTCCAACCTGCTACACCATATCAACACAGCTTCCATCGCACTCCATGAAGCCATTCCAGAAATTCCTAATTATGAACTTCCCCACTCATGCCCATCTGACCTCCACCCATCCTCCTTTGTTTCAAATCTACCAAACTGTCATTCTGAACTTGATGAAATACTCGCCTACATAGATTCGTCCAATTCAACAACCACCCATTCACTCCAATGGCCAACCATTGGCCTCTCCCCAATCAATGAATACAACACAGAGGGCCTACTCTCCATGGCCTTCCCCACCCTCTTCCCCACAGGATCTCCCATGATTAACCAACCAAGAATTGCAAAAGTGGATATGCAAGAATACGCTCTGCATCTAATGCGCTACAATGACAATCGTTTTGCACAGCATTCTCGCTTCCGATATTACTTGTACAACCTTATCATGCGCCATCACAGCCAAGAAACTGCGTTTGTCTTCATTAAAAGGGACCTTTCAAACACCCTTCCAGCAACAGTCGCTGACCTCCACCACCAGCTCCAGCAAATGCCCCCTTCCACCATTCCAGACCAAATTATGCGTTTCGGGTCATCCTTGTGTGGAAGCCGTTCTTTCTGGACCAGGGCTAGAGGAGAACTAACAGACATGATCACTCAAATTGCTACCCCTACCATATTCTTCACACTAACTACAGCTGATACAAAATGGCCTGACTTGCATAATTTGATGCCTTCCAACCCTCCATCCAATTCAAATGAGCACACTCGATGGAGAATCCAAAACATTGTTAGAAACCCGCATCATGCATCTCAATATATCCATTGCAGATTCACAATATTCCTGGAAGAGGTGCTACTTAAAGGATTCCTTGTAAAGGATTACTGGTGCAGGTATGCATACTATTCCTTCCTTCTCTTATCTTTCATTCCTTTCACTTCCACACATCCAATATTACTATCTGTCCCCTTCCTTTATAAGGTATGAATGGAAACATTGCGGCTACGCACATATCCATGGGTTTCTGTGGCTTCCAAATGCACCTGCTATGGAAAATCTCAATTGGACCAATGCCACAGATGTCCGCGCGGCTACAAAATATTTTGATAAGTACTGCACTGCTTGGAATCCTCGTCCGGTTCACAGTCGAGCTCCTGGAATAAATCATTCATCTCTACAAGATCCATGCCTCCTTAGCACGCATGAAATATTTGCAGGCAATCAGTTAGAAGACTATGAATAATTCCTCAATTCTGTTCAAATGCACACATATTGCCACTCTTCTACATGTTTACGCAAAAGAAATAACACATCAACTTGCCGCTACGGAGCCCCATGGGAGGTTCACAACACATCATCTCTTCACATTGATGGTTCTAGCAAAAATGTGTACTCCCCTGCTAGAAATGATGACAAACTAAACGTGCACAATGCTCAGCTACTTGCAATATGGAGGGCCAACATTGATTTCCAACCAGTTATCTCACGCCATGCTGTGTTGAACTACATTTCGAATTATGCAGCAAAATCAGAGGCAAAGTCTGAAAGCTACTACCAAATGCTCTCACACTTCTCACAATGCTCCCCCCCAGATGCTCCTACTATCACTATCGTCCACAAAGTCCTCACCGAAATTGTTGTTGATCGAGACATTGGTGCACAAGAAAAATGCCGCATGCTACAAAAACTCCCACTAACAAAGTGTAGTCGTTCTTTTATCTCCCTCAATGTAAAAAAAAAGGTGTTCAAACGTGTATTGCATGATTTAGATGGTCATCCTCCATCAACACCTTTCATTGCCTCCTACATGCAAAGACCAGCTGCACTTGAAAGTTTGTCTCTTATTGAAGTTGCACGCTCTTGGTCCTTCTCCACCCATCGAAAAACATCACCATGGAAACAAATATACCATCCCATGGTTTTTCGTGTTCTTCCTCATTACACCTCCATTCCATTGAAAGAATCACCATCCTATGTAGACTTCTGCTGGAGAGAACTCCTTCTATACTTCCCTTTCCGTAGCCTCCCTAATGGTATTGGCATATCCGATGCAAGAATTGTTGCACACTGGGAAGAAATTAGACACACATATCAACCTTGGCATGTTTATCGCAAACCATCCACCCCAGACCTTTCTGACTCTATCTGTTCATCCCCAAACAACCCTCCCCATGACCCCACACTTGACATGCATGAATGGCAATTTCTCTCTCAACTCCACCCAGGTAACAACCTCCTCCTCGATGAGCTTGAAATGCTTAGCCATCGTGAGTTTGACACAAACCATAATTGGGGCCACTCTACAATCCCTCCACACTTACAAGAAACAACGATCTGCTTCATCGACTCCACCTGCTCCTCCACAAGATCCCACCAACTCGTAACTCCATGTGCACATTCGCTTTCCTCCTTATCCCCAAGCCAAACCATTGCATTCAATATCATCTTCTCGCACTTCCGCAACAAAATTGCCAAAAAAACACTAAAAATGATAATCCAAGGCACTACTGGTACCGGCAAGTCGTTCCTAATTGAGTTCTTAAAAAATGCATTCCTTGAAAGCTCCACCATGCAAAAATGCCCCCTGCTACTACTTGCTCCTACCAGTGTTGCAACATTCCACATTAATTCTTTGACGATCCACTCTGCTCTTCGCATCCCTATATCCTCTATGGAGCCTTTAGAGGGTCAATCCCTCCTAAACCTTCAAGAACAACTTCAGCATATTAATTACATTCTAATTGACGAAATGAGCTTCATTGGTCCTAAATTGCTTTCTCAAATTGATGATCGCTTGCACGAGGCATTCCCATCAAATAGAAACAACCCATTTGGTGGACGTTCTATAATCCTTGTGGGTGACCTTGGCCAACTACCACCTGTAAAAGACACGCCAATGTATGTAGGCAATTATCGTGGCACTACACTTTGGCAAAGCTTCAATACTGTGGTTATGCTTGCAACAGTTTTTCGGCAACAAGGAACAAGTCCTGCAAAAATTTCCTTCCGCGAAATCCTCTACAACCTTCGCAATGAAACACCCACTGTTACTGATTGGAATCTTCTTATGACACGTTCAAAAAAAAATCTTCCTGAAGCCGAAGTCCAATCATTCTCCACTTCAATGCATCTTTATTCAACAAATGACACTGTTGACCTGCATAATAAATCGATGTTAAAATTATTAAATCAGCCAGTTGCACATTGTTATGCTACCGAAAAGAGGCAAGTCGAAACTACTCAACCAAAAAATGATCAATTATCAAAGAAAGTACTCATCTACATTGACCAACGTGTTATTCTCAGAAGCAATCTATGGGTTGGCGCTGGTCTTATTAACGGTTCACTCGGCACCGTTCGTGCAATCGTATATTCACCAGGTTGTACACCACCAGAACTACCATCCTTTGTTGTAGTTGCCTTCCCTCACTACAATGGTCCACCATGGGATCCTTCAAAGCCTACATTTGTGCCAATCCCCCCCATCACAAGGGGTTCGCGCACACAAATTCCTCTCGGAATGGCATGGGGCTTAAAATTCATAAATCGCAAGGCATGACACTAGAAAAGGCAACAATCGATATCGGCAACATTGACTGGCAAGGGCTCACTTTCACAGCTATTTCAAGAGCTCGCTCGCTGAATGATCTCTGCATCTCCCCTGCCTTCTCCTACTCACGCTATTCACATATGCAGGACAACCCTTACGTCATGCGCAGGAAACAAGAAGAGGCACACCTTGCATCCAAAAATATTATTCACACTCCTTGAAAAAATCCTATTATTGGTACCTTCTGTTCACTTGCATTCCACTTTTACTTCTTTCTTCTTGTTCCTCATAATAAGACTTTGCAAATTTCCTGCTTCATTTACATTTTCACTTTCCAATATCATTTCAACTCATATTTTTTCCTACTATTTGTTTCTTATTATGCTTTTCATTATTAGTGTCAAATTTTTACATGTTCACTTATATTCTTTTCCTTCCCTTGCAACAACTATGGATCGTAGGTACCTTTCTCAACTCAACAAATTCTATGAAGAAATCACTCAGGAGAATGCACTCCTCATTCTACAGCAATGCTTCTTAGTTCCACCTACTCTACCACTATACCGTTTGCGCCCAACATTGCAACTACTCCATAAGATCAAAATATTCATTCGTCGCCTCATTCATGTGCATGAAAGAGATGCACACAGGAAACTTCGAGCATACTATCTTAGTCGCGTCCCGGGTTTGGACGTCAATTGGTGCTGTCGCTGTCGGGAAACCCCTTGTATTTACGACTAGATTGCAGCCAAACACCTTTCATGCATGATCAGTCTACTATGCCAACACTTGTTCCTCCTTTCTGTTCCAAAGAATTTTTTTTCTATATTTAACAATATCACTCTTACTGTTTTTGCTTGTACCATGATGTAAAACTGCCTACTACTTCGAGTTTTAATAACATGTCAAACCTTTTTACCGTTACATTACTTCAAATCAAGTCAATGATGCCTTCGCAAAAATCTATACGATGCACAAGAATACCCCCTCAATGTGCTATGCTATCACTTGCTCCTCCTTTTTGTTCCAAATTGATTCTTTTCTAGATTTAACAATATCACTCTTACTCATTTTGCTTCTACCATTATGTTCAATTGCCTACTACTACGACTTTCAAAAACATCTATAACCTCTTTACCATTACATTACTTCTATACAAGTCAATGATGCCCTCACAAAAAAAAAATATACAATGGGCAAGAAATCTATGGTCTACTATATTGTATACTATCTATTTTCATCATATCAATTATGCCTACATAATTAAATCTCAAAAATTACTTCCTTTATATGCTCTCATTTTATACGATTATAAATTAATTCACAACCAAACCTATTCTTCATTTTTAATTACTTTGCTTCTAATTTAAATTACATTCGTGCAAATATCAGTAACTTAATTCTACTATTATTAAAACATAATGATTTAACATAATAACCAAAAAGTCATAAAATGTAACTCATCGAGATGAGATTAACCTTCTTTCCACCTCCAACTTGAGCAAACAACATATTTTATTTTCATAGTTTTAAATCTAAATATTCATGTAATCAATCAATGGTAGATTTTACCCCTCATAAATTCACATTCATCATGTTCCCTAATATGTACCACAAAATGATTCAAGTCTCCTCCTTCCAGCGTTTCCTTGCACCCCCGGTGCAATTGCTAGTATATACGTTGTATATATCATGGAATCCCTTGGTTGGGGTAGGAATTTAAAAAGCCTGCTACCTATCGAAAAAAGGGGTTTAAGAGCATTTGTTTTTATATAATTATCTCTTCATTTTATAAATATCTCTTTGTTATTTTATAACGGTTAATTGGAGTTGTTTATATCTATTTAAATAAGTTTATTGATCTGATTTCTAAAATTTTCTTACATGTGATTTTTACCGAAAATTCTTCTACAAAAGTAAAAAATTATAAATTTGAAATGCATTTGAAGATCAAAATGCCCATCAGAATCATTTTGGCCATTAAATTCCATTGTTATATATATACTACTTTCATACACAAAAATTATATATATATATATATATATATATATATATAATATTTTTTTTTCTTAAATTAAAATAAATAATAATGACGATTATCATTTAAATTAATTTTTATTTATGAAGTTTAAAAATATATGGTTAAGTGATTTGTCATAGTATATTTTTTCAATGATCAAAATGGGTTTAAAGAAAGTTTCTTTGATAAGTTTTAAATATCATTTTGTTATAAATATGGTATAATAATGTTTTAAAAGGCATATAAAAAAGGTTATTTTAAGAAAATTTATTTTTTTGGTATTATAAATGTTCCAACTTCTATTCTTCTAGTGTTAGTCATTATCCAACTCTTATTTTTCTATTCTCCTCATTTTAGCTATTGTCCAACTCTCATTTATGAGAGTTCCTTCTTGTTGTTTTTTTTTTAATTGCTATTTTAAAAAAATCACTTTATGTGAATGATATTTTTATAGTAAATTAATCTTTATTTTTATTTTTTTAAATATAGCTTTTATTAAACTTTAATTTTTTATAATGTTTCTATGTTATTAGAGAGAATGATATCTTTATAGTAAATTAGCTTCCAAATATTCTTTATTTTTTTTTAAATATAAATTCTATAAAACATTAATTAATTTTTATAATGTTTTTATGTTATTGACATTTATAAAATAGCCTTCCTCTATTGGTTTAGTTAAAACACAACATTATTATTCTTTAGTTTGACAAGTTTCATGTAATTCTCACTATATTTATTTCAAAGAAACTCATGTAAACCTTTTATTTTTCATGATAATTTTCATATGACTACACATTAGGTATGTAACTATAACCTCACTAAAACTCCGATCTCAAAGAGGAAAATCAACAGCTAGGTATTGTTCGTAACTTTAATATCATAAACTAGCAATTGCACGATATGTTGTAAAGGAAACATTGTAAAGCAATAACATAGGAAAGAGTATTATAGAGAAATGAGTAGTATAGAGGAAAAAATATGTGATATGTTATGTTAATACCATTTTAAAATTATTTTGTTATATAATATACTATTTTGTTTCATCTAAATAGATGAAAATAAGTTCGTAAGTTAAGAGTATTTAATTTTGTGACAAACTATATGCGTTAATACCATTTTAAAATTATTTTTTAGATAATATACTTTTTTGTTTCATCTAAATAGATGAAAAGAAGTATGTAAGTTAAAAGGGTGGAAATATTGAATGTCCAAGTTGGACTATTACAATTATCCTATGATTTTTCTTATTCGATTATTTTTGTAACTGATTAATAAAAATTGTTTCAAAGAGAGATACTTACAGCATAAATATATAATTTGGTTACAACTACATATGTTAATATAATTTTTAAATGAAATATAATTATGGAATCAACTACATATGTTAATATCGTTTTTAAAATAGTGCTGGCATTGGAAGACCTGTTTCCTCCAGTGCAATATTATTAACATTTAATTAACTAAATTTATTTATATGACATATCTTAAAAATATTTTGAAATTTGATAAACAAAACTTTTTCCATGAGAGGTAGTCATATCCAGTTACCACTCATTGCATTAGGTGATGCTCACAGGGGTGAAGAAGTGGGATTGAAACTAGTTAAATGAATCACATAGTGTCAACCATCACTTCTGGGGCTTGCACCCGTTAACTAGGACTTCTTGGGAGGTCACCCATCCCATACATCCTCTGGCTCAAGCGCACTTAATTGTGGATTTTTCCCCACAATCAAGCCCACTTAGCTTGCTACCCCATTATTTATGAAATTGCAAAATATTTCTAAAATATATGATCCGAATAAAATTTTATAGAAAAAATACTTCTGAAATGTCCCATATAAAAACATTAGAAGAATTGCAAAAGGAAAAAATAAGGAATATCAACTATATTACAAATGATTCAGCCATTAGTATATCTGCCAGTAGGTGTTCCATTTCCATATTCAATTCCATACCATGGATAATTAGACTTTGTCAGAATCCGGATTATAATTGTTGTTCCTAACATCTAACAAAGAATCCCCAAAAATAAAAGATACAGGCCTTATTTTTGTTTTTGTTGCACCCGCGCCAACGTGTAATGCCACCATTACCGCAATCAAGGTCACCATGAAACCTATAGTGGGTGCCTCAATCCCAGCCCTATCCATTGTTTATGTACACACAAAGTGCTCTACTACAATTGTTCCTGCATACGACGTAATTAAATTCGAAATTAAATCAAATAATATATATATATATATATATATATATATATATGTGTGTGTGTATTATTTTTTTTAATTATTTTTTTTATGATTTGTAATTTTTATGCTTCAAATTTAATCATGAAAACAAAATACATAATTTCTTTAAATTCTTGCCAGATATTATGTTTATTTTTTTCATAAACATATAATCGATTCAATTATTAATTTTATTAATAATGATAAAATAGAATAAAATAATTTAAAACAATTATAAATATGAAAATATTGATATGATATTTTGATTGTGATGTAGCCAATATATAGGCATTAAGACTGTTGAAGAAATGTTGAACTTAGATGCTAAGCAGGAAACCTAAAGTTGTTACAGGGTTATACGGCATGGATATCATAGGCACCTTCCACGAGCAAAGAAATTTAGAACAATTGATGTGTAAGAAGCGAAGACATAGAATGGTTTGATTTTTCAATGGCTTGATTTTTCAATTGAAATGAAAATGGGCTTTATCCATCTACGTTAAAAACCTGCAATTCCCCTGAGATAAAATTAATAAAAATGTAACACTCTCCTAAACCAATCAATGGTCTAGCAAAGTTGGGTTATGTCAGATTTTTCTGCAAAGTCAGAAAGGAATAAAATGAGGAATGCTACCATACCTTCATGGAAGCAAGGGCTGTATCAGTGAGGAAAGAAAGATCGCATTTAGTGAAATCATGCACATTCCAATTCTACATCCACTTAAAAAAAATATTAGGTGTATCTTTTTCTCTTCTCCAGATCACTCACCTGCAAACCAACGAAGCACAACCTCAGAAAGATAAATATGCTTCAAAGAATAATGCAGAGACCACTACAAAATCTGAGCCATGGGTGTGAAGGATTAAATTTTTGAAAAACAGAGGAATCTGAACCAATCCAATCAAGGCCATAATCTAGCAGGTAGCATCCACTTTGAAAAAGGTTCAAGGGGTTTTGTAATTGGATTATTTCTAAAACGGGTTTTCTTATTCGATTATTTATGTAACCGATTAATAACAAAATTTAATCCGAAGGTAGACACTATTTCAATCGTCTAACATCAAAATCAATGGTGCAAAATGATACAAGTGGTAGTTGGGGGAGTTGTTTTCAAAAAAAAACCCTTTACAACGTAATTATTGGATTTGAACAATTCCGTTAAAGGAAAATTGTGTTTTTCAAATCCATTTTCTAACATTTAAACATAAGAAATGAGATGATAATTGAAATAATTGTAGTTAATAGTATATATAGGAAAGTTTTATTTAGCATGGTTATTGATGGGATAAAACATGTAAGTTTTCATTATACTGAAATTGTTCTAAGTGTTCACATGTTAAAAAAATTGCATAAGCAATGTGGTGCGTATCGAAATACTTCAAGAATTGTGTTTAAAGACAATGTTGGAAAGAGGGTTGAGGGAAGTAGGGGATCAAGGACGTGGGTATACTCATCCTGTATTTTCAAGAAAACTAAAAATGGAAATTTTTGTGAGGGATGGCTCACCCTCTACAAATGACATAAATATTTTTTTAAGGTTCGATATCCTCAAAAATCCTTTCAGCACAAATCCTTTCTTTCTAGAAATAAAAAAATCGCTAAAACATGAAACAAGTAATATGTAATTAAGAAAGTCTTGAATTTGAAAATAGTTTAACACCTTGGGTGAAGGAGTGTAAGAGCATGGATACGACTCCAATCCCATGACTATGGCTTTAGTCATATGAAAAGGCGTTATTCATATGAAAAGGTAACGAAATACGAATTAAATACTGCATCTTAATCAAATCAAATGATATCTCTGATTGTATTAAGAAGTCGTATTACAATTAATTTTGTTATTATGGAGGAAGTCAAATGATATCTCTAATTGTATTAAGAAGTTAAGAAGTTACAACATATGCATAATTATCTCATTAAGGAAGACATCATAAGTGATAGATCACTTTGTTATTAGTCTAGGCCTTGCAAGGGACTATAACATCCATCTTGCTATCAAAATGCATTGACTCTACATTATTTTGTTGTGCTTTTGCAAGTTTAACCAAATTTTCGAGAGAACACTTAATATTTCTACTTTTTCGTAAATTAAAAATTCATTTTATAATTTTCTCCAAATTTAATTTTAATTTTCGATTGGTTGAGAAAGTTATGATGGGACACAATTCTCCTGGCGTAGGGAATTTTATTTTCGGTACTTGTGAGTGCATGGCATTCATTTTAAAATTAAAAAAATAAAATAAAAATGTGAGTGACCATTCGGTCGGTGAGTGCTATAAAAATAACATTGACACTATTGTGCTATTTTTGTTCTCATTGATGCCATAAATGACACATTTACAAGTCCTTTATGTAGGTTGAGGATGAGGTTTACCAAATATCCAATCAATATTATTATGTTTCATTGTGTGAAGGTTCCCTGTGCGAAGTTTTTCTTGTATGGATATTTTACTGTGTAGAGTATGGTGTATGTGCAAGAGAACAAGGGTGTAGAGGGAACTTTATTTTGTAGGGAAAAAATTAATTTTAAACTCTTTTCCATTTGAAATTTTTATAAATTTAGTTGTGCGGGATAGAAGTTTCATGGAGCTATGAATATGTGCAGAATGAAGGATGTGCATTAGACGAGGTATATGCGCGAGAACGGAGGTGCCAAGGGAACTATATTCTGTAGACACATAATTAATTTAACTATGAAGAGAAACTTTAATTCATAATGTAATACGAATAACTAGAAAGAGTGGTTTATAACTAGAAATAACAAATATTTCACATTTTCATATGACATATATTATAAGGTATGTTAGGCTTAATATACACATTGATTTAGGTAAGGATAATTCAATGTGCATTTTGTAAAATAAAACTTTTGATTCCTCTTTTGTACTCTGCACAACGAAAACATCCACTTCCCTTCTGCACTGCATAAAATTCAAACATTTATCCTTAATGCACTAAAATCATTAACTAATGAATATGCATGGCAAGCAACTTTCGATTTGCAACATTTAGTACAAGGAAATAAGACATTTTACGAGTGCATTGAATTTGATATAAAGGATATTATATATTAATAGTTAAACTATATGTTATCTACCTAATTAAGACATATATATAAAGAAAGGATGTTATACTACCACAAATTTAAAACTCTATCATAAATAGTTTCTCTGCACAACTTTTCTCTCGAACATCGTTTCACCTTCCTCTACATGTTATAGAATTATTCTTTGTTATCCATAGAGACAATTTTAGGGTAAATTTTCTTAACTTGAGACAATTAAAAACTTGTGTATTGTCTTAAATATTGTCTTTAAGCGAGTGTCTCAAATATTTGTCTTAAAATTTTGTCTCTATAAGGACAATATATAACACAATCATTATTGTCTCTTAGGAGACAATTTCATTTTTGTATCTCTAAAGCCAATAGTTGGAACTAAATACTTATTGTCTTTATATTTAATTAAATATTTTTTATATTGATTTATTTCAATAGTGAGATAATTTTCAAGATTCATTATTTTATATTTCTCTCTAAGAAACAAAAGAGATATTGTAGTGCCTTGAAATATAATTTTGTTTATCTCTATAGAGACAATAGCTTGAATTAAAGACATATTGTCTTTTATAAAGACAATATAAACCATGTTTATTGGCATAATAAAAAAGTGTTTATGTTTGTTAATTTCTTTCTTCTCTTTGTTTCTAATTGTTATAGTGGCAGGCTCAACATTCATTTTTTTAAAATAAAAAACATTGACAATAAAGAGCTGAAATAATGAACAATATAAAGATTAAGAAAAAAAAATACTAAGAAAGATTTGAATTGAAAAAAGTTTAATACATATTTTCAAAGAATTGAATTATCATATTAGATAAAAAAACCTCTAAGACTTTAGATAATAGGAAAAGGACCATGTCTTCATGCAATTATGAAGTTATATAATACGAAAATAGATGCAGGGTATGAATCTATAAATAAGGGTAATAACTGCAATGAATTTACAAGACATTTATGATATTATTATGGATAATAAATGATTCTATCAAGTTTTTTGGTACTTACATGATCTATGCGTTGATGATTATGCTGATGATACAACATGTAGTTTTTCTTACAATTAATGAAAAATTACGAATTTTTTCCTTGGGAAAAAAACTTTAATGCAGCATAGTCCTTGCCTCTACCTCTAATTAATGATTAAGTTGTGATGATTGCAAAGAGATCTCTACATAATAAAATATGTGTGCATAATGAAATATCTCCACACAAAACTCTTCGCACAATGAAATTTCTTTTCACAATGAAAGCTCTCCTCACAATGAAATATCTCTGCACAAAACTCACCACACAATAAAAGCTATCCACACAAATTTCTCCACACAGTGAAAGTTGTCTACATAGTGAAATATCTTCACACAACACTGAATTAGCCAATGAAGCTAATTAATTCATTAAAAATTGTGTTGAGTGCGAATAAAACTCTAAAGAATGAAATTTTTCCGCATAATGAAATCTCTCTGCACAAAGCTCTCTACTCAATGAACTATCTCCACAAAAAACTCTAGACACAATGAAATCTCTTCACACAATTAAAGCTCTTCACATAGTGAAATCTCTCCAAACAAATCTCTCTTCATATCGAAAAATTTTCGCATAATGAAATCTCTTTGCACATCAAAAGTTCTTTGCAAAAAAACTCTCTACACAATAGAAAGCTCGAACATGTTACTTTTTAAAATTGTTCGGAGTGTAAAGATTCATATAAAGAAAATATTGAGCGATCCACAATTCCATATTGCAATATTATATATCATTTTATTTATGTGGAGGGGAATGTATGTGGAAGTGAAAATTCATCCATTATGTGAAGTTCAAAAATTAAAAGTGAGCAATATTATATATCAATGCATTGGACAAAATGCATTTTTCATATCAACCATATATTGAGTAATACTAAGCTTGGAAATTAAAATATTCCTTGTGTGGATTGATACATTATGTTGAGTGTTGAAATTCACATGAAGAAAATACTGAAAAATGTTACATATCAATTACGCATTGACGTTTTTTTGCATACAATGAATGGTTTATTGAGTTATTTCCACATAATGAACTCTTATCCATGTTGTGCACAAAAAATTCCATTTTTGCATAGATTTGTCCATTTATCCATTTATGCAAGTTTTGAATTCAAGTGCGGGAGAAAGTGTGTGAAACAAGTGTGGAAGAAAGGGTATGCAATAAGTGTGGGGGCAACAACTATATCGAGTCAAGTTTTCTTCCTCTGCATTATGTATAAGGAAGGGGGTGAGCTATTTGTTATTATTTTGTTATGTGAAGAACAGGTGTGTGAGAGAAAGGGTGTATGTGAATTACGGGAGTAAGGACTATATCGTGTCAATATTTTTTCCTTTGCATTCCTCACTTACTGAGAATAAGCGTTCATAGAATATCACATTTTAAACTAAATATCATATTATGACTTATATTAATTTGATTATATTATTGTGTGGAGGTGCAGAAAAAGTAACATTGATACATTATGCAAAGTGCTTGGAGAGTCAAATGATGTCAAAACTAATGGAATTGCAAGTTTCTTATGTAAGCGAGTGAGGGGGGGTAAGTGCAAGATTAGAGACTATATCAAGTGAAGCTTTCATTCTTTTTTTTTTGCATAAGTCTAATTTACACCATAAGATAAATTTAGTTAGCAAGAGGAAGTTCTTAGAGAATTCCACCTTTTAGTTTATATCATATTATGACTTATATTAATGTGCGGAACAAGTAACAATAATACATTGTGCAGAGTGCTTAATGATTATATAGAAATTTAGTAGAATGTTTTGTTTCATTTGAAAAGGAACTGGATGTAGAAAATTTGATGGAGGGGCATCATATTGTAGACCTTGCTATTTCACTTAACAAGCCGGTTAGAATTTGGCACTCACTATAAATAGATGCACTAGCAGTGTGGAGTGAACGATGTGCGGGTGAAAGGGTATGTTTGAAGATAAGGGATTTCAGAGAAGGAGATGCAGATATAGCACATATTCAAAGTAGGTTTCGGAGAACCAGAAGACTGGAGAACATTATTTATGAGTGTGAAAACATAGGGAACTGAAGAGTTGATGACTATGTCACAGTTGCACTGATTGTGCATGATTTATTTTAGATTTTGAAGTGTATTTTTTTTCTTCTTCTATACAATATTGCATATCATAGAGTACATAATATATATATATATATAACATAGAGTTGCATAATTCAATAATCATAAAATGAAAATAAATCGAATAGAAATGCACCTCTTCGCAAAGTTATCATTGTCTTAATTGAAACTATTTTTAGTTGAAAATTGCGAACAATAAATACCCTTAGACAATCAATATTATAAATATACTTAACAATAATACTTGTGCCGCTTTTCGTTACATGGTTCAATTTTATTTTTCTCCATTTTTTTTTTTTACAATATTTCAATTAGCATCATGTACACGATGCCTAGCTTTGATTGCGCGGAAAGTGGGAGTGTAGAGGAAGCAGAATGAAATCTTTATCCTCACTTGCAAAATGAAATCTATTCAATTCTAACGACTTGTTGTTAGCATTTTATTCTTTAGATATCTATGCGTGAGATCCAAAACTATTGTCAAATGTTCACTCCATTTTACCCAATAACACAACATTAGAAATAATAAAAATTCTCAAAGAATATGTTCAAAAACCTATAGAATACATTATCATAAAATCAATATAGAGTCCAATTTAGTGACGACACCATAGATATAATTCAAATTTATACGAGATCATATTCCAAACATAGGCATAAAAAAGAACTTTCTGCTTAATACCAAGAATTATTTCGTTGTAAGCATAATGGGTGTGATGGAAGTGTGGGAGAAGGGACTATATCGAGTCAAGATATCTTCCTACTAGTAAATTTGTCTATTTTATGTGATAAGAACTTTTTCTCTTTTTTGGAAACATAATTAATTAATTAAGGAATATGAATATGCATAATTAAATTGAGCTTTGATTTTGTAGAATATGCAAGTGCCTAAGTTTCGTATTCTACAAAATGAAATTTATTCAATTGTAAAGACATGGTGCTAAATTTGTATTCTTTAGAAATAAATTCAAAAGTATTGTGAAATTTTAATTTTTGTTTTAATAAAAAACAAAAGAATAGATATAATACAAAGGCTCAAAACATTTGCTCGAAAACTTATAGAAAACATTATCATAAAATTTAAAAATTAAAAACTCTTGACTCAGTAGGAGCCTAATACCACCAGGTAAGAGATAGTCTGCTTATTCTGTTTTTTTTTATTTAGTTCCAGCCCTCCTGCATGCCCAGTCTGCCACGCAGCCTCACCCCAGTGGTGCATTGCATAGAATCCCCCAGGCAATGTACCCCCTAAATGCGTGCCTCACCTCGGATCCACCTGCCTTGCTAGTTTCACCAGCCTATGTGCTCCCATTATCCGATGCCTCTTGTTGTGAATCCTCCATCAGCATACCTCCTTGTCCAATAGCACCTCACTGCGCACCTCCCATCTCAGGTCAGAGCTACTCCTCACCTCCTCTCAGACCCCCATCATCCCCCTACTTCATCTTACCATGGTTCCTAGACTGTGCCAAAGAACCATCAAAGGAGGTCAGAGAGGTGCGCTCCCTGGTCGCTACCACCGGGGGCCAGATAACTGCTTCGAATTTGTTGAAGGATCCTCCTCAGGTAGTCACGTTGAAGGCTCCTTCATAGAGGCCCCCTAAAGCCCCGAACTCGACCAGGAGGAGGAGGCTCCCACTCATGTAATGCAGAGAGGCAGAAGCGGACCACATAAATCCACCATTGCACACTAGGAGCACCCCTTACCTTGCGAGATTAATCCTCTTCTGACACAAGAGGAGGAAGGGGATGACACTAACGTCTGGATAATGGACTCGGAAGGCACCTAGACACGAGTCCCGGATGCCGAGTACCCAGTTGCTCCCATCCTCTTCGCACCTACTTCCAGGCTTCCGTGTCAACCCACTGCTAAAGACAATGTCGTTGCGCAGGGGTACGTCTATCCCATCGTGGAGGAAGATCGAGATATCAATGATGATGCGAAAGAATCATGACTGCACTGCAGATTAGCTCTTCTTAGTTTTTTGTCATTATTGTTATTACCACCAACCCTCTTTTTTCACTGGTGGTATGACACACTTTGTAATTTTCTATTTGATGTTTCTTTCGGGCCAGTTTCCTCCAAGGAGGCAGACCCATACTTGTGCAACAAAGGCTAGGATTGGTTAAGCGTAGCTTATCAATTCAGCCTATAGCATATGTACTTTTTTACTTTTAAATAAATATAGTTTAGCCTAAAAATATCACCTGATAAGATGGGTCAAAATTATTTCAAAGTTCAGTTATTAATGTTTTCTTGTGAAAGTATAACTTTTAGTTATATTTATAACTTTTATTATTTCAAAGTATTACGAGGGCAATATTTACCTAAAATATGTAAAATATATCAAATAAAAGTAATAAAAAAAAAAGAAGATTAATGCTTTTTTAATATATTAATTTATTAAAAACTTTAGAAGTATTATTTTATTTTTATTTTATTTTTATATTTCCATAAACTATTTAATATGAAAGAACTTTATTAAAATATTATTTTATTTTATTTTTCAAAATTAATAAAAATATTTTTATTATAATAATATAGTTATTAACTTAATGTATTATTTGTAAGAATTAAATTAAAAAAATTAATAGATAGAAAAAATATATAATTAACTAATAATATTTTACATATTATATATATTTTTAATGAAAAAGTATTATTTTTATTTTATTTGTATTATTATTATGTCTTGTTTATTTTGGAATAGAATTTCTAAAGTTTTAATTTAATTTTTAAAAATTATTAAGTGAATAATAGGAATTTAACTTGTACACAATATTTTAGAATATCCATAATAATATATAAGAAATGTGAAGATTTATCTCCAAAATAGTTATGTTGGTTTTATCTTTTTAATTAAATTGATTAAGCAAAATAAATGTCATATCAGCGAGTGCATATATAGTAAGTTATGAATTTTAGGACATATGATATTGATAAGCCTTAGTATTGGCCATGATATTGTAACAAAATTTATTTACATATTAAGAATCTCTATGATAAAATAGAGTTCATATATATATTTTTAAGTGTTTAACTTATATATAGATTATTTTTATATTTATATTATTATTGATAATAATAATAACTTTAAAATAAAGTTTAAATTTAAATAGTTTTTATAATTTTTTTTTTTTAACAACATGAAATATATTATAAAGCAATTGTTTACATGTTTATTATAAATTGATACTATTAAAATTTATCATCCATTTAATGTATATAATTACCATAATTTATATGGTAAAGAAAATATAAGTAAAGGAGTAGCCTAATTATAGAAGAAATGACCTTACATTTTTATTAAGTTAATCTTAACCAAAATATGGTAGATATTTTTTTACTTTTGTAAATTTAAGAGTATTTAGTTATTCATTCAATATTAACAAAACCCATGCTACAAAATATAATAGTGTTGACCTCAACCTGCTAATAGGAAATTAGATGTCTTGTTCATCTTAAAGAGTTATAGGCCATCCAAAACAAATGGTCTCTTGCTATCTTTAGAGGTCTATTGTCTATCTTAATATATATAAACATTTATTGTCTATCTTAACATATATAAACATATAAAATATAGCAAATATTTTAAAAAACCTAAGTTTAAGTTGTTTAATCTGTAAAAGAAATAATCTTATATTTTTCTCAAATTAATTATGACCAAAATATAATAGATATTTTTAAAAACCTAAATTTAAATTATTTAATCTGTATATTTAGACTCTCTCAATTTTTTTTTAAATACTGACTCAATTTTAAAAGTACTGAATTAATTTATACCTTCAAAATGCATTTAAAAAAAACCACAAATCAATTTCTGTCTTAAAAGTGTCCTATCACTTGAATTTTTTTTTTTTTTAAATCTATTGCATCCTCAAATTCCCTATATAACTAAATCATATAGACTTTAATCTCATATAGACTTCAGTTAAAAATGGAAGCTACCTTCGGACAGTCCAAGCTTGACCGAATCGGATTTAGCGTTCAGTACCCTTCTGATATCACCCGTTCACTGCTCTTGGTCGTTGTATTGCTTGTCAGTTCAGTGCTCTGGGCCGTTGTATTCATTGTACTCGTCTTCTATCATGTTTTACTTTGATGTATTGAACACTCAAATTACAGGCATCAGACACGCAATGTCCCTCAAAGCCCACTTGGACGAGCAAGTATCGTTGATCGCCAAATGTGGATGGGGATTATCGACATGGAATGTGACGTTAGGTACAAGACGGGGGATTCATTATCTTCCCATGCGCATCCGTATAATCGATTTGTCACAGGAGAGGGAGGCATCCGCCCCCTGGCGTTTCTTGCGCTTGTTCACGTGAACAGCAGCGTGGGTCTCGAATTGCGAACTTATTTTATTTTGTCTGAGCTTCGCTAAGAAGAAATTATTATAATTTATAACCGCCCACAATCCACTTTATATAGACATTCAGCCATACCAGGTAACCAAAAACTCCTACCGCCTGTATTTGCGTCGCCTTGAAGTTGTCATCTGATATCAGCGAGCACAGAGCATTTCTGAGCATTCTTCAGTCGAATTCGAGATGTGTCAACCTCACAAGCTGTGGCGATTCCCCGATTTCACACAAATCAGGGATCAAACCGACTCGATAAGAGCCACACAGCTGGCCAATTCGGCATCCCAGATGCTACAGTGTCTGGTGAAGGACAAGGAATATGAGTGCCTGAAGGACGTGGTGGGACGATATCACAACCATTCTGTAAGCGATGGCCAGTGCTCGTCCGTTGTCGTCCAGCAGATTTGGGCAACGGTGGAAGACGTGTGGTCCGTCGTGCGGCGCTTCGATAAACCGCAGACGTACAAGCATTTCATCCGTAGCTGCTCCATGCGGGGCGACGGCACCGTGGGGAGTCAACGAGAGGTTCGCGTGGTCTCAGGACTCCCAGCGGAGCGCAGCACCGAGCGGCTCGAGATTCTGGACGACGATCGCCACGTTCTGAGCTTCAGAATCGTGGGAGGAGATCACCGCCTGAAAAAATATCAGTCGTTCACCACAGTCAATCAAGTCTGCAACGTGGACGGGAAAGGCGGGGTGCTGGTAATTGAATCGTACGTGGTGGACGTGCCGGAAGGGAATAGCTCCAGCGATACATGCCTGTTCGTGGACACCATTGTTAAATGCAATCTTCAGTCGCTGGCTCACACCTGTGAGCACTTTCCCATGCAGTGCCGGAACCCAACCCTGACCGATTGATCGAGGGCAAGAAGCGTGCCGCGCCTGGCCGTTAAAGTATATTAATTCTATACCCCAGTTGGTCGATCAATTTGACGGCTGCTAAGATGCCGGGTGTGTATTAGTAAACTCTGTTTCAAATTTTCAGAGTTGAGAGAAATTTAGCATCCCGAGGGAAATATTTTCATAAGAAGAAAAGTGTTGAACTTTGGAGTTTTTATAGGGTGCCCACCCAACTATGATCTTGGCAATAACGCTGCTGATGAATCTTCACTCGCACAGCCCGCTCAGTATTAGCTTTTATGTGGCAGCGAACTAATGACCGAAAGCTTTTACTGGTAAGAGCAGGCGTAGTTACGGGCCAACATGTCACATAGCAGGAGCAGATTGTGCAAAAAATAGATGTTAGTTTCTTTATTTTCTATAGAAGAAGGTTCCACCTTTTGATAGTTAGAGTGGTAATTACACTACAGAGGAAATCTCTTTTTTTCTTTTGTTTTTGCAGAGTTCAGAGACATTCACTGATTTTCTTTTAACCTTTTCATATAACTTCTCAAACCTTTTCATATAACTTCTCAAAACAGTATGTTGTTTGAGTATATATATTAAAACATTTTCATATAACTTCTCAAAACAATATGTGGTTTGTTTATCTATATTAAACTTATGAGCAGCAAGTCTCTAGTTGAACAATTCAATTATGTATAGCAAGTCTCTAATTGAACAATTCAATTATGTATAGCAAGCCTCTAACTTCTCAAAACAGTATGTGGTTTGAGTATGTATATTAAAACATTTTCATAACTTCTCAAAACAATGTAGTTTGAGTATCTATATTAAAAATATGAGCAGCAAGTCTCTAGTTGAACAATTCAATTGGTTATAGCAAGTCTCTAGTTGAACAATTCAATTGGGTATTTGCACGAGGGTTTATGTAGGCTCGAACAGAGAAGCAAAGCTACTCGTCAAATTCTATGTTATTTTCTGTATTATGAACTCAGCAAATAGCTAGAAAGATGAGCAAATGATCATCAAATTATACGTAATTAGTTGGTTTGCATAGATACAGAATCAAATGCCAGAAAAAACAATCCAGTTTTTAGAGTTGAGGCATAGTTAATTGGGACCAGATTGGTATTGTTACAACAGAAACAAATATAGCCAAGATTAGAATTCAAAGGAATTGGAAAACAAGACAAGGGAGAAATGCAGGGAACACAAGAACTATGGGTGACTAAATGTGATCGGTTTAAAAGTCATAGAGGGAGAAATGCAGGGAACACAAGAACTATGGAAGACTAAATATGGTTGGTTAAAAAGTCATAGAGGCCCCTTGTATCAGTCTGATTGGGTTCAATGTGAATACAATGGAGAGGACAACATCTGAGCTCAAGTGGTCACTATAAACCCTCTCGAGCAACTAAATGAGCCATGCCCAAATGAGGTTTAAGTGGTCACGATAAACCCTATCGAGCAACTAATTGAGTAATGCCCAAAAGAAGCTTCATAAATTGAATGAGATTTGAACATAAATGGATTCATATTGAAAAGTAATGTAAGGCAGAGTCATGTTCCTGGTATAAACAACTATTGTAAGAGTACGGATAATGTTTGTTCATGTTTCATACGTGAAACTAATGTAAATGGAGGAAAAACTCATGAATTCCCCAACATTAATGCTTTATCTACATCAATTTCAAATGATTGAAAAACATAATTTCAATTTAAAATAATTCAAAAAACACCTAAAATAAAAACATCAATAGTTTAAAAATATAGAAAAACAAAATATATTAAATTTATTAATATTATATAATTAAAAAAAATTAAAATTTAAACTTTTGTGATTGTAGATGAAGGTCTTTCGTATTAATCACATTATTAGGATTTGGTAGAAATTTTGGACCAATCACATTATTAGGATTTGGTAGAAATTTTGGACCAAGTAATGTGGTTCATCGTAAGTATTAAGTGGAGAAGCTAATCGTTCTTATGTCTTTCGTATTAATCACATCATTAGGATTTGGTAGAAATTTTTGACCAACTAATGTGGTTAAATCTTATTGGTGGAGAAGCTAATCAATCTTATTGGTGGAGAAGGTAAGCGATTAGAAATTTACTTATTAAAATTTTTATAGTTAATAATTAATATTAATTAATTATAAAACGAAAATTTTAATTAATATAATAGATTTTTATTTTTAAATTTTACATTAAAATGGTGGTTAAATTTGTTTATATAAATTACTATTTAATATTTAATTAAATATAATAAGAATTAGTGGGGTAAAAAGTTTTATTTAAATTATTTAGTGAGATAATAAATAAATAAATTTACTTGGTGAGAGCTGGAGTCTAGCTCTTACTTAATTTCCAACCATCATCACGGTTGAGATTCTCAGCATCCCTTTCAACTTTGATCGCCTCCCTTAATTTCCTATGGTGGAAGTGATCAACCTTAACAATGACTTTGGTGTCTTCAATACAAACATGGTGACACAATTTTTCCGCATGCTCAGTAAGAGCTGAGGTGTGGGATCGATTGTGTCTAATGTCCGCAACATGCTCACGGATTCTCTGTCAAATAGATCGACATGTTTCTCCAATATAGAGATTTCCATAGGAACAAGGAAACATGTAAGCTCCTTTCATGTCCTTATGGCCGATGGGGTCCTTAACAAACCCAAGAGAATTTCTAATAGTACAGAGAGGTTTGAAGGAAGCGGAGTCATTATTTCTTCTAAGGACATGAGCAATTTTGTCTCTTGTCCCTTGGATAAACAGGAGATAGACCTTGGAAATAAGATCCGCCCAGGTAGATTTTCCACTTAACCCTTCATATGCCTTTCGAAAGGCTTTAAGACCTTCAGATCTACTGTAACCATTATTTTAAAAAACGTCAAGAAGATGGGGGATGTCGTCAAAGATTCTGAGAGGACGAGGCGCAAGAGTACACAGGGCACCAAATTTGTGAGTAGGAAAATGATGGGAACCAGCCGAAGGTACTGTTCCGTGTGAGTCTTCTTGCTAAGAACTTGGTGAGAAATGGAATCATTCTCATTTATTGAGAGAAGGATTTCTAAGAAGGGGAGGTAGCCATCAACCTCCACTTCCATTGTGAATTTAACGGAATTTTACAACGAGTTCAGGTGCCCAAGAAACACATCTAATTTCTCATGACCATGAGGCCAGATGACACAAGTATCATCCATGAACCTATTCTACTTCCTAGGGTGGAATTTAACAGAGGTTGAGGCTTTCGATTCAAAATCCTCCATAAATAAATTAGCAACTATGGGGAAAGAGGAGAACCCATCGTAACACCACAATTTTGCGCATAAAACTCACCTTGAAAAGTGAAGAAAGTCGAGGTGAGGCAGAGGCTAACTAATTTAGAGGTGTCCTGGTTAGAGATCTCTTTACTGACATCAACGACTTCCTTGATGGGAATTTTGGTGACTAAGGACACAACATCAACGCTGACTAATAGCTAACCAGGCTCCAACTTGATATTCTTCCACTCCTTAATAAAGGAAGCCAAGTCCTTAAAAAAAAAAATCAATTTAACCTAAAAAAAAATTTAAATTTATTAATATTATATAATAGAAAACCTACAAACTAAAATTTAATAATAAAAAAAATACAAACTAAAATTTATGAATGACAAAATCTTAAATACCAAAATATATTAAATTTATTAATATTATATAATAAGAAAAATACAAGCTAAAATTTATTAATCACAAAATTTTAAATATCAAAATATATTAAATTTATTAATATTATATAATAGGAAAAATACAAACTAAAATTTATTAATCACAAAATCTTAAATGTCAAAATATATTAATATTACATGATGGAAAAAATACAAACTAAATTTTATTAATCACAAAATCTTAAATATCTAAATATGAAAAATAAATTTAAAGCGATCTCACATATCTAAAATTTTATCTCTGAAAATATTAAATAAAATTATAAAAATTTAAATAATCTTAAAAACTATTTACATTTAAAACCCATCAAACTATATAACATAAATGTGTTCTAACAATACAGAAAATAAACAGAGATTCGTGTGTACGATTTCAGAGTGCAGAGGCACCTGATAATTGTGATCTACAGTGCAAAAATTGTTTTGCGTACTATATAACATAAATTTATTCTAACAATAATATCAACAGCAAATAAACAGAGATTCGTGCGTACGATTTCAGGGTGGAGAGGCACCTGATACTTGTGATCTACAGTGCAAAACAATGTTTCGCGGAAAGGCAAAATGAGTTTTATTAAACATGTTAATAGTTTTGCAATTCTTTTAAAACAATGTTTTGTTTGTGTTTCCAAAACTGACCGTACCTTATTCAAACATGCTGGTAACTATGTACTAATATAATTGGGAATAAGAATTTGATATGAAAAATATTTATATATAAAATCTAAAAAAGAAATTATGGTTAAAAATTTTATTTAAAATTTAATAATATTACTAATATATTATAAAAATAAATAGATACCATACCATATTGAAATATTCTTATTAATTTTCAAGACAATTAAAAACTATGAACTAGTGTAATTGAAAATAAGAATACTATATATATATATATATTAAAATAATATATTAATTGAAACTAAGAATATTAAAATAATATATTGATAAAAATAATTTCAATAGTAAATAGATTTAATTATTATTTCAATTTTGTAAAAATATAATTTTATTAATGTATAATTACATATTTTAATTTGTAATTTTATTATTATTATTTAATATATTTTAATATATTTTTTTAAAATTTTATAATTTTATTTTCACAATTTTTTCAAATAACCATTAAATAAGGAATTCCTTATCAATATATCCATTAATCAAAATGTCTACATCTCGTAATTGAAATCAATGATTACCCAATTATAATTATTTTGAATATTATAGTCATAATTTTATTTATTTAGTGTTTGAATATATCTTTTAAATATCTAACAAAACATTACATAACAATGTGAAGTGTTAGTTTTTATAATTGAGAATCTTAGGAATTGATTTCACTAAAAAGTATTAGATTCCAATAATTTGGGTTGTCTTAATTTTGGGGTGGATTTTTTGTTTATTTTTATTTGGTTGTTATTACTTAAAGAAATTTATTGTTATAGGTATGTAAATATTATCAATTTTATATGGTTTTACCTAAATGAGTTTTGATTTTTTTTTATAGATAAAATGAATCAACTTATTAATAGAAATTGGGTAATCTTAATCTTTTATCATTATTTTGATTCTTTTATGTGGGAAAATGGAGGAATTAAGATTTTAAGTCATTTTAGCAATAGCTCACAATTTTCAATTTTTTTCTTGAACGTTTGGATGCCATTTTGAAGCATCAAATGATATTTTTTGGGGGCATTGTAGCACCTATAAATTGTGTAAATATTCCTAAGATCAATCTACACACCTAGACCTTTCCAAAAGTGGAAAAATACCTTCAATTGGAGCTGGTAGGTCAAATTTATGTCTCCCACAAGTTGACCAAAATCCCTTCAATTGGAGTGGGTATGTCAAATTTATGCCACCCACAAGTTGACCTACCTTATTATCAGTGGACCCCATGCTAGCCCACAATAGTTATAATTGTTGATTAGCCATGGGTGGACTTTCAAGAACATTCTACAAGCTAAAAAGCATTTTCTCATTAAGATTGAGGAATTCAAAACACTAACCATTGATGACTATTGAAATTTTGTTAAATGTATGCTAGGAGGAAAATGGACTTCATTGTTTGTCATTGTCTTTGTTCCATAATTTAGAAAAGTAGCTAGGAATGGTAAGTTAATGAGGAGAACAAAGGGGGATAATATTTGGTAACCACCTTATGAGGAACATTGTTTTAGCTAGATCTAGAAATATATTTCTTTCCTTGTATTTGAATATTTAGATACTAGAGAAAAAAAAGCACATAAACTTCACTTCTAGCTAGGTTTTATTTTTTAACTCATTTCTAGGGTAAATATTGTTTTAATTTTCGATGGTGTGAGAGAATTTTATGTTCTCTATTTTTCACATTTCAAGTATTTCATTCGTTTAAGCACAAAAAAATAATTGAAGAATCTGAGATCTAAAGTATAAATATGTATTTTATCAAATCTATTGTAATGAACTATTCAAGTGGAATATCCATGTTTCATATTTAATCTATTTGGTACATTTAAGTTGAAAACCAATAATTAAATAATCTATTATCTAAAGGAAGAAGGTTGTAATTGATTTTTTTAGAGTTATTGGTGACTTCAATTAGTGTATAGAGGTGATAGGGTGGTAGGAAATATATCTCCATTGGGTTTTATGTAGCTAATGTAAATCCATTTTAACTCTAGATATGTTAGGCAATAAACAAAGAAGCTGGGATGAAAATACTTTCCCTAAAGATTTTAATTTAAGATGGAGTTACATAGTTACTAGGTTTGAACCTGTGACTTATGGCTTATGCATCAACATTCAACATAATCCCTTAAATGAAATATTATTCAATTGACTAAAATAACCCTTACTACTAGTGTATATGTATGCATGTTTCTAAATATTACCTCTCATCTTTTTCTCTATATTATGTTTCTAAATATTACATCTCATCCTTTTTCCTCTATAGAAAATTTAAATTCCAAACCATTATTTCTAACAAAAAGGTTTAAAACTCTTTATATTTCTAGATTTTAAATACAGTGAATAAAAAAGATCATTAGAAAAATTGTTTTAATTTGTTAATTTAACCAATTATGAAACACAATATAAAAAGTTTCTTAATATTGTAATAAAGAGGGAGAAAAAAACAATAAATTCTCCCTATTTTAATTAAAAAAATACATTTTTAAAGATATTATAAAACTTAATATAATGTTTCTTAAATTATAATAAAAAGAGAAAACAAGAGTTTCCTCTAATATATTATTAAAATAAGGGTAAAGTAAGCCTTCTACTTTTTAATATAAAAATAATATTTTTAAAATATTATAATTTTACTATTTCTAAAATATAATAAAATCAAAACTATATCTTTATTAATAGTTAAACTTATGGTAATTAGTTCATGAATCAATCAATTCTCACCTATATAGTTTAATACTCCCCTCTAATATAACTGGTACAAAATTGAATTTGAGACCAATTAAACTTTTGTCAACACTACAATAGTATATAAAATTTTACCATTACACCAAAACATACAAGTTCCCGTCAACTTTCTAATTAACAAGATCACTTTGATTGGAAAATTAATCCCAATTAATTAAGCAAATGATTTCTAATAATATGAGAATTAATGCTAATTACTGATCACTATATATTTTTTAAAAAATCTAATAATTATTTTAGAAATATCGTAAATAAATTAATTATATATATAGATATAATTAATATATAATTACTCTCTCCTCTTGTTAATATAGGATACTGAAGCATAAGAATCCGGTTTTATAAATTAAAAATTACAATGAATTATAAAATGCAATACACATTGAGATAATACATATTATTCCAATTTTTTAAAGCAAGACCATCCATCGGTACAATCGATAAAAATATAAAACCATATGTGTGGTTCGTGTTTTACTAAAAGATGCTTAATCCATGAGTGTTTAATGTTTAAATATTTGTAATAAGCGATGAATTTAACCTTGTCTTAATGTTTTAATATCTGTATGCCACTATCCCACTTGCAATAATTTTGATGCTGAAGCGACTAGTGTTTAATGTTTAAATATGTGTAATGTGCCATGACTTCAATCTTGCCTTATTAATGTTTAATATTTGTGATGACTTGTATTACCGCTACCCCACTAGCAATATTTTTTGATAATTATATTATGAACATGCGCTCGGTCATGTTTTGATAACATGGCAAAACAAGGTGTGAGGGAGGTTGCAAGTTGGTGAAAGCAACGAAAGGTTGGGACCTCCGTATCTTAAGTTGAAGAAATCAGAAAGAAATTAATATTTTTACATTTAAATATGTATAAAATATAAAAAGTGATTTATTCGAGAGGGTTTAATTTAGAGTTTGTATACCTTTTAAAGTATTTCGAAATTCTAATATCAGAATTGATTTTGAAGCGCCTCATTCTATAAGGTGACCCTCACTAAAGTTCGAAACTTCATTATATTTAGGAGCAAATACCTAAAATCTAAGTGTTACGTCAAAGAGAAGTATTTCAAATTTTAAGTCAAATTCTAATATCACAATTGATTTTGAAGCGCCTCATTCTATAAGTTGATCCTCACTAAAGTTCGAAACTTCATTATATTTAGGAGCAAATACCTAAAATCTAAGTGTTAGGTCAAACGGTGGATGTCAAACCAGAAAGCGTTCATTGATCATTATATTTAGGAGAAAAGACCTAAAATCTAAGGGTTAGGTTAAATAGTGGATGTCTACTTGCCATCTTGCCTTTAAGAGTGATCCTCAGTCTGCTGGAAATTAAATCATATCATAATCGAATTCATGGTTTAAGGGCTCAAAGCGGTAACACGAGGTGATTATCTCATGAACTAGATTGCAATATATTAGGGGAAACGAAATGGGGCAGCAATTCCAAGAATATCACAATTAGGCCAAGGATAACCAAATCCTCATAAACAGATCCAAGGATATAAAATTAGGCCAAGGATAACCAAATCCTCATAAACAGATTCCCAACATTCACGCAAATACAATTTTGCATGCATATCACGTGGAAGCCGTTTGCAATGCTTGTCAGCAGTCACATAAAGCAAGTGTAGCAGATTGTTGCTCAAACTCCAACTGAAAGCTCCACACGTCAAACCTTCTTGATTTGATCCTGTTGCTTTTCATTCTTGCTTTTTCTTGCAGCAAAGATGACGGCAAGATTAGTTTTTGTTTTTCTGCCTGCAGTTATGTTGTTACGGTCATCCATGGTTTCCCATACTTTTCTTTTCCAGTGTGCCAAACTACTTGGTATTTCATTTATGTAGCTCCATTGTATTAAATATGCATCAATAAACAAAAGATTCAATTGGAGAGAAGTGAAAAATAAACTCCAAGTAGGACTTCTATTATTTTGTTGGCATGTTTGGAGGACTTATGTTATTTTATTGGTCATGTTTGGAGACCTCCTCATGGAATCAAGTGCTGAAATTGAGCTGGCTGAGGGCATTGGGGGCGAAAGTGGTGGCTTTGGATAGGCCTACATGTCGACACTAAGTTCTAGGATCTAGCTCCCAAGCTATGCTTTTGATAAAATGAAAATTTCCCACTATGAATGCTTTTTCACTTGCCGACACTTTGAGTTTTATGGAATTATTGGTTGCAAATGGTGATTGGGTAAGCAACCAATGATTTCAAGTAATCGGAATTTGAAAGGCAATTGAAAGGCAAAAGTATTTTTTATTACCAAACTTGATTTTTACTCTTCAATTTCCTCCTAAAATGAGAAAGAAGTTATAATTGAGTATAATCCAGTATTTTGCATTGAAATATTGCATTTTGATGTCGGTCATAGTTCTTGACACTGTACGTTAGTAGGGTAAAATGGGTGAGGTCAATATAGTCAATTCTCTTTCACGTTTCCATTTCCCTGGGGTAAATATCAGTGCTATAGCTAGCGCAAGCATACTTATTAGGTCCACAATGTGGATTTGGATAATTGAACTTTAAGTGATATCTTGCATCCTGCATAACTATTTAACTTAATGGTTTTAGAGAATTTGAATGTTAGCTTCAATAAGTTTACTAGTTTGACTATTCCTACAGAGATGGGTCTTTTAAAAAACTTGAAATTCCTCAACCAATCAACAATCGGTTTTGCAGTTATTGTTCCACTAGATTAAACCATTACAGGGAATGGATTTGATATTCATAAGCCTTGGATTTTCTACATGTGATTTAGGCGCCATAACCTTTTTCTATGCGAGTGGATCATCTGGTTATGATAAGACAATTGTATCATCAAAAATATTTTGAAGACATGATATAGTGTCAATGCCACTTTCAGAGATCCAAGTATTTTCTCAACATCTTTCTTTTTTCTTCCTTACTCAGAATTCATTCCCACCATCAAATTCTGGAGGCAATGATAGCAAATATTGCCATATTCTATCCCTTTAGGAGCTAAACAGAGTCTTAGGCTCTTCAGTGTTGACCTTTGCAAAGAGGAAAGGTTCCATTATGTCATTGAGGGTTTTAAGTATGTTATTCACCTGCAAACTCCCATGGATGTTACCATTGGGGTAGAGGTATATTATTACCAAGGACTTGAATGTACAAGTTCTTGAATCAATGAATTTATTATTGGATTTTGATTCATTTTTATTTCATCATGTTATAAAGGCAGAAGATTAAAGGCACAAAATTTCCCACATAAACAATAACACAAGTTGCACATTTTCTATTAATCACACAAACTTCATGATTACAATGAACTCGGTTAGGAGTATTTATAATTTTTTTGACTAGAAACTCGCTCAAAATAACTTCAACACAAAGAGACACTCTAAATTCAATTTTACGAAAAATAAGACTGAACTTGAGCTCAATCACACTTGACTCAGTTAGCTAACACTCTAAATTTATATAAATCTACATGTGAGAGTAATTAGCTATCTTTAACACAACCACTTAATTACGACCGCTAAACTAAGACATGACTCACCACAACTCAAACATTCCTTGTGGTCTAAGTCTCAATTAGGCTTACAACATGTAAGTTTCCTCTGTGAAACTAAAATGCATCTTTTTCTAATGGTTTGGTAAATATATCACTCAATTGATCACTTGATTTATAAGGCTTCAAATAAATTTTTCCATTTCTCACAAGTTCTCTAATAAAATGATATATTGTAACAATATGCTTGCTCTTTTGATGAAACACACTATGCTTGTATAATGCAATGGTTGAGGTGTTGTCACAATAGATTGTTGTTGATCCTTGTTGTTTTTACTGAAGTCCATCCAAAAATTTTCGTGACCATACCTATGTGCATGTTGTTGATGTTGTTGCTACATATTCTACTCCTACTAATGAAAGTGTCATAATAGGTTGATTTTTATATGCCCATGATATCACGCATGAACCTGTTAGGTCCCTGTAATTTTTCAAATTCGTAAGATCAAACAACAAGGGTAACATCAAACCAACTTTGGAGTCCTAGGACCTAGCCTTCCTAGACTCAGAGAGGGCTCTCTCTATATTTGTATAAAAGATATACCTTGATTTATTTAGGATGTTGATTTTAGTCTAGTTAAAATGATAGGGATAGTTTTTTTTTTTTTTTGGTTTCTTGTTAAGAAGAACAGATAGAGTAAGAGAAATTCAAACCATTGGGCTATGGAGTCTGTGAAAGGTTTTAAGAGTACAACAACAAATCAAGGGTGTGTCATAGGGCAAGTTAACAAATCCAAATGGATCTTAATATGTTATGTGAGTGTGAAATGAACATTAATTTGTGATTTTAGTAGCTTTAAAGTGCAATTAAGACTCCTTTAACATGTACTAGAACAAGAAGAGTCTTTAATATTACTATTTTTAAGAAAGAACTAAAGGACAGGGCATACCATAAACTTCTTTAGCGAAAATTTTCCAAGTAAAATTTAAGACAACAATCCAGTAAACCCTAGAGAGTAGGGAACTCCTAAATTCTCTAGTTATTCACTTTCAGACCAAGAAAAAACTTAAGATAACAATTTAGTAATGATTAAAGAGCAGGGAACTCCTAAGTTCTTCAATCAGACTTCAAATACCTTTAAAATGACTTTTCAAGATAGACCAAAGGACAGGGCAAACCATAAACTTTTTTAGCCTAAACCCTAGTAAGAAAACTTCAAATAAAGCATTGAGAACAACATTTCAAGCAGAACCAAAGGACAGGGCAAACCATAAACTTCTTTGGCTAGACTATACTGAGTTAATATCAAGAAAACAAACTAGATGGAATTGGAGAGCAGGGAACTCCTAAACTCTCCAATCAGACCCAGCGGAGGAAAAAATTTAAACAACAGGAAGAAGAGAGGCTTAAGGTGCCTCTAACAACATATCTTAACCTAAATTTTATGCTCCGTTACAAGATAAATTTATATACAAAATGGAAAACAGAAGGAAACAATTACAAAATTGGAATAAAATCATTATTTAACAAAGTCCGTGAATCCTGTGAATGTGCTTGTTCAATTGATATTTACTCCAAAACAATTACAATGCTCCAAAGCCAAACTCTTCACAACTCAAAGTCTATGAGGTATTCAGCTCAACAACCAACCAAAAAAAAATTGAAGCATCCATGCAGTATTTATCTGCAAAATGAGGAGGTGATCCTCAACTAGGGTTTCAAATATCATTTATCTCAAGTTTAATGCAATTTGAACTTTTAGACCATGCAAGGCCCAAGGAAAAATATCTGAGACTCATTCATTGGAATAATAAATCCTAACATAACTTTCTGAGCTAACTTTGGAATATGTTTAACTTTAAGGCTTCTAAATAATTTTTTCAATAACTCATGGTAATGGCACAACTCCAAGATACAGGGGTGCAACACCAATGCAAACGCGTAGTTCCAAGGCAGAAAAAATGGCATGTTTTGCGACCAACTTTTGGAGGCCTTCCTGATGTCCAAATGAGCTCTAAGATGTCTCATTGGAAAGGTCTCTGAGTCTATTTTCCAAATATACTTTCATTTTCCAAAATGGTGCCCATAGGCCCTATCAAAAATCACTTTTCTGAAGACTGGTAAATGCGTAGCGCCAGGGTAAAAAAGAGGGCAGAAAGGTGATGTTTTGGTCATTTTTGGCCTTTTTGAGGGACTAATTTTGCTCCAAATATTTTGAAACATTCTGAGATTGATGTACTTGTCATTAGGAACATGAATATGCTGACCATTTTCCATTCGGATCGCCCAAAAAAGAGCGCAACGCCAGTGGCTCTGCACGTTTGGCCAATTTTTTGCATGTCAAACTGTTAAAAATTCAAAATGTGCACAAAAGTGCCAAAATTGGAATTTTTCTTACTGATGAAAGTTTAGAGGCTTGAAGGGACACCTCAGCTAGAATATTAAGCTTCTCTTTGTCTTTTTACTTGGTCAAATCCTGAATCTTTGCATAGGCTCGTTTGAGCTTGACCCTTGCAATCATGTTTCTCATGGCATAATGTCTTGCCATCTTCCTCTGAATGTCAGTGTCTCTCTTTTCCTTCTCTAGTTGACCCTCTAGGTGAAAATTGGCTCTCTCTAGCCAAGAATCTCTATCCTTGCTAATCTCTATGGCAAGCATCTCACTTAGAGTGAGCTGCTTTGCCAATTCTGCCTCTTTTTGCCTTTCCCAGGCTAAAGCCCTTTTTAGCCCATTGGTATTTGGCCTCCATCTATGATGATGATCTTCCTCATCATTAATGCAATCAAAACTTCCCAAGGTCTCATCTAGAAAAGCATTGGCCTTTACGGCCTCTCTTTGAGCTTTGATTGCCCTGACCTCATTGATTGTCTGCTTTGTCTCTAACTGTTGATTCTCTAGCTCAAGAAATCTAATCAAATTATTTTCTTTACAAATATTAGCTTGGAGCTCACTAATATTTGCATCCTTGCTTTTGATCAACATATTGGTGATTCTGAACTCATCCTCATCCTCAAGGTCGATCAACTGAAACTCCTGCTCAATTTCATGCTTATCCTCCTCCTCAACAATGATATGCTCTGTAACATTTTCCTTGTTGTTATCAACCTGTTTTGTTGATGAAGAAGGCATGGACCCTTTCACCTCAAGTGAAGTAAAGACATTCTTGTGGCCTCTCTAATATGTGAAAGGAAATGGCTCAATGTCAATCATTTTAGTGCCAATTGTCTCAATATTCCTTTCCTTGCTTGATGCTCCAGTATCATGATATGAGGGTGAAGGGTTGTGGAAAGGTGATGAGGAAGGATCATCATGAGGTGAATGGATGTGAGTGGGTGGAGATATATGAGCAGCGAGATGTGATGGAGGAATGGATTTGGGAGGATGAGATGAGGAAGGAACATCCTGCTCAGGATGAATAGGTGCGGAAGTGAAAACCTCATTGGCAATGAATGTATCCCATGGAATGTTTTTCTGTTGTAGATGATGCATGACCACCATCTTGATGAGTGAATGATGAAATAGGCTTTTCATTTTCTGATTATAATCTCTCTTTTGCACAATGTAGGCCATTTTTTCAATGCTGCGGAAAAGATAATATGGTATATGCAGCATCCTAAGTCTAGTGAAATGCATAAGAAGACAGATATGGTATGAGTAAATACGGGAAAAACTTCCCTCAGAAGTAAAATACTTCATTATTATCCTCGTCATGGGTGCATATCTATCAAGAAGATGAGAAAAAGGGAAAATCAACTTATGGTGATCTTTATATGTAGGTTTCAGGTATGGTTCAAAATAAATCATGCCCAAGTTTTCTTGTTTGAACCACCTCTCTCCCACTCTAGGGATTCCTGTAGCAGCTGCAATGGCATAGGTGGACATCTCAAATGTAATTCCAGCAAGGTTGACCTGTTTTTCATGTAAATTGATGATGAATAATCTTGTTAACTCTGGTACACTCTTTCACAAAACTCAAAGCAACCCACGTGTTTAAGGCAAGAGACAGTAAGAGGAGAGGCCACGAGTTCCCTTGTGGTGATGGGTTCAACTCCGTTTATTTTCCCTCCCTTGTGATCATGTATTCTTGGCATTTGTGCCTCACCAAACATTCCACTGTCTTCTTATTTTTAAACTCTATTTTGTGAAACCCTACAGTGTAGGTGAAATGAATGAGGTGAAGGAGATGAGATGACTAGCTTAAAAAAGTGTAGGGAATGAGTGTGAATGAAGGGAATGGATGTAGGGAAAAGCTTAGATGAATGAAAAACCCTCAATCAATGTAATTACCCTTGTTTATGATTGATTTTCTTTATAAGAGGATGAAATAAGGGAAAACAGTGAACACAAGCTTAAAATTAGGGTTTTCTTAGGGTTACACTTCAATTGATTAAATGATGACCAAAATAACTTAAAAATGGGTTATGGTATGTACTTACCACTTAACAGTGCTTTGGATGACTTTGGTAAATATTTGAAGGTGAATTGAAGCGATTTTGGCTACTAGAAGACTCAGAAACCCCTTTTGTCTAAGCGTGCAACGCCAATGTTAATCGTGCAGCGCCTCTGCAAGGGCGCAGTGCCGAGTTCCAGGCATGCCACGCCTTCAGAAAATGCGTTGAGGAAATCAGGCAAGGGCACAATGCCAACTCCCAGGCACGCCAAGGCAAATGCGCAACGCTAAGTGTTGAATGCGCAGTGCCAAGGAAATTTGATCAAATTCACTCAAAACTTCAGAAATTTTTCCTTTGTCGAATGGCTCTCACTCTTTGAAAGGAAAAAATGACTCCTTTGAAGTGTTTGATGAGCTTCTATAGACAAGTGGAATTTGATTTAATTTGAAAAACCTACTTTCTTATGTTTTGAAGTCTTCTTCCTTTTCTCACTGATACTCTTTGACACTTTTTTGCTTACAAATTGCTGAAGTCATTGAGTTGGATTTTCTTTTGATCATTGAGGCATGATGAGTTCATTTTGACAACTTTTGGATTTAAATATTACATATATTAGCATCTTCAAAATCTTCTGTAGTTTCCACATTAAAATTCAACTCAACTTTTCCACCTTCTTTGGCCACTTTTTTCAAATCCTAAGTGCTTGTAGTTCTTTACAACAATCATCACTGTTGTCTTCTAATTTCTCTTTAGCCCTTTCAAGTTCATTCATTTTTGTCTAGTTCACCTTACCTTTTTTCCATATTCCATCAATATTTTCTGATAGACATTGTTCATGCTTGGCCTTGTGTGCTTTCTCCATGTCATTTTCCTGCAAGTAATCACTACTTTGGAACTCAAATGGATTATCAATTTTATAGCCCTTGTCATCTACAAGATTAGGTTTTTACCCTTTCCCTTGGTGTAATTTTTTTTCATTCAGGAGTAGACAGTCTACATCATCAGTACTTTCTGTTGATAAATCTTCCAAAACCTCTACAGAAGTGCCAAACTTTTTCCATTTTTATCACTTTGCAGGTTCTGAACTGAGAAGATAATCCTCTTTGGAAATTTTTAGGTCGTTATTGAATAACCATGTCTTGACATTCTATTACATCTAAGCTAGATTCTAGCATAGAAAAATCAGTGCCTGAAACATCTAAGGATTTTGGGGAGCTAGAAGAATGCTTGTCATAATCAATCCTTCTCATATGTGTGCTAACCTCATTGGAATGAAAGCATGACCTTGAAAAATACAAAAGCCTAATGACCTAATGGGAGTGCTTTCTGACCTGATTTTGAATGAAATTTGACTTAAAAACTTTCAAGTGAAAAGAGAATTTCCTGAAGTGCTATTGTGCTCAAGGGGGCATGAGAATGTGTTAGCAACAAGAAATCTTAGAGCGAGGATGGAGTTTATTGATAGGGGAAAATGGGGGAAATGAGGTTTTAGGTAGGAACGAAGTATGAAAATGAGAAATATAAGCCCATAATGAGACTGTTAAGAGCAACAGGGTGAATTTGCGATGGAAATCTGATAGATAGGGAAAAAGGTTTTATGAAGATAATGAATGCAGTGAAATTTCTAAAACTCAAGATTTTCAAGGAATATTGGTTTTAGAAAACCATAACCATTCTATAGTCATCCAAAGATAGTGAAAAATACTGATGACTAACAGTGGATCCACATGGGGAGGGAAGCTCCTCAAGAGGTGTCAAGAACCTCAGAGTTCAGATCGTTGGAATTTGTAAATCAGTGCCTTGATTGTGCTTGGTAGATTTCCTCCTTCTTCAATTGTTGATTTGCTATTGTTCACTGAAGCTGTGATCTTTAAAATATAAAGAAAAAAATTGATTGCTTCAACATCAACTCTACCTACCCATCATACTTTTCGTAGCATTTTTTCTTCATTTGGGTGCATTTAGACCGGCAAACCCTGGACATCATTTTTTCTTTTGAAAGAAGAAATTATCTACTTCTACACTTATATCATCCAAAGGCTCAGATTAGATTGATGAGTTGTTTTATTCTCTACCTAATCTACTTATCTGTCAAGATTAAACAGTTTGACAGATTCTCATTCTCTAATCAATCAACATAAAATTTAAAAAATGACCAAATTAAGGTTAAGTAGTTTGATTTGTCATGAGCTGTGGAATTTTGGACAAGTTGCACATAGATTTATTCTTTTTTGGTATGGGGATTTACCTTTTCTTTGATCTTCCCTCTTTTCTTCTTTTCTTTGTTTCTTCTCTTTCTGTATCAATTTTTCTGAGATTTTTGTTCCATAAAATTTATACATAATGAAAAACTTAAAACTAAGAATATGCTCATTTTATTGAGCTTATTTTCACACCTACCTATCCTAGCCTAACTTGGAGATTATATATACACTAGGTGAATTATTTTCTCCAATGCAACCAATCAAGTAAATGACTACATGATTGATTTTTTTTCAGCCCTTTGGGTATGCTGGAAAGACAAAAAGGCCAGTCCCATCTCAGTTGCTTTTGAACAGCAGTGCTAAAGATCTTCTTTACAGTCTTCAAAAAATCATTCCTGGCATAGCATGTTCCTTCTTTATATGCCTATAAAAAAACAACAAAGGGATCTTGAAATAATACCTGGCTCTAAGGATTTGAATAGTCATCTGTATCTAGGAACATTCCTTGCTCCAACTTGTTAAGCCTGGGATTATTTTGAGAAAGAATCTCTTCCCCCTCTTCATGATCATTTGTCTTGGTAGCCTCATAATATATTGCAATGTTGTCCTCTAGCAAACCTAATATGCTCTGATTGAGTGGGCCGAGCTTTTTTCTGAAAGCCATCATTCTGATGAGTAGGAGCATCCTAGGGAAATAGGTCTTTTTGAGAAGGTAGTACATCACCAGTATCAGTATGTTCATTTGTTTCTTTATGAGGCAAAGCTAAAGTACAGAAGTCAGTAGTAGAAGAAACATAAATAACTTCTTTATATAAATGTTTAGAGGCTGGCTACATGCTCAAAATCTAATTGATTTGTTCTTCAATTAAAGGAGGGGCCATTTTTCGCTTTCTTTAGACAGAAACCCAGTTTTCCTCTTTCTCTTGTGAAGGCTAGTCATATGGCTGAATGTCTTCTTGAGCCTCACTCAAAGAATAGATGAATCATCCTTTGTATCTTGAGAGGGATCTTGTGTATTTTCTTTTATTTCTGGTGCTCTTCCTTCTCAACCAATTTCTGTGATTTCCCGAATATTCATCTTGAGCATGAGATTCATGAATTGCCTACGATAGATCCTCTAGATGATAATTTATTTTATAATCTGGAATGAGTTATGAGTCAAAGCATAAGGGTAGAGATTCTAAATGTGTTGAGTCCTCCTTTATTTCATATTATGTGTTTTCAAGATGGCCCTAGAGGGGGGGACACGGATCCAAAAAAGTTTATTATCATCCATTTCTTCCTTGATCCTTTTAGGCATTCCTCCTTGTTTCTAGTTGCAACCTACTTGCAATGCTCTCTTAATACGGAAGAACAAGATGTAGGAAGGGAAACTTAGTCTTTCTTGACAACTTCGTGCCCTATTCTTTAATATTTCTCAACATGCACATTTTGATTGTTATCTTTTCATTGTAATGGTGACTTGTTCTTAAGAAAATAGTACTAGTTGTTTTGAATAGTCGGCTCAAAACTCAACATTGTGCTCTTACCTGTTCCTCCTGCTAATAATATGCATTGCTTTGTTATTGTGTTTGTCAACATGTCTAGCTTTATCTCTGAAGATAAAAGTTTCTCTTTATCTACTTTTTTCCTTCCCTATTTCTCTTAGCTTTTCCTCCCTGTTTAGCATATTGGCTTCCACATCAACTGCCATCCTTTTCATTTCCTCCAGGGTTGAAGGGTCCCTTTCTCTTATCTATAATTCCATCTCTGGGTCAAAGGCATCTGGGTAGTGCAAGAGAGCCCACCCTGGGGTTGGCTTTATCTTAGCAAGTATTTCATGGTATACTTTATTAAACCTGGCTGAAAAGTGTTGTATTGTATCCCCTGGTTTTCTTTTTAGATGGTTATACTCTTCCATGATGAAAAAAAAATTTCCGAGGGCCACCCACCTATCTAGGAAGACTTGAGTGAATTGATGAAAATTGTTAATGCTTGAAGCTAGAAGATATTTAAACCAACTCTTAATATTTCCTTGTAATGATAAAGAAAACATTACGATACACACTTCATCCTCTCCTACCTAAAACAGATCAAGGAAATCCTCCATACTTTGAATGTGCTTTTCAACAGTGATCTTTGTATCTTCTCCATCAAATCTGGGCAGATTATTTGCAAGACTTGTAGGGAGGGCCTGGAGGATAAAAGGTAAAACCAGAGGCTTATATCTATTTGGGACCTTTGTGGGTATAGGTAATGCAAAAGGAGGCTTATGTCTGTTTGAGATTTTAGCGAGAGCAGGAGAAGTAACATGAGGCTTATGTTTGTCTAGGTTTTCCACAGATGTATCTGGGATATGCACAGGTGTATAAGTATGTTCATGGTCTGCAATTTGAGGCTTATATTTTTTAGGCTTGAGCTCTTTCCAATGATCAATGTATACCTCATCCGTGTATTCTAGATAGGGCTTAAAGTAGGATAGAACATAGTTACAGATAAAAATAATAATTTCTTGAATCTAAGTTGGGCTTCAATACTCTCTCTTCCTAGGAGGACTGGTCATGTTTTCAGGTTCTTCCTCTAGTGGATTCTTTGCATATAATTGATCTGAATTAGAGTCACCAGGTGGATGATTTTCAACTTTCTTGTAGTTGGATGTTGTCCACCATCAAGAATTGGATACCAATCTTAAGATATTTTTTAGGTTTTCCGAGTTATTCCAATAACACTAAGATTTTCAATAAGTGTCCCTAGTGGAGTCACCATTATGTTAGGTCCCTGTAATTTTTCAGATTGGTAAGACCAAATAAACAAGGGTAACATCAAACCAACTTTGGAGTCCTAGGACCTAGCCTTCCTAGACTCATAGAGGGCTCTCCCTCTATTGGTATATAAAATATAACCTGATTGATTTAGGATGCTCATTTTAGGCTAGTTAAAATGATAGGGATTGTTTGTCTTGTTTTTTTTGGTTTCTTGTTAAGAAGAACAAATAGAGTAAGAGAAATTCAAACCATTGGGCTATGGAGTCTGTGAAAGGTTTGAAGAGTACAACAAAAAATCAAGGGTGTTTCATAGGGAAAGTTAACAAAGCCAAATGGATCTTAATAGGTTATGTGTGTGAGAAGTGAACATTAAGTTGTGAGTTTAGTAGCTTTAAAGGGAAATTAAGAATCCTTTAACATGTACTGGAACAAAAAGAGTCTTTAAGATTACTAATTTTAAGAAAGAACTAAAGGACAGGTCATACCATAAACTTCTTTAGCCAAACTTTGCCAAGTAAACTTTAAGACAACAATCCAGCAAACCCTAGAGAGCAGGGAACTCCTAAACTCTCTAGCTATTCAATTTCAGACAAAGGAAACACTTAAGATAAAAAATTAGTAATGATTAAAGAGTAGGGAACTCCTAATTTCTTCAATCATACTTCAAAGACCTTTAAAATGACTTTTCAAGATAGACCAAATGACAGGGAAAACCATAAAGTTCTTTAGCCTAAACCCTAGTAAGCAACCTTCAAAGAAAGCCTTGAAAACAACATTTCAAGCAGAAGCAAAGGATAGGGCAAGCCATAAACTTCTTTGGCTGGACTATACTGAGTTAATCTGAAGAAAAAAAATTAGATGGAACTGGAGAGCAGGGAACTCCTAAACTCTCCAATCAGACCCAATGGAGGAAAACATTTAAGCAACAAAAAGAAGACAGACTTGAGGTGCCTCTAACAGCATATCTTAACCTAAATTTTATGCTCTGTTACAAGAGAAACTGATATACAAAATGGAAAACATAAGGAAACAATTACAAAATTGGAATAACATCACCATTTAACAAAGTCCATGAATCCTGTGAATGTGCTTGTTCCATTGATATTCAGTCCAAAATAGTTACAATGCTCCAAAGCCAAAATCTTCACAACTCAAAGTCTATGAGGTATTCAGCTCAACAACCAACCAAAAAAAAAAATGAAGCATCCATGCATTATTTATCTGAAAAATGGGGAGGTGATCCTCATCTAGGGTTTCAAATGTCATTTATTACAAGTTTAATGCAATTTTACCTTTGAGACCATGCAAGGCCCAAGGTGAAATATCTAAGACTCATTCATTGTAATAATAACTCATAACATAACTTTCTGAGCTAACTATGGAATATGTTTGACTTGAAGGCTTCTAAATAAAATTTTCAATAACTCCTGGTAAGGGCGCAGCTCCAAGGTATAGGGGCGCAGTGCCAGTGCAAACGTCCAACGCCAAGGAAGAAAAAATGGCCTGTCTTGAAACCAACTTTTGGAGGCCTTCATGATGTCCAAATGAGCTCCAATATGGCTCATTGGAAAGGTCACTGAGCATATTTTCCAAATATAATTTAATTTTCCAAAATGGTGCCCATATTCCCTGTCAAAAATCACTTCTCCCAAGACTGGTAAATGCGCAGCGCCAAGGTCAAAAAGAGGGCAGAAAGGTGATTTTTTGGTGGTTTTTGGCCTTTTTGAGAGACCAATGTTGCTCCAAGCCTTCTGAAACTTTCTGAGGTTGATGTATTTTTCATTAGGAACATGAATATGCAGACCAATTTCCATTTGGATCGCCAAAAAAAGAGCGCAGTGCGAGTGGTGCTCCGTGTTTGGCCAATTTTCTACATGTCAAATTGTTAAAAATTCAAAATATGTAGAAAAGTGCCAAAATTGGAATTTTTCTTGCTGATAAAGGTTTAGAGGCTTGGAGGGACACCTCATCAAGAATTTTTAGCTTCTATTTCTCTTTTGCCTCGGTTAAAGCCCGAATATTTGCATGGGCTCATTTGAGCTTGGCCCTTCCAATCCTGTTTCTCATGGCATAATGTCTTGCCATCTTCCTATGAATGCCAGTGTCTCTCTTTGCCTTCTCTAGTTGACCCTCCAGGTGAAAATTAGATCTCTCTAACCAATACTCTCTATCCTTTCTAATATTTATGGAAAGCATCTCACTTGGAGTGAGTTTCTCTTCCAATTCTTCCTCTTTTCTCCTTTCTCGGGCTAAAGCCCTCTTCAGCCCAACGGTATTTGGCCTCTATCTAGGAATTTTATCTTCCTCATCATTACTGCCATAAAAAATTCCCAAGGTCTCATCTAGAAAATCCTTGGCCTTTCTAGCCTCTCTTTGAGCTTTGATTGCCCTGACCTCACTGATGGTCTGCTTTGTCTCTAACTGCTAATTCTCTAGCTCAAGAAAGTTAATCACATTCTTTTCTCTGCCAAGATTAGCTTGGAGCTCAAGTGAATCTTGGCATACTTTAACATACTCCTCACCATATCCATGATTGTCTTATTCTTCCTTTTAGCAACTCCATTTTGCTGCGGAGTGTACCTAGTTGTAAAATGCTTATGAATCCAATTTTCTTTACAAAACCATAGAAATTATTTGGAGATATACTCACCTCCTCTATCAGTCCTTAGGACTTTGATATGCAACCCACTTTGGTTTTCCACAAGTGCTTTGAAATCCCAAAATCTTTCAAACACTTCACTTTTGTTTTTCAAAAAGTAAACCCAAGTTTTTCTAGTAAAATCATCAATAAATGTTAACATATAGTGGCTGCTAGCAAGTGATGGAGTTTGCATCGGTTCACATAAATCTGAGTGGACAATTTCCAGGGGTTCCTTTACCCTTATGCTTTTCCCGGAAGGAAAACTTTCTCTTTGTTGTTTCCCCAAGATACAACCTTCACAAAGGCTATCTGGTTTCTCTATCAATGGAAAACCTCTTACCATTCCTTTTCTATTCAACAAGTTAAGACCTCCAAAGTTGAGATGTCCAAATCTCAAGTGCCACAACCAATTGTCATCTTTTGGTTTGATTTGGAAAGCCTCTTGTGTCACTACTGCTATCTCTTGTCCATTCTTTAAATATGCTCTCATCCTGAGAGGGAACATCCTGTTCCTTGTCATCTTCACTTTAGCAATATATTTTTGTTGGGTGGTTTATCCATGATGGTGCATAAATCATCCTCAAAGAAAACATTGTACCCCTTTTGAACAAGCTGTCCAATACTTAAGAGGTTACATTTCATTTCTGGAACATAATAAACATCTGCTATGGATTTCTTTTCACCTTTCCTTGTTAAAATTTTTACATCTCCTTTTCCCATAACATAAAATTTACTATCAGTCCCTAATGTGACTTGTGACTTCACATTCTCATCTAGCATAGAAAACATTGCTATGTTTCCTGTCATATGGTTACTGCAACCGGAGTCTAGAAACCATAAATTTTCACTCTTTTCCTCAGCCATATTAGAAGCTAAAAACAATTTATCTTGGCTGATATTTTCTCTAGTAAAATTTGCATTTTTTCTATTACTCATATCATGCTGCTTCTTCCTACATTCATTTGCATAATGTCCATTTTTTTTACAATAGTGACATTGGACATTGGATTTATCATACCATTGTCCTTGAGCATGTTGCTGACCACTTTGTTGGCTGCTGCCTTGGCCTTGGTTCTGATTTGGATTGCTGCCCCTTCCTTGAGCATTTGTTGGACTGTTTCTTCCACCTTTGTTTTGGCTTCTGCCTCTTCCTCTTCCAAAGGAAATCTGGGTCTTAAAGGCATGCTCTAGAGATGAGTTTTCATTTCTACCCAATCTCTGCTCATGTTTCATCAGTGATGCATGTAGCTCATCAACTGAAAAGTTTGTGAGATCCTTGGTCTCTTCTATGGTGGTGACAATCACATCAAACCTTGAGGGTAGACTCTTCAATAGTTTCTCCACAATCCTCCTTTCTTCAAGAGTCTCTCCATGAGACCTTATCTGTGTGACCATTCCAATTACATGTGTGAAGAATGAGTCAATGTTATCTGACTCCTTCATGCAGACAGTCTCAAAATCTCTCCTCAGCAATTGTAGTTTTTCAATCTTCACTTTCTCCATGCCTTGATAGGCTATCTTGAGATTTTTTCATGCTTCTTTGGATCTCTTGGCTGCTGCTATCCTTGGAAACACACTCTCATGCATTGCTTGATACAAATAGTAGAGGGATCTAGAATCCTTCTTCTTATTGTTCTTCAACAGTTCTTTCTCTGCCTGAGTTAAATCATCAAACTCATTTTCATCTGCTGGCTCTTCAAAGCCATCCTCAAAAAGTTCCCAGAAGTCTTGGGAAGCAAACAGGGCTCTCATGGTTATTGCCCAATAGTCATATTTTTTCCCATTAAATTGTGAGAGCTGAGTATTACCTATACCCATGCTAGTGCTGGCTCCATCCATTCTTGCACTTAAACTATGCTTCAAACACTTTACTGTGTTTTTAATTTAAACTGACTGTTCTGCAAACAGTAACACAAAAAACTGTATTGAGAAATACCTTGGATTCTTCTTGACTGAGTTTTCACTCTGCTGGAGAATCTGTTGTAACAAAGAAATCCTTCCTTCAGCTTCTTTGACACCTTCAAAGAGCCTGGACTAGCTCTGATACAATGTTGGAATTTTTGAGAATTCCAGAACAATAAGGAGAGAATAATGCTCTCCTCTTAACACAGAGAAATTAAAATTTTCTTGATAGGAGACAGACAGAGTTTGCACACAACAAAATCTATTTCATTAATAAAAAAACTAACTGTTACAAAACTTCCTCTGTTAAGGAATTACACAATGTGGACTGCTACAATCGCAATGCCAAATCACTTCACTGTTTCTCTCAAAACACACTCTGTCTCACAAAACATCACACTGATGTGTTACAAAAAATAATACACTGTTTGTCTTCACTTTTCATACACTGTAGTGTAATAACAAAATCACACTGTTGTGCATAAAAACTAAAACATTACACTTTTCCTTTCGGGCCGTTTTAAACTTTATATGACGCAGCATATAGTTTAATAAACAAAACTATGCAAAATAAACTCTAAAATAAAACTAAAACTACAAGCTGTCGAGGCCCACATAATAAAACACGCATATGAGTTATAACATATGTATATGTTAAAACATATATAGTTCAAAGGTTAAAAACCTTTCATTGTGCAATATTAAAACAAATAACAAAACATAACAAAATACAAAAACTTTAATCAAACTCTTTCGTAACCCTTTTCGCCGGACTTCAAGAATCCGAATAAACTCGATTGAAAAACAAACTCGCATTACATTTCAGGCTACTGACGTAGGCCCAAAATGTTATCCAATTTTTTTTTTTAACTAGCGCCTATAAATATTTTGGGTCCGAAAATGCCCCTTAGGTACGGGCCTCAAATGTGATGCGAAAATTTTATCAACCATGGCTTATAAATGGCTTCGGGTCTGGATTTGAGGACCTCAACCTGACTCCAAAAACTTTGCGAGGGAATAAATCTGCTCCACGTGTTCCTGCTGTGACGTGGTAAATTGGGACCACCAATCTTCAAACCAAAAAAAAACTCGTGCATTTGCATAGATACAATGCTCTGTTTTCTGAACTGAAACTTTGTTTTCTTTTGTGCAGGACTGTAAGGATGTTAAAGCGATTTATCAACCAGAATGGCAAGCGACTCTAGTACAATAAACTTGGAGATAAAAAATGGAAAGTAACTTGCTGTACAGAGCAGTTGAAAATAACATTTCAACAAATAGTTGATCTATACAACCCAGTGTATAAATTATAACTTCAGAAATATTAATAATTACAATAATAGAATTATAACTCCAAAAATAAATATTGATGACTATAATTTTAAAAGCATTATTGTTTTTCTATTTCATGTCAAATTGCTTCCACGGCGCGAAGCCTATCGAATTATTCTTATTCCTACTTTGTATATCCGTAATCGTTCACTGGATATCATGAGTCCACGAATACAATTTTTAGATCGGACCAGTGGAAAACAGTGGAGACACTTGTATGAACGCGCCTATTTTAGATGACATTAATCCTATGCAGTGAAAGGAACCACTCTGGACATAAATAAGGATGATTCTCTATTATTTAGGTGCTGCAAAATCTAAATTATTTTCTTTAACAAATGTGGTTGTTATAACTTCGATTCACATTCATAGAAATGTCGCCTGATGAAGAGCTCTTATAGCTGGAAGAAACTGAAAATGAGGAGTTTGCTTGGAATTGGAATTATTGTGTCTCAAATCAGATCTGCACTGATGTCTCGGCCCCTGTGATATAGTTCTTTTACGTTGTTTCAACAATCCCACATCATCTTTCCATTTCATCATTTAAAAAAAAACTATCAAAAGGGACTGCGTTAACCTAATATTATCATAAAAATAACTACATATTCATACTCAAGATTATATTGATTTTCCATTACCTATACCCATGATTGCATCCCTGAATTCCCCAAAGAATTCAATGCATCTGTGTTTTCTTCAAAAATCCTCATGTTCCCGATGTTTTTCTTCTTCGTCAAAGTTACGACCAGGTTTGCATGGGTACCCCTAGCCCTCCACCACTCAATTCTTGGGCATAAAATATTACCCTATTCAAATCAAATCCTCTTCCAAAACCCTTGGAAAGAGAAATCAAATCGGTTGGCCAAAAACCTTGGGAAGAGAAACGAAGTTATGATTTTATATCATGGTTGTGAAATAACTCATAAGTAAAGTGATTTGTTATGGGCTTCCAGAAGAGAAAGGAAGTTATTATTTTATTTCATGGCTGTGAAATAAATCATAAGTAAAGTGATTTTTTTATGGGCTTACATGATGGGTTAATAATTCATTATGAGTGGTTTGGATTTTGGATAATGAAGTTGGATGGATGGAAAGAGAGGGAGGGAAGAAGAATCATATAGAGAGAAAAATGGAAACAGAGAGAGGGAGTGACAAGAGAGATGGAGAGAGTGTGTATATGTTTGGGGTGATATGGAGAGATAAATAATGAGAGATATAAAGAAGAAGGGGAAAGGAGAGATAGTGACAAAGTTGGAGGGAGGAGAGAGACAAAGAGATGAGGGGGAGAGACAAAGGGAGGCATGAGAGAAAGGGAGAAAGAGAAGGAGAGAGGAAATGAGACAAAGAAGGAGGTAAGAAGAAAGACACATAGAGAGAAATGTGGAGAGAGAGGGAGAGTGAATGATAAGGGAGATAGAGAGAGAGGGAGAGAGAAAGGTAGGAGGGAAGAGAGATAGACAGGGGAAGAGAGGGACAGAAGGAGAATAGAGAGAGGGACAGGAAGAGGGAGGGAAAGATAGATAAATATGGAGAAAGAGTGTACGTTTTGGGGGTGATACAGAGAGATAAAGAGAGATAGATATATAGATGGAAGGTGAAGAGAGAGAGAGAGTAATAGAAAGATAGAGAGAGGGAGCGTGGAGAGCAAGAGGGAAGAGGGAAATAAAGGGGGGGAGAGGGAGAGATGGGGAAGAGAGAGAGAGAGGAATAGGAATAGGGAGCGAGAGATATATAAATATGGATAAATAGTATGCCTATTTTGGGAGTGATATAGAGAGACAAAAGACACACACACACACACACACACACACTTATAGATGGAAGGTGAAGAGAGGGAAGAAGAAAGAGATAAAGAGAGGGATATATAGATAGATACAAAGAGAGAAGGCATGTGTGTTTTGGGGGGTGATATAGAGATACAAAGAAGAAGATATGGATTTAGATATAGATATAGGTATATATGGAGGGGGGGAGAGGGAAGAAGAATTATTGCACTAGATGCATTGATTTCAATGTAGATGGTGATTTCTAATCCTATTTTATTTTTTGCATTGAAGGAGATAAACTATAGGAGAGGGGAGAGGAATAATGAAGAGGGTGAGAAGGAGAGGAGTGAGAGAGGGAGAGAAGGGTAAGAGAGAGAGAGACTGAGACACAAAGATGGAGGGAGGAGAGGGGGGAGAATAGAAGGAAAGAACAAGGGAGATAGTGACAGGGTTGGAGAGGGAGAGAGAGAGAGAGAGAGAGAGACAAAGGGGGGGAGAGAGATGGAGATAGGAGAGAAAGGACTTAAAAGAGAGGAGGAGAGAGGGATAGTGGGGAAAAATGAGGGAGGAAAAAGAGATGGACTTCGAAGAGGAGATAGGGAGGGAAGACAAAATACAGAACAAGATAAAAGTGGAGCGAGAGAGAGAGGGAGGGAGATTGAAAAGGAAGAGATGGAGCGAGAGTGTGTATGTTTAGGGTTGAGATGGATATACAAATGAGGAGAGGTGGGATGAGATATAGATATAGATGGAGGGGGGAGAGAGTGAAGAAGATTTATTGCACTAAATGCAACGAATTCATGATAGATGGTGATTTATAATCCTATTTGATTGCTTGCACTATATGCATTGATTTGAGTGTAAATTTTGATTTCTAATGATATTTGATTCCTTAAAATAGATGCATTTATTTCAATGTAGATGTTGATTTCTAATCCTATTTGATTTCTTACACTAGGTGCATTGATTTCAGTGTGGATGTTTTCTAATTCTATTTTATTGCTTGTACTAAATACATTGATTTCGGTTTAGATGTTGATTTATAATTCTATGTGCTTGCTTGCACTAGATGCATTGATTTCAGTGTATATGGTTATTTCTAATTACATTTCACTAATTCATTTACTTCATTGTAGATGGTGATTTCTAATCGTATTTGATTGTATGCACTAGATGCATTGATCTCAGTGTAGATGGTGATTTGTAATCCTATTTGATATCTTGCACTAGATGCAGTGATTTCAGTGTAAATGGTGATTTCTAATCATATTTGATTGTTTGCACTAGATGCCTTAATTTTAGATTAGATGTTGATTTCTAATATTATTTGATATCTTGCACTAGATGCATTGATTTTAGCGTAGATGTTGATTTATAATCTTATTTGATTGATTGCATTAGACTCATTGATTTCAGTGCAGATGTTTTCTAATCTTATTTGATTAGATGCATTAGATGCATTGATTTCAGCGTATATGATGATTTTAGATTTTATGTAACTCAATGTAGGATGATACATTAACTTAAAATGATTGACTTAACAATGTGCATTAATTTAATTCTAAGAAAAAAAAAATTATTGACAATGTGCATTTATTTTTGTGTTATAGTAATTCAACCTATTAATACTGGAGAGCAAGAGAGACAAGGTATGATGTTATGATGTTTACTAAAATAGTTTGAGTTAAAGAATTAAATGGTTTACGATATCAACTATCATTTTCATAAAATCAATATGAAAATCTAGAATAACTAACATATAATGTGAATATTTTGAAAACTATTAACAAGATTGTCTCTCTTATTCATCAACAACTAATTACTAACACAAAATTACATAAACATATAGAAATATAACACAACAATTGTAACATTCACAAACATTACCATCCAAATTTAAACATATAGACCACTCAAATCATCCAAGTTCACTCAAGGCAAGCAAGAGAAATAAAATTAAATAAAAGACTCATATAGTCATGTCAAATAAAGGAAACAGACTGCAAATTTCAAATTATGAAGTTTATATCAAACATATACATAATAATGATAATCTAAAAATGTGTCATTGTTGCCATCAAGTGGAACCAACCTAGATCCATCTAACTTTGGATCTATCATGCCCCCAAAAGAGTCAAATCCCTGAAGGTGCAAACCTTTCCTCAAATTATACACTCCAAAAAGTTTTAACAAAATTTTAATAATAAACATAGTATTATATTAATATTTAACAAAAAAAAATTGATAATAAAACATAATATTATATTAATTTTAAAAAATAAATTAAATAAGTAAAAGATAATTAATATAAATTTTAATATGAAAATAATGGTAATAATTATGATAATTGATATTGATCAAAGTTAATTTGGTCTACATAATTTTAATAAAGTAATAAATTATCTGAAATTATTTAGAATTTTGTTTTTTTAAATATTAAAAAAAAGTATTTGTAAAACCAAAAGATTAAAGTTACAAAGGTGATAGGCGCTTTCATACATCTCAAAGTATTTTGGAAATTAATCACTATTCAATTTTATTATAAAGTTGATAAACTTTTTCATCAAAAAATATTTTAAAAATTGATCCTACTTAATTTTATTAAACAATTTATCAAAATATTATTTATTTATTTATTTTTCTACACTTATCAAACTAAAAAAACTAAATTTTAATATTCAATTATAAATTAAAATTAATACATTAAAACTATATATATAACTAAAAAATTTCAATATATCTTATTTTATTTAAATGGAAAGGACACATTTATTATGGTTGCTTTCTATAACTTTCATTTTCCTTTTCATAACTGTATTTTGAGTAAGATAATCAAAGACATTGCACTTCACTAAGTTGCAAGTAGATTTATTTAAATTGAAAGAACACATTTATTAGGGTTGCTTTCTATAACCTTTCATTTTCCTTCTCATAAGTGTAGTTTGAGTAAGATAATCAAACACATTGTATTTCACCGTAGTTTCAAGTAGATTTGAGTTAGTTCAACCTACAATATTACTTATATTTAAGTTGTAAATGATATTTTAGTTTTTTATGATGGTACAAGTAAGGTGATTTAGAAATTTCAAAACATCATTTTGTAAATTTGTGTTTTTGTAAAACTATGGTATGACTATAAATTTTGATAGAATATTATAACTATGTGGAGGTGTCATTGAACAAGGAAAAGAGGATATTGCACTTTATGGTTCTCCTATTAAGTTTATGTTTTGTTTAGATTAGGGATTAAGGTATTTAGGATTTCACTGAAAGCCTAATTTATAGGCAAGTATAGTAGCAATGGCTCATTGGCCTTTTGCAGTAAGTATATTATTTTTGAGAACTAAAGATAATGAAAGAATATAGAATGAAATATCACTTTTTTATATAAAGAATTAGGAGACCAATTCAAATTCCTTATATTAAATTGTTTCACTTAAGTATAATTAAACAATATTAATACCTACAACACAACGGCTAATTAATTGATTGATTAAATCCATGGTTATATTAAAGACGTCCACATTTCATTTCCATCTTTACACAAAAATGCTTCTTCTGCACAACCTCAACTCCGCACTCTGATGGGTTAATAGATATACCAACTCGAACTTCCTTTGCATCGCCCGGCAGAAGAGTGCGGACAAAATCTCAGCCAGCCAACCCAAAATGTTGGCGACATGATTTTGTAAGACTATGGTATGACTATAAATTTTGATAGAATATTATTTCTATGTGGAGATGTCATTGAACAAGAAAAAGAGGCTATTGCACTTCATGGTTCTCATATTAAGCTTAAGTTTTGTTTAGATTAGGGAATAAAGTATTTAGGATTCCATTTAAACCCTAATTTATAGGAAGGTATAGTAGCAATGACTCATTGCCTTTTGCAGTAAGTATATTATTTTTGATAATAAAAGATAATGAAAGAATATAGAATGAAATATCACCTTTTTATATAAAGAATTAGGAGATCAATTCAAATTCCCTACATTAAATTGTTTCACTTAAGTATAATTAAACAATATTAATACCTACAACACAACTGCTAATTAATTGATTGATTAAATCCATGGTTATTTTAAATACGTCCACATTTCATTTCCATCTTTACACAAAAACGCTTCTTCTGCACAACCTCAACTGCGCACTTTGATGGGTTAATAGATCTACGAACTCGAACTTCCTTTGCATCGCCTGGCAGAAGAGTGCGGACAAAATCTCAACCAGCCGCCCAAAATGTTGGCGAAAAAGTAGACAGAGGTGGCCACTGCGGATCCCACCAATGTGTGGTTGACGAGAGCTGGTGTTGGACGTTGCGTATAGTATTGCTTCATCGCTTGATCTTATAAAAATAACAATATTCTAGTATACTTTATTTCTGCTGCATCTATACTTCATTTCTGCTACTAAAATGAAAGAAAATAATCAAGGGTCAAATTCGAAATCCGTATACAATACCGAACAACATACCAAACCTTTCCATACACTTATGTGTTGGAAATTAATCTCAACCACCATCGTAAATGAACTAGCAGTAGCAATACCTCAATTAATTGCGTGTGTAGAGAAGTACAAGTTCTGAGCAAAGGAAAATTGCCCATTCTCCAAACATTTAAATGTGCATGGGCAAACATTTAATCCGCAAGTTTTGTTTAGTTCACGCAACTTCTGCAAAGTTCAAAAAATGATGTTCGTCCATACTATGTATTAAATTGTGTCTATCGTGAATTAAATGTCTTAGATATATATGTTTATATTTTACATGTAATTTAGTGTGAGAAAGAACAAGTGATGAGAGTGTTGTGTAATGTGGCGGATGTAAGTCTCGAAATACAAGTGGAGAAAATCGTGGAGCGAATTTTGGTACTCCACAACCCTAGTGAATGTAAATCCAAGTAAGACGTCTTGTTTTACTTGTGAAGGAGCCACAACCTCCATATGTTAATGTATTTCAAGTGTTAAGGTTTTAATATAAAGTTTGGTTAGTTTCGATATAGTTCTGGAATATTCACGTATGTGTTTTACCGCAACACTATGTTTTACTCTGTTTCACCATGAGTAAAATTAGTTCATTATATTTATCCTCTCTATAGTTGCGATTACTTGTGAAGGAGCCACAACCTCCATATGTTAATGTATTTCAAGTTTTGAGGTTTTAATATAAAGTTTGGTTAGTTGCGATATAGTTCTGGAATATTCACGTATGTGTTTTACCGCAACACTATGTTTTACTCTATTTCACCGCGAGTAAAATTAGTTCATTATATTTCTCCTCTCTATAGTTGCGATTTTAATCTTCGCCACTCTGTATTGAAAAGAGGATTCATATGATTTGATTTCCACAACTGTATGGTATGGATTAAGCGAAATCCGCAACTCTGTGTAAACTTCAGTAAATGTGTCATCTTGGTTAAAGTAATTTCGGCAACTTTGTGTGAACTCCGTGTGTTGAGGGAAAAGCATTATTCCCATGTGTCTTTAAATTTTAAACATGGTATTACAGCGGGTTTATAATCTCAGTATAACATATTTTTTTACTGAGGAGTTAAAAGGAGTTCAGAAATTTTAGTGGAACATATTCTTTAGCAGTGAGAAAATTTTCACGCAGTAAGAAAAGTTTTACACAGTGAGAAAGTTGTTTACACAGTAAAAATGACAGCAAAAAGCACAAGCTTGACTAATCCACAAATACCACATCTTAATGGAAAAAATTATGATTATTGAGCCATTATAATGAGAGCCCTATTTGCTTCACAAGATATATGGGGGCTGGTGGAACAAGGTTTCTAAGAACCAGCAGATGCAACAACATTGGTTGTTTTGACAGCAGCAGAAATATATGTGTTGAGAGGTAATAAGAAGAAAGACAGCAAAGCCCTCTTCTATCTCTTTCAAGCAGTGCATGAAAGTACATTTCCAAGAATTGCTGCAGCAACAAGGTCTAAGGAGGCGTGGGATATTCTCAAGATAGCCTATGAAGGCATGGAGAAAGTGAAGACAGAAAAGCTACAAATGTTGAGGAGAGACTTTGAAACTCTCTGTATGAAAGAGTCTGATAACATAGACTCGTTCTTCACACATGTGATTGGGTTGGTTACCCAGATAAGGTCTGATGGAGAGACACTTAACGAAAGGAAAATAGTGGAGAAAATCTTGAGAATTATACCCTCAATATTTGATGCCATAGTTGTGGCAATAGAAGTGACAAAAAATCTCTCACAATTTTCAGTGGATGTGCTTTATGCATACCTGATGTCTCATGAACATAGATTGAACAAAATGGTTAACTCTTCATTGGAGCATGCATTCAAGACACATATGTATTTTGGTCAAGGTAGAGGTCGAGGAAGATCAAACTGCTGAGGAAGAGGGAAAATCCCACACAGAGGTGGAAGAAGTAGCCCTACAAGCACAAGTGGAAGGGGAAGCAACCAGAATCAAAGCGAAGGCTCAAGCCAGAGTCAAGCACATGGACAAAGGTATGAAAAATCTCAACTCCAATGTCATTATTGTAAAAAGTATGGACATTATGCCAATGAATGTAGAAAGAAACAAAATGACATGAATAATAGGAAAAATGTAATTTTTTCAAAAGAAGATAAACCAGAGTAATGTGCTTCTAACATGTAATGTAGCACAAGAAAAATAAGATGATGTATGGTTTTTAGACTCAAGTTGTGGTAACCACATGATTGTAAACATAGTAATGTTTGCCAATATTGATGAGAATGTGAAGTTTGAAGTGACAACAGGGACTGATAACAAAGTCTCTATCATGGGAAAATGAAGAGTCTCAATATTAACAAGGAAGGGAGAAAAGAGATTTGTGGCAGATGTATATTATGTGTCTGGCCTGAAATGTAACCTTCTAAGCATTGGATAGCTCGTGAACAAGGGATACAATGTGATTTTTAAGAATGATGTGTGTACTATCATGGACATACCTCCAAGTAAAAGGGTCATTGCAGAAGTGCACATGACAAATAATAAGATGTTTCCTCTCAAGCTCATAATAGACTTGAAGGAAGGAGGTGTGGTAGTAGCAGCCACATAAGAAGTCTTTCAAGAAGAATTGAAAGACAAAAATTGGTTATGGCAGTTGAGATTTGGACATCTCAATTTTGGAGGCTTCAACCTCTTGTATAGAAAAGGCATGGTAAAGGGATTACCACTCATAGAAAAACTAGATAGCCTATGTGAAGGATGCATCTTGGGAAAACAACACAGAGAATCATTTCCAGTAGGAAAGAGTATAAGGGTAAAGGCACCTTTGGAGATTTTCCACTCATATTTGTGTGGACCAATGCAAACGCCATCTTTAGCTGGCAGCCATTATGTTTTGACATTCATAGATGATTACACCAGAAAGACATGGGTGTATTTTTTGAAATAGAAGAGTGAAGTGTTTGAACAGTTCTACCACTTCAAAGCTCTTATTGAGAAGCAGAGTGGGCACTACATCAAAGTGTTGAGGACTGACATAGGTGGAGAATTATCTCCAAATATTTCCTATGTTTCTGTAGGGAGAATGGCATACACAATTAGTTTAGCACAAGGTGCACACCACAACAAAACGGTGTTGCTGAAAGGAAGAATAGGACCATCATGGACATGGTCAGAAGTATGTTGAACGCAAATCATTTTCTAAATGAGTATTGGGTTGAAGCTATCAATTATGAAATGTATATTTTGAATAGATGCCCAACCAAAGCTGTTATGAACAGAGTTTCGAAAGAAGCATGGAGTGGAACAAGGCAGTTTGTCATTCACATGAAGGTATTTGGATGTCCGGCATATGCACATGTCCCAGATCAACGAAGGAAGAAATTGGATAGTAAGGGGGAGAAGTGTATCTTTGTTGGATATAGTCATGAGTCAAAGGCATATAAACTCTATAATCCATCCACCAAAAAAGTTATAATCAACAGAGATGTGCAGTTCCTTTAAGAAGAAGCTTGGGATGGAAGCTTAGAGAAAACAATGAATGTGAAGACATGTGTGTCTCATGAAGAGCAAGAGGAATGCACAACAGAAAAAAATTCCTCCACGGTGGTTCCTCCTCCACTTACTCAAGCATAACAGAACACCCCATAAGCTGGAAATAGATCAGCCTTGAGAAATCAAGGAAGTGTTTCTCCAAGCACACCACAGGTATCAAAAACTCCCTCGAGTTCAAGTGGAACTCCAAGCACACCAAGAAGACCAAGATTTATAAATTTGAGTGAAATTTATGAGCAAGAAGAGGTAAATGATAATGCTGGTCTGAACTCTCTATTTTATTTTTATTTTCATGTTGATGAACCAATCCATTTTGAAGATGCATTCAATGAAGAGAAATGGGTTGTGGCAATGAATGAAGAGATAGGAGCAATAGAAAAGAATGAAACATGGGAGTTAGTGGACCTTCCGCAAGGTAAAGAAGTCATTGGAGTGAAGTGGGTCTATAAGACCAAGAGTAACGCTGAAGGCGTGATTGAAAGGGATAGAGAAAGACTTTTTGTAAAAGGATACAATAGCAGCATGGAAGAGACTATGCGGAAACATTTGTGATAGTCGCAAGGATGGAGATAGTGCATACAGTGTTGTCAATTGCAGCGCAACAGAAATGGAAATTCTATTAGATGGACATAAATTCAGCTTTCTTGAATGGAGTGCTGAAAGAGGAGGTGTATGTTGCACAACCTCCTAGCTATGAAATAGAAGGCCAAGAACACAAGGTGTGTAGGTTGCAGAAAGATCTCTATGGGCTAAAGCAAGCACCGTGTGCATGGTACAATAGGATAGATGCTTACTTGATGGACAATGGGTTTGAAAAATGTGATGGTGAATCTACTCTCTACATCAAACAAAGTGATGGTAAGATTCTTATTGTCGTTTTGTATGTATATGATTTGTTTTTTACAAGAAGTGATGATTTCCTCATCGCTGATTTTAAAGCAGTCATGAAATGTGACTTTGAAATGACTGGCTTGGGGTTGTTAAGATATTTTTTGGGCATAAAATTAAAGAAAACATAAAATGGAATTTTTGTTTCTCAAGCAAGGTATGTAGAAGAAATATTGGAGAGGTTTAATATGAAAAACAACAAGCCATCACCAAATCCAACCGTCATGGGGTTGAAGTTGAGCAAGGAAGATTGGAGCAACAATGTCAATTCGATATTATACAAGAGCATGGTGGGTAGCCTAATGTATTTGACCACAACTGGGCCAGATATAATGTATGTAGTGAGTTTGGTGTCGAGGATCATGGAGACACCCAAGGAGACACATTAGCAAGTGGCGAAAAGAATTTTAAATTATGTCAATGGGACAAACGAGTATGGCATTTTCTACTTTGAAACTGATAATTTTAGGCTGGTTGGTTACACTGACAGTGATTGGGAAAGAAGTGTTGATGACAGAAAGAGCACGTTAGGATATGTTTTTCATTTTTTCTTGGGAGCCATTTCATGGGCTTCCAAGAAACAACTGATAGTATCATTGTCAATGGCAGAAGCTAAGTATGTTGCCACAACAGCAGCAGCGTGTCAAGCAGTTTGGATGAGAAGGATGTTACGAGATTTATGTCATGAACAAGATGGAGCAACCACTATTTTTTGTGATAACATTTCAGCAATTGCACTATTAAATAATTCTATATTTCAAAAAAGGGAAAAACAAATTGATGCCAAATATCATTTAATAAGAGAATTAGTTAACAATGGTGAAATTGTGTTGCAGCATTGCAGGTCAGAAGAACAACTTGCAGATATCTTCATAAAGCCATTGGCATGTGAATGTTTATTTTTTTTTTTATCTCAGAGATTGTCTAGGAATGGTCAATGGCGGCGGTTGCGATTAAGGGGGAGTGTTGGAAATTAATCTCAACCACCATAGTAAATGAACTGGCAGTAGCCATACCTTAGTGTTTTGAAGGTTGCGGATTGCATGTGCAGAGAAGGAAAAGTTCTGAGCAAAGTACAATTACCCATTCCACAACAAATTAAATAATTAAAGTAAAATAGGAATTAATGCATGGTTAATAAAAGTGAATGGTAAAACATCTAATCTGCAAGTTTTGTTTAGTTCACGCAACTTCTGTAATGTTCAAAAAATGATGTCGACTCATACTATGTATTAAATTGTGTCTATTGCGAATTAAATGTCTGAGATATATAATTTTAGATTTTACATGTAATTCAGTGTGAGAAAGAGAAAGTGATGAGAGTGTTGTGTAATGTGGTGGATGTAAGTCTCTAAAGACAAGTGGAGAAAATCGTGCAACGAATTTTGGTGGGTGCGTGAAAATATTTTTTACTGTGTGTTACTCCACAACCCTGGTGAATGTAAATCCAAGTAAGAAGTTTTTTTTTACTTGTGAAGTAGCCGCAACCTCCATATGTTAATGTATTTCATGTGTTGAAGTTTTAATATAAATTTTGGTTAGTTGCGATATAGTTATGGAATATTCACGTATATGTTTTACCTCAACATCATGTTTTACTCTGTTTCACCGTGAGTAAAATTAGTTCGTTATATTTTCTCCTCTCTATAGTTGCGATTTTAATCTCTGCCACTCTGTATTGAAAACAGGATTCATATGATTTGATTTCCGCAACAGTATGGTATGGATTAAGTTAAATCCGCAACTCTATGTAAACTTCAGTAAATGTGTTCTCTTGGTTAAAGTAATTTCCGCAACTCTGTGTGAACTTCGTGTGTTGAGGGAAAAGAATTATCCCCCTCTGTATTTAAATTTTAAACATTACGACTTACGTATAGTAGACACTTGAGTTCCCAACCATCATCACCATTCATATTCATGACATTAATCGAAATATTGAATTCGAAAACAACCCATACAAGTGATGTAGTGGGTCATGGGCATGTGTGTTTCCAGAATGGTTGGTACTATAAAACAAATCCATACATACGGCTTATGGGGCAGCCTATGGCTTATTGATTAATGGACATAAATATCTTCTCATCTTGGCCTCGAGATCATCACGGGTTTTTTCAGATTGTTCAGTTCCCCTCTCGGATGGATTTACTTGTTTGGGATTCAAATGCTTTCGTTTGAAGCTTTGTGGATACCACAACCGAGACTAGATTTGGCTCTTCTAGTTGAGAAATTTTTGAAAAGGCTGGACTCTTGGTCACACCTTTTATTTCTAAATTCATTTGGTCTCGAGTGCGTGATACCAATAAATTCACCCTTTGCAAACTGGATCAAATTACAATTCCCAGGCAGCTTAGAGGATGGGGGTTTCTCCATATGAGGACTTTCTCCCAAGCTCTTCTAATCAAGTCCTTCTGGCAGGAAATCACTGGGCCTCTCCTTTGGCCCACTCTCTTCTGGAAAAAATACAATATTCAACTTGATTTGCAGCAACTTCTTAGATATCGGATTTTCACTCATCGTATTTGTTCTGGATTCAAATGCATTTTCGGGTCTCCTACAGACTCATGTGGCACTTTGGGAACAAAAAAAATATCATGATGGTTGTTGAATGAATTAGGTGATGCTCTCCTGATTATTCGTTGCCTCTCTAGCTTAGGCATGCATGTTGGGCATGTGTTATATTCTTTCCATGACTAGCCCCACGCATTGTACGTTGCGCCGGGTGCAGCAGGGGGGTCACAAGGGGGAAGGCATCCCCCACTGTTGGGGTCCAGGGAAACGCCCCGACGAAATTTTTTTTGGTGTGCGGACCCACCCATGTTTTGTGCATGAGTTTGCACATGGTTTTGGGGTACGATGTTTTTTGGCCCCTGGTATTTTGTAGATCCGATCAAGGGAACTATGGTTATGTTCTAATCCAAGGTTAATGGATTGGGGTTTATGTATGTTGCGGCATGTATATATATGTGTTGTAACACTAAAAGGAAAATAATGAAAAATCAAGCTGGTCGTCCCGATTTGGGATCCAGGGGAAAATATCTGTGTTTTTTTGTTTTATGTTTTATGCTCTCGCTATTGTTTATTTTCTATTATAAGATTCGTGTGTAGATAATTTATGTTCAGGGTTAAAACTTACATTTGGTATTAGTGTTGTTTCGGATTCAAGGGGATGCCTTTACTACTGAGGGTTTTTTGCTCATGCCTGAGGTAGACCCTGTTCAATGGGAGATCTGCAGGATCGATTCTTGCGGTGAAAGAAGATCGCAAGTGGCGGAAAGATAGAGATCAAAAAATTTAATGGTCAGATTTTTGAGTTGTGGAAGCTCAAGATGGAGGACCTGCTGGTGGATAAAAATCAGTGGATCACGATAGATCTAGGTACTAAACCAACGACAATGTCAGATGAATACTGGAAGAAACTGGATCGAAAGGCTAAGAGCACAATACGGTTGTGTGTCTCAGATTCAGTCTTTTTGAATGTATCTGGGGAAGCTACGGCGAAGAATTTGTCGGAAAAACATGGGACTTTGTACCAATCTAAGTCTCTGGTGAATAAGTTGTTCCTACGGAAAAAGATGTATAACTTGAGGATGAAGGATGGAGACTCGGTGACAGAGCATCTAAACGCCTTCAATACTATGGTAATTCAGCTTTCATCTGTTGATATTAAAATCTCAGATGAAGATAAGTGCATCAGTTTGTTGTGTTCTCTACCAGACTCATGGGATAGTCTGGTTATTGCAATAGGTAGCAATACAACTACCTTGAATTTTGATGACATTGTCTCAGCCTTGCTGTCGGAGGAAATGAGACAGAGAAATATGGAGGGAAAAAATGGAGATGCCTTATCTGTACGTGGAAGGTCCCAAAGCAGAAAAAAGAATAAGGTTTCGAGTGGGAGATCCAAATCTAGAGGGAGATCTAAATCTCCTGGAAAGTTTGTAAAGGTATGCTAGAAATGCAGAAAGGAAGGGCACTACAAAAAGGAGTGCAGATCTAAAGCTCCTAAGAAAGGAAAGGGATCTGATGATGCTCCTTCTGCAGAGGCAAAAACCACCTCGGATGAAGGTGGCGATGTGTATTTGGCTTCTTCTTCAAATACACATGTAGATCATGAGTCATGGTTGATTGACTCAGGTGCATGCTTTCACTTCACTCCCCATAGGGAATGGTTTTGCGAGTATGAGAAATATGATGGTGATGTCTTCCTAGGGGATGATAGGAAGGCCAGATTCATCAGACGTGGAAAGGTCAAGCTGAAGCTGTAAGGTGGAAGGATTAGAACACTTCTTGGTGTTCTGCATATTCTTGCATTGGCCAGAAATCTAATTTCTGTAAGCAAGATGGATGATGCAGGTGTAAAAACAGTGTTAGAGAAAGATGCCTGCAAGATGGTTCGGGGAGCACTGGTATTAATGTGGGGAGTTCAGACTGGAGCTCTGTACAAGCTACAAGGTAGCACTATTATTGATGGGTGTAAGAATTATGTGGTTCTTGAAAGTGGAGCGAAAAGCCTAGCTGTCTCTGGAGAAAATACCATGTTATGGCACCAAAGGCTTGGACATATTGGAGAGAAGGGCCTTCAGATACTACATAGAAATGGTATGGTAGAAGGTATGCCTAATTTCTCTCTAGATTTCGATTTCTGTGAACATTGTGTATATGGGAAGCAGAATTGGGTGAGTTTTCCTTCTGGTGCTAAGAGGGTGAACAAGATATTAGAATTTGTGCACAGTGATGTGCTTGGACTTGTGTTAGTTCCATCACTGGGAAATTCTATGTACTATGTTTCATTCATAGATGACTTCTCAAGGAATACATGGATATATTTCTTGAGGAATAAATCCGAATTATTTGAAAGATTTAAAGAATTTAAGGCTCTGGTGGAAAACCAGACAGAGAAGAAGATAAAGGCGCTGAGGAGAGATAATGGTGGGGAGTTCTGCAAGAAGGAATTTGAAGAGTTCTGTAAGAAGTGTGGTATAGCACGGCAGAAGACTACTCCATACACACCTCATCAAAATGGAGTTGCAGAAAGAATGAACAGAACACTGATGGAAAAGGCAAGAAGCATGCTCAGTGGTACCGGGTTAGGACAAGAATTCTGGGCAGAGGCAGTGGAGACTGCATGTTACTTAGTTAACAGATCACCTTCATCAGCATTGGAGGATAAGACCCCACGTGAGGTATGGACTGGTAAGAAACCCTCTATTTCACATCTAAGGGTATTTGGATGTGATGCATATATACATGTTCCAAAGGAGAAAAGGACCAAGTTGGATAATAAATCTGAAAGGTGCATCTTTATTGGGTATAAGGATGGTTTAAAGGGTTACAAGCTTTGGAACCCAGAAACAAGGAAGGTTGTGTACAGCCGAGATGTGGTGTTTAGAGAAGTTAAAGATGTTGTTAAACATGAAGTCCTATCAAAGGAACCTGAAAAGATAGAGTTTGAGCTAAAGGAGGATGAATCAGACTCTACAACAGAAGAAGACTCAGAAGATGAAGAGCCACAAACTCCAGCTTTGAGAAGATCAGTTCGGGAAAGAAGGCAACCAGAAAGGTATAGTCCATCTGCTTTCTGTTCGGGTTTTTCCTTAACTATAACTGATGATGAGCCCAGAACTGTCAGGGAGGCAGTAGATTCAGAGGATGGAAAACTCTGGAAGGAGGCCATGGTTGATGAAATGGCATCCTTGCACAAAAATGAGGCATGGGATCTGGTGGAGTTGCCGGCTGGAAGGAAGCCCATTGGGAGCAAATGGGTGTTTAAAAAGAAGATGAATGTAGAAGGCAAGGTGGAGAAATACAAATCTTGGTTGGTAGCAAAAGGTTATTCCCAGGTGCCGGGAATTGATTTTGGTGATATTTTTTCTCCTGTTGCCAAGGTTACTTCTATTAGATTACTTTTATCTGTTGCTGCTGCATTTGATTTTGAGATAGAACATATGGATGTGAAGACAACATTTCTTCACGGGGATCTAGAAGAGGAGATCTACATGAAGAAACCTGAAGGCTTTATGGTGAAGGGTAAGAAAGAACTGGTATGTAGGTTGAAGAAGTCTCTGTATGGGTTAAAACAGTCACCAAGGATGTGGTATCAGAAATTTGATACCTATATACGGGGACTTGGCTTCACCAGAAGCAAGGAGGATCACTGTGTTTATTTTAAATTATTTGGTGACCGTGTTATTTATTTGGTCTTGTATGTGGATGATATGTTGTTGATTGGAAATGACAAAGAAATTATCCAAGATTTGAAGACCCAGCTTGTTAGCCACCTGTAAAAATTTGATTATACCAAAGGTGGCTAGATTTTTTTTTAGCCTTCAAGGAACAATTTTTCCTATCAAAACTGTTGGCTCTTGAAGACTTTTAAAGGCCTCATGCATCTGTCCAGTTTCCCACACTACTGTTTTGCATCCAAAAAACCTCTGAAATCCTACAAAAATCCAAAGACAAATACTGCTGCAAACATCCCTTTCCCCTTCATTCTTCCAAAACTAACCTCTTTTCTGTCCCTCCATTCCCCATGAAAATCCCTCATCTTTACATTTCTGCTTTTTCCCCTCATCAAAATTCATTTTACAAGGTTAAAAACCCACTTTTTAACCTTATCGGAAGCTTCATTTCCCTTGAAAAAACATTGAAAAACCATAGAAAATCCACATTTTCTATGTTCTGGACTTAAGCCCCTCGGGTTAAGTCCCTAACCCTTTTCCGTCCATAAGCCCGAGCGCCAGAACCAATTGCTAAAACCGTCGTGGCGCTTATCCTTTAAAATTAAAATGTCTCCGCCAAAACATTAAAAACCTTTGTAAAATCGTGTTTTGGGTTATAAATTATTTTCAAAGGTTTCCGCCCGTGTAAGTTGTGGAGCAATCTACACCGTCAATCTGCTTCACAGATCGGACAGTGCGGAGCGCGTTTTTCCTATGGACCCCCCATCCATGCATTATTTTCCAAACCCGCGTGGTTTCCATCGCACCGCCCATTAGCGGAAGGCGGTTTTTACCCGGTCGCCAGCGATTCCACACGCTTGCCGCCACACGTCCTCTGTACTGTTTGAAAAACCACCCTCCATCGCGCATTAAAGCCCGAACCAAGACGCCCAGCGATATTAACCACCGCCGTCAGATCTAAACCCTCTCATCCAACAACTGATGATTGTCAAAGCTGTGCCTGCGATAACCAGGCCATCGTATAGCGGCAATCGCGTCTCCACCATCGATATGATCTGTAGATCGACAGTCCAAAATCCATCGCTCAATTCCTCCGTTTGACTTTCAAACCTCCGCTCTCCACCATCGATCACGCGCGATCGACGGCTCAGATTTGATCCTCTTCCACCTATTATATAATCTCCCCCGATCAATCCTGACCGTCGGATGATGCCATCCGATGGCCACGCTCCTCCACACGCCTTCCGATGCAGTTAAGCCTATAAAAGCAGGATTTTTTAATGAGTTTTCACATTTTGCAGGGTTTAAATCATTTTTTCGTGGTTTCCAAAGAAGATTCAGGGAAGGAGGGTGACGACCCTCCCATCTTCGATTCATCCAAGGAAATCACCCGCAGGGTTGGAATGCACATTTCATCCATGTTTCTCAGGCATTGATGCCTTATAACCCTGCGCAGCCCGACGCGACAGTAAGAAAACCATGAAACAGGCACAATCAAAGATTATCAGTGTCAAAGACCAGGATGAACCAGAACAGAGAATTAATGGACAGATTAGCGGGGATTACAGCTAAGACAGTTATCGAAAGCCTAATCCCCAATCTAAAACACAGTGTAAAGTAAAACCTAAAGTGTTTTATTAGGAAAACCCTCCACCTCCACAAATAGGAGGCAAATTGATTCCTCCCAGCGACTAAAGTGCCACATGTGCCTCAAAGTATTCAATCAGGAACATAATTTATTGAGCAGGATCAGATATTTTGCCTCGACGTAGCCGAAGAGTTACTTCTTCCAGGAATTTAATGAAAGGATGTCTAAAAAGTAACCCTGGCATCACACAGAGCCTCAAAGGTCAACAAAAGCTCCCACCGAGCTTAATTCATAAGTGTAAACCAATTAATACAGTGAAACACCTGTACAGTATCTTCATTGAGCCTCCCAAGGGCCAATAAAACATTAACTCTGTATTAATTTTTTTTGAGATCTTTAATCAGATCTCACCTCCTCATCCTTCTATAAATACTTCAGTAGAAGATGAGTGAGGGGTTGGTTGTTGATGTAATTTCCGAAGCATTGTAATGTAATTGAGCTGAAGATCCCTGATTGTAAATAGTGATTCACTAGCTCTTGGAGCTCTTCTTGTAACAGATAAGTTAGGTTATGAAAGAAAGATGAATTAACACACTGGACTTGAAGATTGTAACTGGTTTGAAGCATCAATACAAGCTGATTTATGGGATCTTGGTCTATGTTGACGGTGATGTTATTCTCATTGTAACTTGTGATTTTGTTTCTATTTTCATTACGTTTCATATTCTACTGTAAAGAACAGTTTAAATAGTGTTAGGACCTACTGTATATCAGTAACCTTCTATGGCTGAAAAATCTTTATTTAAATGTTTTCTTCAACTGTGTTATTCGAAAAAAATTTAATTCAGTTTAAACATAGGAATGTTGGCGTTCCCTCATCTTATTGTCTTAGCTGAATATTATTTTTGAATGTTACTTTCAGTATATGTTGTGTGAAGATGAACTGAGGAAGATATGGTGAGCCCTGGTCCCAGTCTTGTTTGCATAACTGTTTGATTGTTTCCCTTAGAATGTGTTAAAAGCTAGATAGTTTCAAAGTACTTACCAAATCTTAGGCCATTCTGTGTTATCTCTGTGATTGTCTTGGAAGTAGCCAAGTAAAGAAGAGTTAGGAGAGGATTTGTGGTGAGCCCGGCCCGCTAGTTTCTACTCCAAAGGTTGCCTTCAAGTTTCCCTTAGTTTTTGTATGTTTTCTATTGGAAGTGTATCAAAGGCTGGCTAGTTTCAAAGTACTTAACAGATCCTAGTTTGCTTTCATGTCTTTCTTAAGTGCCTAGTCAAAGGCTGGCTAGTTTCAAAGTACTTACCAGATCCTGGGCTGCTCTTTGTTTCTGCATCTGTTTATTTCCCCTTCTTATTGTATCACTGCATTCCATAAATCAAACTTTAAAGAGATCCTTAGACATAGATGACTTTCCCCATGGACCACTCTTGCCTCTTGCTGTTCTAATTAAATCCTCTTATGACTCCATAGCCTAATGGACTGAAAACCTGCCATCATCTTTCTTCTTGATCAAAACTTACTCTTTTGCTTGCAACTTCTCACCTTTGAACCTCTTTGCATTTGGGACTTTTCACCTCTAACAGCAATCATGTTCAACCATCCAAAAAACAAAAAAACCCCTTGGTCTTCATAACTAGCCTAATATTATTACCCCCAAACTTCAAAGACAAATCCATCTTTGCACTCATTGGAGAGATCCCTCTCCGGATTCAGGAGGGCTAGATCCCTCTCCGGATTCATTGGTTGAAACGATGTTGTTTCTGTAATTGGACTCTGCCAATCTTGCTAATAAATTACAGATTCCTAACATTTCTGGCGACTCCACTGGGGACCGAACCTAGAATCTTCATAATACCTTGTGAGTAAAAAGCATCTTTTTCAAGCACTACCAAGGAATGGTAATCATGATGAAACTTGTTTGAATCAGTGACAATCTAGGTCAACCCTAGGATTCTCATAAGGCTTTATCTAACCTTGAAAAATTAGCTAGCTTAGCCATAAGAGTATACTGTCTTTGTCTCACAACCGTAGCTAAGTTTTGAAGCAAAGTTAGGACATTCTTAGAAACCACACAAATAAAAAGAACTCAGAAAAAACCAAAAACATTTCAGATTGGTAGTAAAACACTTGCTCTTACATTTCGCTTACCTTTTGTTGTGTTTTACCTCATACTCTTAGACAAAGTCTGGGAAGGGCTAGGTAGCCTCCGGATCTCATCCTCTTTTAGAGGTGACATATCTGGTGAATGCCCTCCCAGTCAATCTCTGGTTAGAGTTTTTTATGTTTCGGGATAGCCTTGAAAAGGAATGTTTCACAAGCACTGTGGTGGAAAGTGTACCTCTTTGAAAACACTCTAAAATTTCCACCTGTCAACTCCACAATCCTGAACAAACCTTAAGACTCCACTGGGAATGATCCTTATCATTTTCATATCATTCAATTCCAGTTAGAGGACTGTAGGATTAAAATTTGTGTAAACATATCAGTTAACCTCTCAAAGATTGTCATATCTGGTTGAAATTTTCTTGTTTATGTGGGTCTGAAAAACACAACATAGTGGCTCCTAGAAATATTCACACTAGAGCCCATCCTGACCCTGACCCACCTGAGATAGTTGATAACCCAGAAATAATCCTTAGGAAGTCTCCTAAGATAGAATATTCAACTATTTTCAGATCACCCCTAAGAGCTAATTCGGTCCCTGAAAATCTTTCAGCTCTACAACAATCACAAGCTGACTTAGTTAATCCCTTTAGGACTAGGTCATTTGGTGATTTAGATAAGCTAGATTCTGATTCTTCACTTCCATCTCTTGAAACAAGTGAACATTTTGGTAGTAGAGGAACAAAACCTCCTGATTTACATTTTCTTCTTAACTTAGGTGTCTCTCATCCAAGATCAGCTCAGCAATCTACTGTTGTTCCATCCACCTCTGTTCATCCTTCATCCACTGTTCAAACCACTCCACTTCAGCCCACACCTCCTCTTGTCAATCCACCCCTTGTAAACCCACCCCCACCACATATCATGGCATCATGGTATGCTCCTTTAGCCCTTCCTATACCACTAGTCAATCTTCCATAGGACTATCAGTCCAAAATCCCATTATATAATGCTAGCAATGCCATAACTGCATCGCAACATGTGGATAATATGAATGACTACTTTGACAGAAATGAAATTGATGATGATTCTGTCAAGATTAGACTATTTTCTCAGAGTCTGGGGGGAGAAGTAAGAAAATGGTTTAAAGGCTTAACCCCCAATAGTATTAATAATCTCTAAGGTTTCCATTAGACATTCTTAAACAAATGGGAAGTAAAAAAGAATCCTCTCCAAGTTCTTGCTAACTATAACAATCTCCATAGGAACCCAGGGGAAAGTGTACAAGCTTATTGTACCAGATTTAACAGTGTGTATAATGCACTTTCCCCAGAACTAAAACCTTCACAGGCCTCAGCCTTAAACAAATTTCCTGAAGGATTTGATTCTCATATGACCTATTCGCTGAGAGAAAGAGATTTTGCAACTCTTGAAGATATGCAAAGGGGTTCTCTTTCTGTGGAAGTCAACTTAATGGAGAAAAGAGCAAGAATGAAGAGCGAGAAGAGAGTATCTTTTAGAGAGGAACATACACCTTCTACTTCAAACTCAAAACTGGAGAAAATGATGGAGGAGATGATGAAGAAAATGAGCATTCTTGAGAGAGCACAACCCAATCAAAACCAAACTGCTCCTCAAAATAGAAACCAAAACCAAAACCAGAATTTAAGAAGAAACCAACCTCCAAACAGACCCAGGGAAGATGATCAACAGATCACTCCTCCCTTTCATCAAAACTATGTGAGTGAGGCTGAGGAAGCAGATGAAATAACAGAGGATAATGATATAAACATGTTGGAGGTAGATAATGATGACTTTGAGATTCATTATGATAAGAAAATAGGTCTATACACACCTTATGATGACACAAGAGACGATGATGAAAATCATTATCAAGACATGGAAAATGTCATCATAGAGACTAAAAAAGAATATGACCTTAGAAGAAAAACCGGTCAACAAACCCCCAACACCAAAACCTTTGACAAATATTCCCAAAACAGCACTACAACCAAGCCTAAAATAGTCAAACAAATGGACAAAATAGTGGTTGTTAATTCTAGTAAAGGTAAAGAGAAAAACACTCAAAATCTTGAAAAATAGAGTGAAAACATTAGTAGTACTAACACTTCAGCTAGTACTCCTATTACAACCGTTGTGTCCAGCGTAGACAAAACCAATCAGCAAGTTGTTGTTGCTGATAAAGTGACAACTAATAAGGCCGAAACAAGTTCTTTAAAGAATAAAATTCCTTTCAGCCTGGAGCAGGAAATTTCGAGGATCAAAATTTCTGTCCCATTAATTGAGTTAGCTGCCTAACATATATATCAGTCCAAAATTTTGAAGGCTTTGAACATAGAAGAAAATGAGGATACACTCAATCTTAATGACGACCAGCCAGAGCTTATTTTTGGTCCAAAGATTGAAGGTAAGTTTCAAGAGGGACCTATCCTCCCTTTTATGTAAGTTTGAACGTTCATGACAAAATTCTACACAACGCTATGCATGACTCAGGCGCTTCTCATAATTTAATGCCAAAAGCTGTAATGGAGAGCCCGGGTCTTGAAATCACCAGACCTTATAAAGACCTATAGTCCTTTGATTCAAGCAGAGTAAAATGTTTAGGATTGATCAAAGACCTCTGTGTTAACTTAGCCCAAATTCCAGCCAAATGCTTAGTCATCGATATCGTTGTGGCTGATGTGCCCCCAAAATATGGAATGCTTTTATCAAGATCTTGGGGGGCTAAGTTACATGGGACTATGCAAATGGACATGACCTATGCGATGATCCCTGTTTTCAATCAAACTCGAACACTGTACAGGGAGTCCCACATGCAATACACAGTTACAAGTCAAGACAGGCCTCAAAACTCTCCTCTATATTTTCTAAGTACAGGCCTTGATTCTTTTATCATGTTTAATGATGAAACACTTACTGAAAAAATCACTTTAACAGGATCAATGGTTGAAACGGAGGAAGAGGAGCACAACACTGAAGTGTCAAAACAGTTTGTTGCACTTGAAAATATTGGCAAACAAAACAGAGGTCTTGTTTTACAAGTGATAAGTCCATCGCTGTTAAAATTTGACAGCGAAGAAAACATTCCTCAACATATTGAAAAACTTGAGGAATCAAATCATACAGAGGACATTCACCAAACTGATAAAACTGAAAATGATCCTCTCTGGAGTATGTATTTTGATGGGTCATGCACTAGAACTAGTGCTGGTGCAGGTGTCTGGATCTACAATACTGAAAGCAAGCACACAAGATGCATTTCATGCAAATTAAACTTTCAGTGTTCAAACAACATAGCGGAGTACGAATCCCTGCTCTTAGGCTTACATTTGCTGAAAAAATTAGGAGCCAAGAAAATCAATGTATATGGGCATTCTGAATTGATCATTAGGCAAGTAAATGGGGAGTATAATGCAAATCATCCCAGACTTCGAGCCTATCGGAATGATGTCGTGGACCTTTTGAAAACATTCGACAAGTCCAAAGTAATCTTTGTCCCTAGGAAAAGAAACATTGCAGTCCACAATTTAGCCTTTGCAGCCAGGACATGTCTAACGCAATATGAGACCGAAGATTGCTCAACTCAGATAAAATTTAGACCAGCTATGCCTGATAATAAAAAATATTGGCAGGTGTTTGACGGAGATAAACAAATGGCAGACTTCATGCAATTCTGAAATGAATTTGAAATGCTTAGTTAAGATTCAGACTATGATACAGACTGCGGTGACGAAAATTTTCTTGGTGAAGAAGAACCTTCTCCTGAGCTTGTCAATATTAACCTTCAGACTAGAAAACTTGGAAACGAAACAGAATTGAGTGCAGAATCAGAAACGGAGGAATTAGAAACTCTGCATTGTAAAGATGAAAGTTTTCCAAGTGGTCTGATACCTTTAAAAGAGTTTTTTGATTTTAATGATGTGGCCAAAAAACCAAAACTGGAACCTGTGGATACTGAAGTGGACGAGTGCAATATAGGCAGTGAGGAAAAACCAAAGATGATTAAACTGTCTAAAACCTTACCAGCCCACATTAAACTCAAATACATGGAGCTGTTCAAAGAATTTTCTGATGTTTTTGCATGGAGTTACGAAGATCTTAAGTCCTATGACACTGAAATAATACAACACAAAATCCCTCTTAAAGAAAACCAAAAACCATTCAAACAGAAACTACGCAGAATAAACCCTGTGCAGTTGCCTTTGGTTAAAAAGGAAATCATGAAGATGTATGAAGCTGGTATTATTGTCCCTATTAGATATTCTGAATGGGTATCTAATCTGGTGTCTGTTAGGAAGAAAACTGGAGAAATCAGGCTTTGTATAGACTTTAGAGATTTAAACAAAGCTTCATTAAAAGACAACTAACCTCTACCCAAGATGGATCATATTTTACAAAGGGTGGTAGGGTCTAAAATAATTTCTTTGCTTGATGGCTATTCGGGGTATAATTAGATCTTAGTTCACCCTGTTGATCAATTAAAGACAGCCTTTACTACACCATGGGGCACTTTCATGTATGTGAAAATGCCCTTTGGTCTAATGAATGCTGGAGCAACCTTTCAGAGAGCCATGGACATAGCATTCTCGGAAGAATTGGGCTTCTTCATCATTATCTATCTTGATGATGTCACTGTGTTTTCAAAAATAGATGAAGAGCACTTAGAACATTTAAGAAATTTTTTCGAGAAATGCAGAAAGTTTGGTATATATTTAAACCCTAAGAAGACTCTATTTGGTCTCCAAGAAGGTAAAATTCTTGGGCACATTATTTCAGAAGAGGGTATAAAGATAGATCCAAAGAGGATAGAGGCCATATTGCAAATATCTCATCCTCGAAACATCAAATAGTTGCAGTCTTTTATTGGAAAGATAAACTTTTTGAGAAGGTTCATCCCCAACTTGGCTGAGCTCCTTAGGAATATCACAAATATGTTGAAGAAGGAGCAAGGGGTCAAATGGACCTTGGGAGCAAAGACATCCTTTGAGCTGGTGAAACAAGCATTAACCAAAACACCGGTTCTCATAAGTCCTGATTTTTCAAAGGATTTTTATATCTTCTCATTTGCATCAGAACATACCATAGCTGCTGTCCTTTTACAGAAAAATCCACAAGGACAAGAGCAGCCTATTGCATTCTTTAGTAAGGCATTGAGGGATGCCCCATTGAAGTATAACATTATGGAAAAGCAAGCTTTTGCTTTGGTTAAAGCTTTAAAATATTTTAGGGTGTACATCCTTCACTCACACATCATTGCCTTTGTCCCAAATTCAGTTGTTAAAGACATCCTAACACAGGACCCAGATGGTAAGAGAGGTAAGTGGATTGCTGTCATTCTTGAATATGATTTAGAGATAAAACCCACTAAGCTCATCAAAGGCCAAGGTCTAGCCAGATTAATGGCTGAGTCAAATTTTGAAGTTCTTGATATTAATATGATTAATGCTTTGGATAGCCAAGAAGAATTTTCAACTCCCATTGTTGAAGATCATTTTATGAATTCTCCTTAGTATGCTGATATTGTTTATGTTTTGCTTAATTTAAATACACCTCCTGGTTTATCAAAAACAAAGGCGAGTTTCTTGAAGCTGAAATCAATAAACTATTGCATTATAGATAGATGTCTTTATTGGAAAAATGCAAGTGGTATATTGCTTAAATGTTTTCCTGAGTTTGATGCAGATAAGGTTAAGTAGGAATTCCATGAAGGAGAGTGTGGGGGTCATTTGTACTGGAAGTCAACAACCAACAAAATTTTGAGGGCTGGTTTCTATTGGCCTACTCTTTTTCCTGATATACACAAGATGATCATTGCCTATCATAAGTGCCAACTATTTGAGGGAAAAATAAAACTGCTACCCCTTCCTCTGCATCCAATCATTTTTGAAGCTCCTTTTCAATAGTGGGGACTTGACTTCATAGGATAAATCCATCCACCATCTTCTGCCCAACATAGGTGGATTCATACTGCCACAGAATATTTCACTAAGTGGATAGAAGCCATTCCTTGTAGGCAGGCCAATGATTCGGTTATCATAAAGTTCATAGAGACTAACATTCTCTCCAGATTTGGCTATCCTACCAAAATTATCACTGATAACGCAGCAGCATTTGGATCAAAGAGGATGTTTGACTTCTGTCATAGATATCAGATATCATTGGGGCATTCCACAGCCTATTACCCTCAAGGTAATGGACTTGCGGAATCTTCCAACAAAAGCTTAGTGAACATAATCAAGAAACTGTTGGAGGACAACAAAAATTCTTGGCACACAAAGCTGGTCCATGCACTTTGGGCTGACAGATTAACTTTGAAGAAATCTATTGGTATGTCACCTTTCCAGCTTCTGTATGGTACAGATGAAATTTTTCCTAATAGCCTTGGTGTACCAGTTATGAAGTTGATCCAAGAATTGCAGACTGAAGAAAATGACATGACCAGAAGAATAAATCAGACCATTCATCTTTAGCAGACTAGAGAGGAAGTGTATAACAAAGCATTACAGAAACAAGACAGCATCAAAAAGCTTTTTGACAGAAGAACAAAGGCCAACAATTTCAAGATGGGGGACAAAGTTTTAAAGTGGGACTCAAGAAGGGAAGAAAAGGGCAAGCATGGAAAATTTGACAACCTATGGCTTGGCCCTTACTCTATTCATTCAGTTGCTGGTAATAATGCTTTTTTCTTACAGGAACTCGATGGAACAGAATTTTTTGGGGGTCCTGTCAATGGCAGGATGCTTAAGCATTACTTCTCTTGATCCATTTTATGTTTTGAAGCTTTTTTATCTTTTTCCATTATGAATATTCCATCCACCATTGCATTCAAAGTTATGAAAAATCAAAAATACAAAAACAAAGAAAAAGAAGAAAAGAGGGCAGAAATGAAAACAAGAAAGGGAAAGCCCAATGCCAAAAAAAAAAAAAGAGAAACAAATCTGAAAGTGTGCTAGCTCAAATGCCACTCCTCAAAAACACACTTCTAGTTAGTCAAACTGTTTAATCTTGACTAATTGGCTTTAAATTTTTTTGCTGATAGGATAGTGAATTCGATTTGCCAAACTTTTCAATCTTGGCTTATCAGTAGATAGATTAGGATAGAAAATGAAGGTTCAAACAAGCTCAAAATCTGAACCAGAAGAAAAGAAAAGACAGCTCAAAAGAAAAGAAAAAATAGAGCCGTGAAGAAAAGAGAAGGCTATGATGAGAAACTTTCATATCTTAAGCCTTCCATTTTGTTTTCATTTTTTCTGCAAATAATAATCTATGTGCAACTTGTTTTTATGCCATAGATCACAGCAAGTCAAACAGCTTAATCTCGACTTGACTGTTTTTAAATTTCTGTTGTAGAATTTAGAGAATGGAAGTCTGTTGGACAGTTTAATCCCAAAAGATAGTAGATTAGGTAGAGAAATATCTGAGCTCAACTGTTTAATCTAAGTTCAGGGAGAAATAAGGATTATAATTAGATTAGTTTTTATGCTTTCAAAATAATAAAATGTTGTGAAAAGAGTTTTCCAATCCAAGTGCACTCTGATGAAGAAAAAATGTTAGATCAATAGGATTGGGTAGGTAGAAAGTTGTATTAATGAAGTCCATTATTTTTTCATAATTGATATTATTTTTCAGAAGCAAAACAAGATCATCCAGCAAAAGAAGAGAAATCTAAAGGATGGGGCACATGGTCAGCATCCCAGAGAGAATTATGGATCAGGCACAAGTCAGCCTCCCAGAGAAATCAAGTATGACTTCTTGATGCCTTCAAGAAGGCAACATCCCCAAGTGGAGCCACTGTTAACCACCTGTAAAAATTTGATTATACCAAAGGTGCCTAGATTTGTTTTGAGCCTTCAAGGAACAATTTTTCCTATCAAAAACTGTTGGCTCTTGAAGACTTTTAAAGGCCTCATGCATCTGTCAAGTTTCCCACACTATTGTTTTGCATCCAAAAAACCTCTGAAATCCTACAAAAATCCAAAGCCAAATACTGCTGCAAACGTCCCTTTCCACTTCCTTCTTCCACCTCTTTTCTGTCCCTCCATTCCCCATGAAAATCCCTCATCTTTACATTTATGCCTTTTCCCCTCATCAAAATTCATTTTACAAGGTTAAAAACCTACTTTTTAACCTTATCGGAACCTTCATTTCCCTTGAAAAAACATTGAAAAACCATAGAAAATTCACATTTTCTATGTTCTGGACTTAAGCCCCTCGGGTTAAGTCCCTAACCCTTTTCCGTCCATAAGCCCGAGCGCCAGAACCAACTGCTAAAACCATCGTGGTGCTTATCCTTTCAAATTAAAATGTCTCCGCCAAAACATTAAAAACCTTTGTAAAATCATGTTTTGGGTTTTAAATTATTTTCAATGTTTTCCGCCCGTGTAAGTTGTGGATCAATCTACACCATCAATCTGCTTCGCAGATCGAATGGTGTGGAGCGCGTTTTTCCTGTGGACCCCCCATCCATGCACTGTTTTCCAAACCCGCGTGGTTTCCATCTCACCGCCCATTAGCGGAAGGCGGTTTTTACCCGGTCACCAACGATTCCACACGCTTGCCGCCACGCATCCTCTGTACTGTTTGCAAAACCACCCTCCATCGCGCATTAAAGCCCGGACCAAGACGCCCAGCGATATTAACCACTGCCGTCAGATCTAAACCTGCTCATCCAACGGCTGACGATTGTCGAAGCTGTGCCTGCGATAACCAGGCCATCGTATAGCGGCAATCGCGTCTCCACCGTCGATCTGATCTACAGATCGACGGTCCAAAATCCATCGCTCGATTCCTCCATTTGACTTTCAAACCTCCGCTCCCAACCGTCGATCATGCGCGATCGACGGCTCAGATTTGATCCTCTTCCACCTGTTCTATAATCTCCCCTAATCACTCCTGACCGTCGGATGATGCCATCCGATGACCACGCTCCTCCACACACCTTCCGATGTAGTTAAGCCTATAAAAGCAGTATTTTTTAATGATTTTTCGCATTTCACATGGTTTAAATCATTTGTTCGTGGTTTCCAAAGAAGATTCAGGGAAGGAGGGTGACGACCCTCCCGTCTTCGATTCATCCAAGTAAATCACCCGCGGGGTTGGAATGCACGTTTCATCCATGTTTCTCAGGCATTGATGCCTTATAAACCCTGCGCAGCCCGACGGGACAGCAAGAAAACCATGAAACAGGCACAGTCAAATATTATCAGTGTTAAAGACCATGATGAACCAGAACAGAGAATTAATGGACAGATTAGCGAGGATTACATCTAATACAGTTATCAAAAGCCTAATCCCCAATCTAAAACACAGTGTAAAGTAAAACCTAAAGTGTTTTATCAAGAAAACCCTCCACCGCCACAAATAGGAGGCAAATTGAGTCCTCCCAGCGACTAAAGTGCCACCTGTGCCTCAAAGTATTCAATCAAGAACATAATTTATTGAGAAGGATCAGATATTTTGCCTCGACGTAGCCGAAGAGTTACTTCTGCCAGGAATTTAATGAAAGGATGTCTGCAGAGTAACCCTAGCATCACACAGAGCCTCAAAGGTCAACAAAAGCTCCCACCGATCTTAATTCATAAGTGTAAACCAATTAATACAGTGAAACACCTGTACAGTTTCTTCATTGAGCCTCCCAAGGGTCAAGAAAAAATTAACTCTATATTAATTTTTTTTGAGATCTTTAATCAGATCTCACCTCCTCATCCTTCTATAAATACTTCAGTAGAAGATGAGTGAGGGGTTGGTTGTTGATGTAATTGTCGAAGCATTGTAATGTAATTGAGTTGAAGATCCCTGATTGTAAATAGTGATTCACTGGCTCTTGGAGCTCTGCTTGTAATAGATAAGTTAGGTTATGAAAGAAAGATGAATTAGCACACTGGACTTGAAGATTGTAACTGGTTTGAAGCATCAATACAAGCTTATTTATGGGATCTTGGTCTATGTTGATGGTGATGTTATTCTCATTGTAACTTGTGATTTTGTTTCTGTTTTCATTATGTTTCATCTTCTACTGTAAAGAACAGTTTAAACAGTGTTAGGACCTACTGTATATCAGTAACCTTCTCTGGCTGAAAAATATTTATTTAAATGTTTTCTTCAACTGTGTTATTCGAAAACCATTTAATTCAGTTTAAACATAGGAATGCCAGCGTTCCCTCATCTTATTGTCTTAGCTGAATACTATTTTTGAATGTTACTTTTAGTATATGTTGTGTGAAGATGAACTGAGGAAGATATGGTGAGCCCTGGTCCCAGTCTTGTTTGCATAACTGTTTGATTGTTTCCCTTAGAATGTGTTAAAAGTTGGATAGCTTTAAAGTACTTACCAGATCTTAGGCCATTCTGTGTTATCTCTGTGATTGTCTTGGAAGTAGCCAAGTAAAGAAGAGCTAGGAGAGGATTTGTGGTGAGCTCGGCCTGCTAGTTTCTACTCCAAAGGTTGCCTTCAAGTTTCCCTTAGTTTTTGTATGTTTTCTATTGAAAGTGTATTAAAGGCTGGCTAGTTTCAAAATACTTACCAGATCCTATTTTTCTTTCATGTCTTTCTTAAGTACCTGGTCAAAGGCTGGCTAGTTTCAAAGTACTTACCAGATCCTGGGCTGCTCTTTGTTTCTACATCTGTTTATTTCCCCTTCTTATTGTATGACTCCATTCCATAAATCAAACTTTAAATAGATCCTTAGACATAGATGACTTGCCCCATGGACCACTCTTGCCTCTTGCTGTTCCAATTAAATCCTCTTATGACTCCATAGCCCAATGGACTGAAAACCTGCCATCATCTTTCTTCTTGATCAAAACTTACTCTTTTTCTTGCAACTTCTCACCTTTGAACCTCTTTGCATTTGGGACTTTTCACCTCTGACAGCAATCATGTTCAACCATCCAAAAAACAAACAAAACCCTTGGTCTTCATAACTAGCCTAATATTATTACCCCCAAAATTCAAAGACAAATCCATCTTTGCACTCATTGGAGAGATCCCTCTTCGGATTCAGGAGGGCTAGATCCTAGAATCCCAAAGTTGGTTGAAACGATGTTGCTTCTGTAATTGGACTCTGCCAATCTTGCTAATAAATTACAGATTCCTAACACAACTGTTCTCCAAATTTGACATGAAGGATCTTGGTGCTGTAAACTATATTTTGGGCATGGAAATTAAGAGAGATCGGGCAAAGAGGAATCTCTGGTTAAACCAGAGGAAGTATGTCAAGACTATATTGCAGAGGTTCAATATGCAGGATAGTAAACCGGTGAATGTTCCTATTCCTATAGGTGTAAAGCTATCTGCCGAACAGTGTCCCAAGACACAAGAAGAAGAGGAGGATATGTCCCATGTTCCATATGCAAGTGCAGTGGGTAGCCTGATGTATGTAATGGTCTGTACTAGACCAAACATTTCACATGCAATGGGTGTATTGAGTAGGTTTATGTCAAACCCAGGGAAGGAGCATTGGACATCAGTGAAGCGGATTTTCAGATATTTACGTGGCACTAGTGATTATGGCTTGTGCTACCAGGGAAGACCAGGATTGGAAAGAATGTTGGACATTCGTGGTTTTGTTGATGCAGACTGGGCTGGAGATCTGGACCAAAGAAGATCTACTAGTGGGTATGTGTTTAATCTATTTGGAGCCGCAGTCAGTTGGATGAGTAAAAGACAGTCTGTAGTGGCTCTTTCAACTGCAGAGGCAAAGTACATAGCAGCCACTCATGCAAGCAAGGAAGCAATTTGGTTGCAGAGATTGTGTTCAAGTATGGGGTTGGTACAGCAAGCTATAAGGATAGACTGTGATAGCCAAAGTGCAAATTTATTGGCTAAGAACCTTGCTTACCATTCAAAGACAAAGCACATTGATGTTCAATATCATTTTGTTAGAGATATGGTTGAGGCTAAAAGGGTGTTGTTGGTAAAGGTGGACACTTTGAAGAATGTTGCAGATGCATTAATGAAGTCTGTGAGCACTCAGAAGTTCTCTAGGTGTAGAGAAACAATGGGTGTTGAAGAATTGGCCCAATGACTAAGCTCTCCTATGGCCCCCTGTGGAAAGAAAACAACAAGTGGAAGAATTTTGGGCATGTGTTATATTATTTCCACGACTATCCCCACGCGCTGTACGTTGCGCCGGGCGTAGCAGGGGGGTCGCAACGGGGAAGGCAGCCCCCACTGTTGGGCTCCGAGGCAGCGCCGAGCGAAAATTGTTTTGGTGTGCGGACCGACTCATAGGCGGACCTACCCATGTTTTTTGCACGAGTTTGCACATGGTTTTGGGGTACGATGGTTTTCGGCCCCTGGTATTTTGTAGATCCGGTCAAGGGAACTATGGTTATGTTCTAATCCAGGGTTAATGGATTGGGGTTTATGTATGCTGCGGCATGTATATATATGTGTTGTAACACTAAAAGGAAAAGGATGAAAAATCAAGCTGGTCGTCCCGATTTGAGATCCAGGGGAAAATCTCTGTGTTTGTCTGTTTTATGTTTTATGCTCTCGCTATTGTTTATTTTATGTTATAAGATTCGTGTGTAGATAATTTATGTTTAGGGTTAAAACTTACAATGCCTTGGCACAAAAATGCATTTTCTCCCTTAGAAAATTCATCTCTCGTTGGCAGCATGGGTGCCTAGTTTGGAAGTCTGTTGCTTAGTTGGGCCTGGATGATCATTGTTCTGAGGATTGGTGCACTGTGGTGAACTATTGGAAAGGGGCTAGTTTTTGCCTCCAACCCTTCGTGGACAAAGCTGTTTGGAGTGGCAGAATTAAGGGTGATTCCATAATAGTGGTAGACCTTTATAACAACCTTATTTCCACTATCTCGTCGGAAGTGGATCAACATTTTCTTCCAACATTCTAGAGGCGCAACATTCCAATTAAAATCATTCTCTTTACGTGGCTCGCTTGGAATAACGAGATCCTTACCTCAGACAACCTAGCCAATCGAGGTTTTCAAGAGCGAGGTAATTGTATCTTCTATTGTAGTGCTCCTTAATCTGTATATCATATTTTCCTCCATTTCCCTATCGTCCTACATATTTGGTCTTTTTTTATTCCTCGTTTGCAAGATCATAGTTGGAAACTTTTTGGAATCATAGAGTGTATTCATTCTTGGTCGAAGATGGAGAAAAAATTTAACTCCTTTCCATTCTTTTTTTTTGGGAGATATGGCTGGTGAGAAACAGATACATCTTTGAAGGCATTCTGATTGCTTTGCATAGGATCTTTCTCACTATTATGGCCTGGATTAGTACTCAAGATGCTCCCTGTTATCCTCCCTCTAATTTATCTCATCATTTTCTCCCTCATCCGGTGATTCTTTCAGCTGGCTATTTTGACGGGGTCGAACAACAGGGGTATTGTGGTTTTGGGGCTTGAATCAAGTTGGATAACAGGGAATACTATTGCATGCACTGGAATGGTGGTCCTCGCACGAACACTAGGGCATAATTTTTTTCCCTCTAGAGCCTTATTTGGGTTACTTTCAACTTACAACTATCCTATTTCCACATCTATGGTGATGCCAAGTTTGTCATGATGGGGTAAATGGAATTTTCAACTTTCATTCCCCTATTCTAGGGTATTGGTTAGACCGTATCCATTATATTCTCCAATGCCTGCACTTCCCTCCTATTCAACACATCTTCAGAGAGGAAAACACTCCGGCGGATCTTCTCTCCAAGAAGGGGCTTTTGGAGCCTTTTAGATTAGTCCGGGTGCAGCATTTTCATGGTGGTTCCATGATCAACTGCATTTCCATTTTGATTCCATAAAAATTGTCTTTGGTGGGCTGATTTTCCTCCCGCCTTCCTTTATGTAACGTGTTCGTGGAATTTTTTTTCCACCTTGTATATTATATGCCTTTACACATCTCGTGTTGTTGTATTTTTTACTTTCCAACTTTCGTTGGTTGACCTCGATGTCCTGGAGATTTATTTTACATGGCTCGAGATTTTGTTGCATGATTTTCTGTCTGATTTGTCTTGCCATGGATGGTTGTACTTTTCTCCTCCCAGCAGTTTTTGGTTATTGTGATCTGAGCCGATGGTTTTTCTAGCATGGCTGGGGGCTTTTGTTAGTTTTATGTCCTATGTATATTTTCCCTCTTCTGAGGGATAGCTGGGGGCTTTTGTTAGCTTCATGTATTGTTTGTTTCTGTTATCAATAAAACAAGCAATGTTTTTTCCTCTCTGAAAAAAATGTATATCCAATAGAACATTATGCACATATGCAGTAACGACTAACGACTATATAAGGGTATTTTTATGTTAATATGCAGTGGGATATCCAATTCCATGGTGAATCGAAGGAAAATTAATAAAGGCCATATTGCAAACAGTCCCAACTTTGATCGGAAGGCTTCTGACCAACTGTTTCTAGTCCTATTTAGCATCCGTGAAGTAAAAAATCACTATGTTGGGATCCATAAGGGCGACCGACGCAAACACAAGGACTGATAACATGGCGTGCATGAAATCAAGAAATTTGAGCTAGTAAGAAGAAAGATACATTTTCCTCCTAATCTATGGGTTGATCCTCCACATCCTACTTCTAATGGAAATCACACAATATAACGTCCTGTCCTCTACCTTGTATATATCAGTGAACAAATCAATGAACCAAGAAATCACATAGAGGTAATCCTCTCACCATCTGTTTCTGTTGCAACAATCTTAAACCAGAAGAGTGCAAGTGTCCAAACTGAAAGTGTCATAAACAGTAATCATTAGAACATGCAACTCTAGAATAACTGACTTGATCACTGTAATTTATAATTAGAGGAAAGAGTTTGTTCCTCGTTATCTGCACCTTTTATATCAAGTTCTTGCTTGGGGGCTTGTCATAAATAACACACTCTTCTACCCAAAAGATAGATTTGTATCCCTTTTGCATCAATTGACCAACACTTATTAAATTATGTTTGAGACCAGGAACATAATATACCTCTGATATTGTCTTCGTCTCCCCCAACTTGGTCAGAATGTTGACCACTCCTTTTCCATCTAAATCCACAATATTTTCAGTCCCCAACTTCACCTATGTCTTCACAGATTGAACCAAATTTGAAAACAAACTCTTTTTTTCTGTCATGTGGTTATTGCAACAATTGTCTAATAGCCACACATTATCAGATGGTTTATACATTTTATGGAAATCTAGGAACATGGAGTTAGTATTCTCTATACTAACATTAGCTCTTTGAATTCCTTGATCAGTTATCCTCTTCTTGCAATCATGGACATACCGACCAAATTTATTGCAATAATAAAATTTCACCTTTGATTTGTCAAATTTTTTATTATTGTTGAAGCTTCTATTGTTACTTCCACTTTCATGTTCATGTTATTCTCTTACATCTTTGTGACCACCATGTATTCCACTTTGTCATCTTCCTCTTGATCTATATCTTCCTTGACACCTGTCTCTTGAAATAGAAACTCTGCTTTTGAAAGTAGTTTCCAGATTGGAATCCTTATTTCTGTCTATCCTTGCCTCATGTGATGGAAGTGATCCCATAAAATCATCAACTATTAGTGTTTCCAAATCCTTGGCTTCTTTTATGGCTTCTACCACAACATTGAATTTGGTAGACAAAGATTTGAGGAATTTCTCAACCACTATTTGATATTTAATATCTTATCCATAAATTTTTAGCTAATTTATGACAGTCATGACCTGATTCATGAATAGATCGATGTCCTTTGTCTCATTCATCTGTAGTCTTTCAAAATATCTACTAATATTATGCAATTTAACAATATTAACTTTGGTCATACCTTTGTATCTCGTTTTCAAGGTATCCCATGATATCTTTGCTGAAAACGTGATCATAATCTCCTGGAACACTGTTCAGTCCACTCCGTGTTGGATAAGTTGCAACGCTTGTGCATTCTTCTTTTTGTATTTCTTCCATAGTTCCCTCTAATCATTAGTGAGGGCTTCTTCTTTTTCATCTTTAGGTTCAAGAAACCCAAATTGAATATGATCCCAAACATCACACACCTTCAATACGATTTCCATGTTAATGACCCACACATCATAATATTTTCATATAAACGATAGGAACTGGGGCTAGAAATTTGAAAAAACTATCATTCTTCAAAAAAAACTTCTCTAATGAAACCCTAAATTTCTCTTTTTTATAAAATTTACCAAGCTCCTTTTTTTTTTAAAAATCAATAAAACCCTAAATTTTTATTTTATATAAAAAATATTTTATGAAAAGCACTCTATTTAAAAAACCTTTTATAATAAGCCCTTTTGAAAAAACTTATTATAATATGCCCACTTTTCAAAAAAATACTTTCAAAAGATATCTCAACTAAAAAACACTTTTTAAACCCTCATATAATCCGAAAACTTCGATTATTTTAAAAGCCTTCAAAAAAAAAAGGCACTCTCATATATATATATGAATCAAACATAAATCAACGTGATGTTTAATATGCACGACCTTTCGTGACTTATCAAGGTAACGCAGCTCGAGCAAAGTTGGGTAAAGTACTCACGCTTTTCATGTTTAAAAGAATAGCGTTACTTGAAAAGATAGAGGAGTAAAAGCATAAAATAAAATAAATAATTTACACAATAACATTAGTTATGGATTTTTTTTTATTGTTCACATAAATTTCATTGATTACAATGAATATGATGAAAGATATTTAAAAAATTTCAACGAACGACTTCCTTAAAATATTTTAATATACAACCAAAATATTTTAATATACAATCACAAAATAAATTGATCTATCACTTAATTCAATACTCAATTAACCGACTATTTATTTTAGATATATCTCCATGCAAAAACTAATTAGCTACTTAAGAACAAAGTCATCCCCTATAACCTTCCATGCCTTATAAGTTGTTTGGATTTTGGACAACCTTATTCAATGTGTTATCAATGGTTTGGATTTAGCTTAATTGTCATATCCCCGTGTAATACCAGAGCACCAAATATTCTTTCAGTTTTTTAATGTGTGGCAACTAACATAGGGTATGGTAAATTTATAATTAGAAATTCGATTTTTAAAATTTTTAATTTAAGTATGTTTTAATTATATAATTTAGTTATGTAATGATGTTTTAAGCGAGAATTCTATGTATTGATGTAATAATAATGAGAGAATATGTTAGTATTTTAAAATTTATATCATTTTATTTAAATTTGTAAATAGGAAAATGATTAAAATGTCTAATTTTAATATAAAAAAGATTCATTTACATTTTCATATTAAATATTGATAAATATTTATAAAAATGCATAATATTAGTAATTGTATCACATGTTGCAAAAGAAATGCCATAAGGCAATAGTATAGGAAAGAGTAGCTTAAAAGAAATAAGATGTTTGTAACTTATTCTTAATCACATAATGTCAAAATTTTAAAACTATAAATTATAAGTCTTACTTTTTATAGCTTTAGTGGAAGGATAAAGTATCTAAATTCTTTTACCCTTTGAGAAGCATCCTCAATTACTGTACCACCCACCTCGGCATCTGATCTAAACATCTTAGGTTATTCTAAATTGATCAAGAGTATAGAATTTTTAGGGTGGTGTTCTATGTGCACCAAAATTTCCATGAGGTCCATCAATATGTATGGGGTTCATTCTAACCTTGGATATATTTTGTGAGTTGTTGTGATTTTTTGCTTGTGGCTACAACTTAGTTTTCGTTTCCACCTAGTTATCATCATTCAAAACTTTGTTATCATCTCAAATCCTTATAGCATTAGATATATTCTGTGAGCTAATGTGACGTTTTGTTTGTCACAATGATTCAAAAATCAGTTATTATACCATAATATTGACTTTCTCATTGTCTGTTTTGTTTATCAACCTTTAAAAAAACCACATGAACATTTGATTTTACACTGTGATCTCCTAAGAATGGGTGGCGGTTTCAAAAATTGGAGATGAAATTGAGCGGTTATTGTTAGAAATTGTTGTATAAGATGGAAAACTTGGATGGTTTGTAGACAATATGGATGTCATAACATATATCTATTTTGAATTTTTTAGTGTCTCTGGCCACCATGCATCTAATATGATCCATTTCAACTGAGAATGTCAATACATAACTGTGCGAATGATAACTTGTGACATCCCTAGCCATTTTCTTTGATTGTGGATCAAGTTCTAAACTAATAACTTGTGAAATCCCTAGCCATTTTATTTGATTGTGGATGAGGTTATAAATTAGAATATACTCTCTCTTAACAAGGCTCTACAGTATATTTTGGATGGAGGGAAAGGTTATGATAAAACTTGTACAAAAAACCGCTAGGGGTTGTCTCAACTTACTCTATTGTTAATCACATAGTGTAAATTTTGTAAAACTATAATTTACAGTAAGGACTGAGTGGAATGTCAATACATCACTGTGCGAATGATAACTTGTAACATCCCCAACCATTTTCTCTGATTTTGGATCAAGTTATAAACTAATAACTTGTGAAATCCCCAGTCATTTTCTTTGATTGTGGATCAGGTTATAAACTAGAATATACTCTCTCTTTAGAAGACTCTACAACATATATTGGATGGATGGAAATGTTATGATAAAACTTGTATAGAAAAAAAACCCTTAGGATTGTCTCAACTTACTTTATTGTTAACCACATAGTGTCCATTTTGTAAAACTATAATCTACAGTAAGGACTGAGTGGGTTTTTCTTTTTGTAAGTTTTGTTTGGAATTTAAAAATAAAAAATTATAAAAGCTAAAATTATGTAGTGAAAAACCTTGTTTAAAATTTTAGAATAAAAGGTTGAGTAAGTTTGACATCATATAATATGAAAATTGTTTATGATATAAAGTAAAAAAACATGTAAGATTTTTTAGCTACAATTAGGTAATCAAACGCATGTATATAGTTTTTTTTAAGGAGAGAAATTTGATATTCATTAATATAAAAAAAAATCAGAAAGTATATGTATGTAGTTACAAACTATTACAATTAAGTATTTAAAGGTTTTAAGAAATCACAATTATGAACATTCATCATTATTGCTCAAGATAAATCATATCTAATTTGGAAATTAAAAAAAATCACATATTTATAAAAAATTCATTATTAATTTATTTTTTTATATATTAAGAAATACTACTTATGAATAATAAAACCGTTGTAACATAAATAATATATAACAAAAAACCATGTATTTTTGGGATAATAAAATAGTTGTAACAAAAATAATATAGAACAAGGAAAATTATTTATATTTGGATGTATGAAAATTTAGATACATTTTATTAAGTAAAATTTTAAAAGAATAATGGTTAAAACATTTAAAAATAGATTTATTAAATAATTAGTTTAGATTTATATTATTTATGAGATAGATCAATCTTCTTTTCAATCGAAAAAAGGGTTTGTATATCAAGACGTTTGATCTCTCTTGGCTCTTGGTAGAACCGGAGTTGATATTGATCTAGGCCATCTTAATTCCCCCCTTTAAATAAACTACATTCCACATGAATACCATGGGTCAATACAATGGACTTTTTTTATACCATGGACTGTTTTTATAGTTTATTATTATTTTTATTTTTTATTGTATTTTGACTGAACTAAAATGGTCATTACATTATGTCAATCTTTTTATTTAATTTACTTTTATTTTTTATCTTTGTGTAATTTGACATAATCAAAATGTTAAACATGACATTACAACATTTCTATCATACTTTGTTGGAGCCCATTGTGACACAAAAAATTAATATTTAAATATATAGATAGTTATTTTCATTTTTTATATTGTTTTTTATCCATGTAATCTAAATTAATTGGTTTGTGTAGATTTTAATTTTATGATATAACTTTTATTTAAATCTAACAAATTTTTAATAACAACATTTTAACTTAAAAGTTACCAAAACCTAAATACTTATTAAAAAGAAAAAAACTAACACTATAAAAAATATATATAAAAAAAACTATTTACTTGTGGATTTAATGGCCTAAAACATTTAAATTGTCTAACATTTGAGAGAATGACTTACATAGACACACTGACAACTAAAAGAGTTGTTTTAAAAAAGAAATGCCTTATAACATAATTATAAAGATAAAAATTCATATTCATTATAATACTTAAATTAATAAAAATCTAAAATTTAAATGTATTTTTATGATATATTTTAATCATATTAAGCAATAATTTTATATTAATGTACCAAGTATGTTCAATTATTACATTAATAGGTGGTGAATAAATTAATTTTACTATAATTCATGCACAGCCAAATAAAACTCACGTTAACCTTCATTGATCATTATATGTTTACATCTAATCAATAAGAGTTTATATCATATGCAACCCCGATTTATACATTGTAATAGTGACAAAAATCTTAATACCAATTTTCATATAATAAAAGATCAAAATGACAATGTTAATACATTACCTATTTTTATATAATATTTTTAACAAAATTTTGATAATAAAACCTGGTATTATATTAATTTTAACGATTTTTTTATAATAAAATATAATATTATATTAATTTTAAAAATAAATTTAATAAGTGAAAGATAAATAATATAAACTTTAGTATAAAGGTAATAATAATAATTATGATAATGAATATTGATCAAAGTTAATTTTGTTTATAGAATTTTAATAAAGTAAAATATTATTTGAAATTTTAAAATATTAAAAAAAAATAAAAAATCTTGAGTTAAAAGGTTGGTATTATAAAGTTGATAAGATTTTTCAAGGAATTAATCACTCCTCAATTTTATTATAAAATTAATAAACTCTTTCATTCCAAAATATTTTACAAATTGATTTATACTTAATTTTATTATAAAAATAAATAAAATAATTTTATATTTTAGTTTTATGTATTTTTTTTTAAACTTCCAAAATAAATAAAAAATATATAAATTTTAATATTTAATTATAAATTAAAATTAATACTTGAAAACTATAAATAATATATCATATTAAAAAAAAATAACCTGAATCATTTTATATCTATCATTTCTTTCAATATATTTAAATGCGAAGAACACATTTATTATTGTTTCTTTCTGTAACCTTCAATTTTCCTTCTCATTACTGGAGTTTGAGTAAGATAATCCAACACATTGTAGTTCACGGTAGTTTCAAGTAGATTTTAGTTAGTTCAAACTGCAATATTACTTACATTTTAGTTGTAAAAGATATTTTAGCTTTTTATGATGGAAAGAGTACGGTGATTGAGAAATTACAAAACACCTTTTATAGAGTTTTGTTTTTGTAAACCTATGGGTATGACTATAAATTTTGATAGAATTTTATTTCCACGTGGGGTGTCATTGAACAAGAAAAAGGCTATTGCACAAAATGGTTCTCCTACCAAGTTTTGTTTAGATTAGAGATTAGGGATTAAAGTATTTAAAATTCCACCTAAAGTTTAATCTATAAGAAAGTATAGTAGCAATGACTCATTGGCTTATGGAAAAGTAGTTGAATGCTTTCTTCTACTGATGGCCTTTTGCGGTGGGTATACTAGCTTTTGGTATATGTGTCCTAAAGAAATATTAGAAGATCGGATTTCATTAGCTTAGTATTCTAAGCATAAGCACAAGAATCTATTTATGACTGACCATTAAGTTAGTACTTGCACAAATATAAGAGACGATAGAGAATCAAAGATCATGATAGAATAGAGAATGAAATATCATTTTTTTTTAGGATGAAGAATTAGGAGATCAATTGAAATTTCTTGTATTAAATTGTTTGACATTGAATACAATCAAATAAAATCAATAGCAACATAGTTCTTTCCTTTTTTTTTTTTTTTGTAAGTAAGTTAGGATCATTATATTATAATATAAACAGAGATTACAGCATAGAGGCTCGAAGACTTATGGCTGTGACAGTACAGTGGCTTGCTTCGTTTCGAGCTTACAAAGGACTGAGTTTGACTGAGCTGAAAACTAGCTAGATTTACAACCATCTTAGCCCTTAGACAAAACATCGAGGCTACCACGCAGGGTTGCCCTATGAAAAAAAAAACCAGAATAAAACTATGCTGACGGCCAGAATGACCTCTTACAAGCCGATTTCTTACTGACAAACTGACATAAGTATAGAAAGAAATAGATTGACCAATTGAAAATAACACACAGAAGCTGTTGAGCCATTAGAGAGTAGGAGTGGAGGCTCCGGAGTGTCCCGCCTCGCCTGGAGTCATGCCCTCACCGCCTGTCACTGGAGCTCGGGGCTTGAAGCGTCTGATAACAGTGGCCTGCGAGTCGTCCGTGGGAATCTCGATGGAGACGTGGAGGATATGGCGGAGGTAAATTTCGAAGCGTCGGACGAAATTCTCCAGTGCCTTGCCATGCTGGCGTAGTTCCTCTGCTAACGAGTTGAACGCAACTTCCAATTTGTCAAGGCGGGCTGTGTTCCGAGCTGACGCCATAGACGTGGCCGCAAACGTTTCCTTTACCGTTGCTCCCTGCATGGCTATCGCTTTGGCCAGCATTGTTTTCACTTGCCAAGCTACGACTTGGGTTTGCAGAAACTGGGTTTGGCGCGTGGAGGGAGTGCCGGGATCGACAAGCCAATCAACTTCCTCGCTAATAGTATTGTCATCCGTCTTTGTCTGAGCAAGTTCCACTTCCTCTTCCAAAACCTCGATTGTTTGCTTGCCGCGTTTAGAAACGGATGCATCATAGCAGTCCTTGGCCCTCTTGAGGGCCTGTGAGGCTTTTATGCTTCGCAAATTCAAATCAGACATGGCGTCTGGGTCTGTGATAGCAGAGAAATCGCTCAGAAAACTGGAGCCTAATTCAGACGATGAGTAGAAAGGCCACTTTCCGAAGGAGAGAATGAGAAAGACAGGCCGATCAGTTGAGTTAATAAAGAGGTTGGAGTCGGGGTGATGAGTGCTATGGAGTGGCCATTTAAGGCCATAATGCAGGGCATGTTGCCAATTGGTCCTTCCGCCAAAGCTTGGTGGATGATCGGGGATTTCCGTCCTGCGATCCGACCCTTCGCACGCTGACAATCTCCGCTTAATGCGTTTGGTTATGCTCTTTCCTTTGCTATCATTCCCCCTCATTAAGGATCGCTGAGCCCAAGGGTGTCTCGTTATCCGATCCGGCTTGTGCCGCCTGACGTGCGCAATCACCTTACCGTTACTCCTGATCTACTGACGATGGATGACCTGTCATTCGTCCTATGGAAGTACCAGCATTTAAGTCTTGCCTTGAGATGGTGTAGCATTGATCCCAAAGCTGTTCATTCGTGAGATCATGCCAACACGTGTCCCAGGTGTTTGTCGGATTGTCAACAGCATAGTTCGCAAGGTGGTCCGCGAGCGAGTTGGCCTTCCTTCGCACAGATTGCAGTATTATACCGCTGAGGGATGCCAAGTGCTGTGCAATGACCTCCGTTACTGCAGCTAACCTCCAGTGCTTCACTGCTTTACTCGGCTTCATTCCATGCTGGATTTTCTTGAGCGTGGTTATGGCTAGTTGGGAGTCGCCTTCCACGATGACCAGACCTTTGCCAAGTCGAATTAAGAGTCGCAGCCCCTGTTCTAAGGCCGTGAATTCGGCATTGTTATTTGTGGTTTCGCCCATATTACTGCTCAGGATGTGTATAATGTTTCCCGTGTCATCTCGTAGAACACCACCTACCCCGGTTGGGCCTGGGTTTCCTCTCGCGGCGCCGTCGAAGTTCATCTTACAGTATCCTTGGGGCGGACATTGCCAAATTGCAGGAGGAGGAGCAGGTCAGAGGGAAATTTCCTGCAGGAGGTGTTCCGCCGAATCGATGAGCCCGAAGATGCCTAGAATTCTGCGGTCGTTGGGAGAAATCGTTTCAGCCTTCTCTTTTTTACACCAGGTGCGGGTTTTTTCTGTTAACCCCTGCATAATGACCAGTTTTAATTCATCGAGTTGCTGAATGTTGTGTTTTTGAAAAATACGATTATTTCTTTCTTTCCAGACATTCCAGATTAGGAATCCTGGACTGTTTCTCCATAGAGTGTTTACCATGGTGTTGTTAGAGTAGTGTGAACGCCAGCTGGTTATAGTGTCGTGGATGGAGTTTCGTTGTCTGTCCGACTGGCGAAATATTTCTTGAAGACATTCCCAGAGATTGTTTGTCCAGACACACTCATTGAAAAGATGATTGGTGGTTTCCTTCTGTTGCTCACATAAGGGGCATCGGGAGGGCCCTATGAACCCTCTCTTTGTGAGATTTTCCCAGGTTAAAACTTTCCTGTTTTGAATGAGCCATAAAAATGCCTTAATTTTGGGCCAGAGACTTCCGGCCCAAAAATTTTCATACCATGCTACTTTGTCATGCTCCTCTCTGTTATCCAAATAGTAACGAGCTTCCTTTAGGTTGAAGGAGCCTCCTGTGAGCTTGCCCCAGCGAAGGATGTCTGGACCTCGCATTTCCCTGATTACTCTCTGCCTAAGGGTAGCGTTGAGGGTGTTGAGAAGATTCTTCAGGTGTTCATCAGAAGGGGGGGGATTTAGGTTCCAATCCCTCCATTGTTGTGGCTCCCTGCTCTGAGTCCAGTAATGATGAACTTTTATTTTATCCTTGTCCTGAAACCATTGCTGCAGAGGTTGTAGATTAGGGGATTCAAGATTCGGGAGCTGTTCCCAAGCATCCTCCCAGAAGAGAGCACACTGCCCATTTCTTATCTCCCAGAAGCAGTGATCCTGAATAATATGCCGACTGGCTTGGGCCATGTTCCAGATAGGGGAGCCAGCAGGGACGTCGGTTATCTGGACCAGCTCCTCTTGTTGCCATTGCGCCGCATACTTAGCTTTCCAAAGTCTTGCCCACGGGGTGTGCAGCTCTGTCAGCCATCTCCACCACAGCTTGGCGCCGCAGGCCTTGTTGGTTGTTCCTGGATCCTGCAGCCCTATTCCTCCTAAGCTTTTGGGTCTACAGAGTTTATCCCATGCTGCAAGCGCCCATTTTTGCTTCCCCGAGTTGCCCGACCAGAGAAAGTTTCGCTGGATGGTTCTAATCTTCTGTAGGACCCCCTGAGGGGCTGGGAGAAACGATAGCATGTAGTGAGGAATAGCTTGGAGAATTTCCTTGGTCATGACCAAGCGACCCGCCAAATTGAGGACTCGATTGGTCCAGTGGTTGCACCTGTCAGCAAGCTTGGTGATGAGCTTTTCCCAATGACCTTTATGCCAAGGTTTGTCCGTAAGGGGAACCCCCAAATACTTGGAAGGGAGAGTGCTCCGTTTGAAACTGAGGACCTCAGTTAAGTGCCTTTGAACCGCCAGATGGGTGTTAAAAAATAAAACCGAGGATTTTTCAAAGTTAAAATCCATACCTGAAGCCTGACTGAACAGATTCAGAATGTGCTTAAAACCTTTTTCTTCTTTTACAGTGGGTGTGCCATGCAGCATGGTGTCATCCACGAACTGTTGATGCGTGGTGGCTGGAAAATTGTTTAACGGCTGCAGACCCCTTATCAGATTATTCTCCTTGGCTAACTTAATGAATCGACTGAAGCCTTCCATAAGAATGACAAAAAGGAAAGGGGATATAGGGCCCCCCTGCCTGATGCCCCTAGACGGGTAAAAAGGTTGAGAGGGGGCTCCATTGATTAAAGTCGAGTGATTAGGCGACTTGATTAGAGCTAAAATCCAAGTGATCCATTTGGTGCTGAAGCCAAACGCCTTGAGTACATCTTATAGATAGTCCCAGCTTACTTTTTCATATGCCTTTGAGAGGTCCAATTGAATTATCATGCCAACCTTTCTGAGCGTCTGCAGCGTGTGAATCATCTCGTGAGCTAACAGAATATTGTCCATGATTTGTCGCCCTTCCACATAACCTGATTGTTCCTCAGAGATGATTTGAGGTAGAATAGGTTTTAACCGATTGGCTATGACTTTTGAGATTATCTTGTACACCACATTGCAGAGCGCAATGGGCCTGAACTTGGAAGGAGTGCATGCATCCACTTCCTTGGGGATTAATGCAATAAATGTGGAGTTTAGGGACTTTAGAATGGATGAAGAGGTTCGTGAGTCTTCCACCACTTCCCAAATGTCTTCTTTCACAACGTCCCGGCAGGCCTTAAAGAAATCCACGGTGAAGCCATCCGGCCCTGGCGCCTTTCCGTTGGCCATTTCTTTGACTGCTATATCCACCTCCTGTATGGAAACAGATCGTTCCAGGGATTTTTTTTGCTCTTCTGTAATGAGGTTGGGTATGGTGGAGATTACCTTGGCAATGGCCTCCCGTCGATCGAAGTTCGGTTCAGTGGCAATTAATTGGAAATGATTGCGAAGTTGATAGGCAATGTCCTGGTGCGAGTTGAAAACCGCTCCATGCTCTCCTTGAATTTTGGTGATTCTGTTGTTGCATCGATAGTCCATTTCTGACCTGTGGAAGAAATTAGTGTTCCTCTCGCCTTCCTTCAGCCATTGATTTCGCGATTTTTGCTTCCAAAGTATTTCTTCCTTCTCACATCGTTCATTCCATTTCTTCATGAGTTCCTTTTCCATCTCGATCGACTCCTATGATGTGCTGCCCTGAATCAAGTTACTATGGATCTCTTCCAGTTGTTGCTCCAAATGGCGTTTGTCTGCAAAGATATCGCCAAAGACCTCTCGATTCCAGGTTTTTAGCTGTGCCTTAACGAACTTGAGCCTAGCTTGTAACTTGAACATTTCCGTTCCCTCTATAAACAGAGGCTCTTTCCACCAGGTTTTGATGTTGCGGAGAAAGTCTTTGTGAGTCAACCAGAATCTCTCGAAGTGGAAAGGCCTGTTCTTGGGGGTGCCCGAGATCGAGGCTTGCAGAGAGATAGGCCAGTGGTCTGATCCCCCGGAAGGGAGGATGTCAGAACTCATGATGTTCCCTTCAAGGAGAAGGCTCTCAGAGACTAGAAAGAGATCAAATCTGGACGCTATAAGCCTGTCTCCCCCTTTTCTGTTGGTCCAGGTGAACAAACCACTGCGAGGCTTGATATCGACCAAGTTGAATTCTTGAATGAAGGCATTAAAGGCCAGGGCATCGTTACTGAGAGCCCTGGTGCCCCCCTTATTTTCCTCAAGAGAGGTTATCATATTAAAGTCACCACCATAAATGGCCTGGGAGGTGCTGTGCCTGTGATGCAAATTGGTTAGATGACGGAGCAGTAGAATTTTATCTTCCAGACGCTGAGGGCTATAAATATTGGCAAATAAGAAAGAACCTTTTTCCCCTACAATCTGCATTTGCAAGGCCAGAATTTTTTTTGAGGCTTTAGCATTAATGAGATGGTAGACGTTCGGGCTCCAGAGAATGGCTAGGCCTCCACTCATTCCAGTTCCTTCCACAGCTAGATGCTCGAGATGTTTGCCCAGACGCTTTATCATCTCAGCTAGTTTATGATTTGTGCATTTGGTTTCCTGGAGGAAAACCATATCCAGTTTTTCTTGCATGATTTTCTTTTTCAGGAGCCTATGTTTGCTGAGGCTTCCCAGTCCTCTTGCATTCCATGAGAGGAATTTCATAATTAACCATGGTTTAGGATGAGAAGGAGAAAGCCTCAAGGGCTTTCATCTTTCCCGAGTTTATTAACATCTGACCCAATTCGAGGAGAGCATCTTTGTCGGATCTTCTTCCCCGTTTCTTCTTGTACTGGATGCTAGCTTGCATGTGGTGTAGGGTTTGTGATTTGATACCCAAGCCCTTGGTTGCTCCGCGCCCTCGCTTTATTCCTTTTGATGCTGCATCCTGTCTGGTTAGGAACAGGTGGTTAACCCTATTAATTTCTTCTTCTGGTATTTTGTCAAGTCCTTTCTGTTTCCATTGTTCCACCATTGAATTGAGATCTAGCCCCTCGTTTTCCAAGATCTCACCTAATTCCAGGTCCTCCGTACCTTGTTCACTGAGGACCATGTCCTCATCCTCTTCCTGATCTTTGTCTTCTGAGTTTGCTGTGCTGAGATCAACCAATTTTAAGACTTCTTTGGTCTTGTCGTCTATCTCCTTTGCCGGCTTCACTGCTGGGATTTGTTCTTCCTTTTCCATCTGAGACTCCTCTCCTAATATTTCAAAGGAATTTGTTGTGCCAGTGTTTGGCGCCGCCGTTTTAGGAGGATTTCTGCGGTTGGCTCGGTGCCTGCCTGTGGGTCAGATGAATCCATCTGAGACCGAGGAGGGTTTCCCTTTGGGGTTTTCCTCCATTTTTTTTTGAGGGCATTCTCTAATTAAATGCCCATGCTCATGGCATTTCCAGCATCTGAATGGTATCTTCTCATAGTCAATAGTTTGAAAGTAGGTTTCATATCTGTATTCTAACCATAGCCCCTCGTGCAGAGGTCCGGAGACATCCATTTCAACGCAGATGCGGGCATAAGTCGTGTACCTTTTTTGAAGAGTGGCTTCAGAAGCACGGACAAAAGTACCCAAGGTGTTTCCAATCTGTTCCAGCGCTGCTGGTCTCCAGTAGTCTATTGGCAGAGAGAAAATCTTGATCCAAACTGGCACTTGAGTGAAGGTCTCCTATTCGGGCGCGAAGTTGGGTTTCCACGGCCGCATGTAGAGGCCCGCGGAAGCATAAAAATAAGGGCCTCCTTAAAAGATCTGATCCTTATCCTCCAGATTGGTGAAAACAACGATGAAGAAACCTTTGGCCCCCAGGTGGAGCTGTACTTCCCCTCGTGGTTTCCAGACTTGCTTGATCCAATGACAGAGAGCTTTTTCACTGGGCCAAAAACCCATGAATTTACAGATGACCGCATAAACAGACATATGATCTCGGTAGTCTTGCAGATCTGGGTCAGTGATGATAACCCTAAGGCTATCGAGAGCCTTTGGTTTGCATCGACCTTGATACTTTGGTTGGCTGCTGTTTTCCCCAGAATCTCTAGATCGACCAAGATCGGGACCTTGGTGTGCAGTGTTGCTCAGATGTGCTGCTTTCCTTTGCGGATCTACCCCTGGCAAGGGTTGTTCCAAGCTAATTTCGTCTTTTCTGGCTGAGTCTTCCATCGCGTCTTCCGTATGGTCGCTTGAGAGCAGCTCATCAGTGCTGGTGCGATTTCTAGTTGCTGAAGAACCAGGAATCTTCAAACCCTCAACCTTCTTCTTACCCTTGTCTATGATAACTTGCTTGAAAGTGGGGGCTCCAGGGGCCCTTGGCCGTCCGAATTTCTGAGCCAGCTTGATGCCTCGTTGCCGCAGATCTTGGAGGAGATCTGGGCTTTTCGCCAGTGTACTGGCGCTGGATCTGAGAGCGTTCCTGATCTCTCTTCAGATCGCTACCCAATCATCGCAGAGCACTCTTCCTCTGGATTGGTGTTCCTCATACTTTGTAACCTTGCGCCAAGAGATATACGTCCATTATTCTATCCAGAGTGCATAATTATTTTCATTGAACAGAGGTACACCATTCTTGGTATTCTCCATCAACATAGTCCTTTCCTTTACAACTAACTAATTAATTGATTAAAACCATGGTTCTAATGGTGATCCCACTGTATAACGGCCCGTCCTTTTCCTTGTAACTATCGGTGAACGAATCAATGAAGCAAGAGGCCCAATACAAAGTTGTTTGAGTATTTCTTGATGTTTTAGCAATGACCTCTGTTGGTTAAAATTAGTGACAAAATTTGGAAAGCAACAACGGTGGTAGTGGGAAATAGTTTGATGACATTGGTTGAGATTGAAAAATCCTTGTCCAATGCATTCTATGTGACTAATTTTTTGATGGCTTCAGCTGCCAGTGGCCTTGTTGAATCACCAAATCTCATTTTCGTTTTAAAAAAATATCATAAAACTCTCGGCATTAGCAATTGGTTTGCAGCAAAACAATTTGTTAGTGGAGCAGATATAAATTCGATGGAAACTCTTATCCTCGAGTTAAATTTTTTAATGATGGTTTTTTAGGTTAGAGAATGTAATTCCAATTACTTGATAGGTGTTAGAATTTTCTATCTCAGTGTAACAGTCTGTTTTAGCTTAGTTCAATTCAATTTCACTGTAGTTTTTTATTATTGAGGTTTCTCATGTAATCTTATTTATAATTTTATTTAACTGATTAGTAATAATGAAAAGAACGATCTCTCATCCATGTTTATTATTCCTTAACATATAGTATCAGTAATATTAGTAATAGTGATAAGAACATCTCTAATCCATGTTTATTATTCCTTAACATAGTATCAGAGCCAGATTGCATAAGACTCCAAAGAAATAGATCACGAATTTGAAGAGGAGAAGAAGCCTCTATTGTTTGAAGATTGTTTGAAGAAGCTAGTTGGGTGAAGCCGGTTCTGCGAAGAAGACAAGTCAGAATTTAGAAAGGCCAAGAGGATAAAGCAGATTGTTTCCTCAGCTGAAAGATAAGGCCGGGAGAATTTTTTTTTTCTATTTAAAAATTTAGAGTGACCAGCTCGCCCATGAGTTGACTTAGTGCAGCAATTCCAATTACGGATGAGAGCAAGGATGAAAATTCCTTGGAAATAATTTCATGTTGGAATTTAATTCCAACTACCATGCAGAGCAGCAGGACGACGGACTTCAAAGCTGAAGGGATTGGAAAGGACAACGACGACGGTGGAAACCTCTAGTCTAGAACTTCACGCAACCATGAACTAATCCACAACACCAAGCAGCATTCACTTTTCTGCCAACCACATTTATTTCACCGCCAATAGCATTTCTGAGGGGCATGCAACCTTGAGGAGTAAAGGGAAAGGCACCCGCCGAAATGAATGACCTCACCCACCTTCTGGACCCACCTCTTCACCAACCACAAGTAATTCTGGGAGGTGAATAGAACTCATGTGAAGGTCTTTCAAGCAGCCCTCGGAAAAAATAAATGGAAAAGATTTTAAACCTTAGGATAAAGTTTAATGTTTTGATTTAAGTTTTTTATTTGTCGCATATGTTTTATTTTTAACTTATGAGTTAATTGTTTTTACCGCGGTACATTTATTTTAACTTTGGTTATATACATTGTAAATATGAAATATTTATAATATATAATATTTTAATATTTGATATATATATGCCGTGAGTGTATTGTATTCTATGGCTGTGTATCGTAATTTTCCCGAAGGCAGAAACAGAGACAGAGAGAAATTTTTTGTTGTGAGTGAAACACTGAAAGAGTGAGCTACGTGTGTAGCAGCCAACAGAAGTTATTTTTTGAATCCAGAACACTGCAGTTCTGAATAATTTCATCTTGTAATAGATTTTTTTTTAATGAAATAGATTTTTTTATATTTCATCTCTGTGTGTCTACAATTTAATTTTTTTTTATCTTTGTGTTGTGGAAGAGGAATTATTTACCTCTCTATTGTTCGAAATTCTCCAGAAAATCCAACATGGTATCGGAGCTAGTCTAGGCGCTCAGTGAACGAAGAAGAAATTTCTCTTCACTTTAGAAGCTATAAGAAGTTTATTGAAGTGGATTTCTCTAGCAGAGAAAGCTTCTGTTTGTTTACACAGTCAAAAGAGTTTTTTCTTAACACAGTCACGAATGGCAGTAGCAGGCATTAGTCTGACAAATCCCCAACTTCCACAGTTTAACAGGAAGAATCATGAATATTGGGCTATCACTATGAGAGCCTTGTTTGCCTCACAGGACATATGGGAGCTAGTTGCGAATGCTTACCCAGAACCAGTAGATGCAGCAGTAGAAAGAGATTTGTTAAAAGATAATAGAAAGAAGGACTCCAAAGCCCTCTTTTATCTTTTTCAATCTGCACATGAGAGTATTTTCCCAAGGATTGCAGCAGTAACCAAGTCCAAGGAGGCATGGGATACTCTCAAGACAACCTATCAAGGCATGAAGAAGGTGAAGACAAAAAAGTTGCAAATGTTGAGGAGATATTTTGAAACTCTCTGTATGAAGGAGTCTGAAAATATAGACTCATTTTTCACTCATGTTATTAGGTTGGTTACCCAGATAATGTCTCATGGAGAAACACTTGAAGACAGAAGAATAGTGGTGAAAATATTGAGATGTCTACCCTCAAGATTTGATGCCATAGTAGTGGCAATAGAAGAGACAAAGGATCTCTCACAATTTATAGTGGATGAGTTGAGTGCATCCCTGATGTCTCATGAACAAAGACTGAACAGAGGAATATATTCCTCATTGGAACAAGCTTTCAAGACTCAAATTTCTTTTGGCCGAAGCGGAGGTCAAGGCAGAGCAAACAACCGAGGAAGAGGCAGAAGCCAAAACAGAGGAAGAAACAACCCTGCAAGTTTGAGTGGAAGGGGCAGCAATTAGAACCAGAATGAAGGCTCAAGCCAACATCAAGCTCATGGAAAAATGTATGATAAATCCCAAGTCAAATGTCATTATTGCAAGGAATATGGGCACTATGCCAATGAATGTAGGAAAAATCAAAATGATATGAATAACAGGCAGAATGATAATTTTTGAAAAGAAAATAAGAACCAGAGTAATGTGTTGTTAACATGTATTGTAGCACAAGATAGCCAAGATGATGTATGGTTCTTAGATTGAGGTTGTAGAAACCACATGATTGGAAACATAGTAATGTTTTCTAATCTAGATGAAAATGTTAAATCTGAAGTAACAACAGGAATTGATAGTAAGATCTCTGTCAAGGGAAAAGGCAGAGTCAGTATCCTAGCAAGAAATGGAGAACAAAATTTTGTGCCAGATGTATATTATGTACCTGGCTTGAAATGTAATATTTTGAGCATTGGATAGCTCATTGACAAGGGCTACAATGTATTCTTCAAAGATGATGTGTGCACAATCATGGACATACCTCCAAGCAAGAAATTCATTGCAGAGGTGTAGATGACAAGCAATAGGATGTTTCCTCTCAAGCTCAGAGTAGCAGGAAACAAGAAATGTACTAGTTTTAACTCAAGAAGTCTTTCAAGAGGAAGTGAAAGATGAAAACTGGTTATGGCACTTGAGATTTGGACATCTCAATTTTAGAGGCTTGAAATTGTTTCACAGAAAGGGAATGATAAAGGGATTACCATTGATTGAAAAAACCAAACAGCCTTTGTGAAGGCTTCATCTTGGGCAAACAACACAGAGAAAGTTTTCCAGCAGGGAACAGTATAAGGGAAAAGGCACCCCTAGATATTTTCCATTCAGATTTGTGTGGACCAATGCAAACACCATCTTTAGCTGGCAACAAATATGTTTTGACATTCATAGATGATTACACCAGAAAGACATGGGTGTATTTCTTGAAATAGGAGAGTGAAGTATTTGAACAGATTTGCCACTTCAAAGCTCATGCTGAGAAGCAGAGTGGGCACTACATCATAGTGCTAAGGACTGACAGAGGTGGAGAATACATCTCCAAAGAGTTCCTACGATTTTGTAGGGAGAATGGAATACATAAACAGTTTACCACAAGGTACACACCTCAACAAAACGATGTTGCAGAAAGGAAGAATAGGACCATCATGGACATGATCATAAGTATGTTGAGGGAAAAACATTTTCCAAATGAGTATTGGGCTGAAGCTGCAAATTATGCAGCATACATCTTGAATAGATGCCCAACCAAAGCTTTCATGAACAGAGTTCCGGAAGAAGCGTGGAGCGACATAAAGCAGCATGTCACCCACATGAAATTTTTTGGATGTGTGGCATATGCACATGTACCAGATCAATTGAGAAAGAAGCTTGACAGTAAGGGAGAGAAATGTATCTTTTTTGGATACAGTGATGAGTCAAAATCATACAAACTCTATAATCCATCCACCAAGAAAAAAATAATAAGTAGAGATGTGCAGTTTATTGAAGAAGAAGCTTGGGATGGAAGCTTAGAGAAAATGGTGAATGTGAATACATGTGTGTCTCACGAAGAACAAAAGGAAGGGACAACAGTTGAAAATACCTCTTTGGTGGCTCCTCCTCCACCACTGCAAGCACAACAAACCACACCACAAGCTGGAAATAGAACAACCTTGAGAAATCAAGAAAGTGCTTCTCCAAGCACACCATAGGGAACTGAAACTCCATCGAGTTCAAGTGGAACTCCAAGTACACCAAGAAGACCGAGATTTAGAAATCTAAGTGATATTTATGAACAAGGAGAGGTAAATGATAATGTTGTTTTGAACTCTTTATTTTCTTTGTATTTTCATGTTGATGACCCAATTCATTTTGAATATGCTGTAAAGGAAGAAAAATGGATTGAAGCAATGAATGAAGAAATTGTTGCAATAGAAAAGAGTAATACATGGGAGTTAGTGGACCTCCCTAAAGGTAAATAAGTCATTGGAGTAAAATGGGTTTACAAGACCAAGAGCAATGATGAAGGTAATATTGAAAGGAAAAAGGCCAGACTTGTTGTCAAAGGCTACAAGCAGCAATAAGGAAGAGATTATGAAGAAAATTTCCCACCGGTTGCAAGGATGGAATCCATGAGAACAGTGATGTCCATAGCAGCACAACATAAATGGAAGGTTTACCAAATGGATGTGAAATCTGCATTCCTGAATGGAGTGTTAAAAGAATAGGTATATGTTGAACAACCTCCAGGCTATGAGATTGAAGGCCAAGAGCACAAAGTATGCAAGTTGAAGAAAGCTATTTATGGGCTGAAGTAAGCACCGAGAGCATGGTACAGTAGGATAGATGCTTACCTGACAGAAAATGGATTTGAGAAATGTGATGGAGAACCCACACTCTACATAAAAGAAAATGATGGTAAGATTATTATTGTTGTTTTATATGTAGATGATTTAATTTTTACTGGAAATGAAGTTTCTCTCATTGCTGATTTTAAAGTAGTCATGAAGAGTGAATTTGAAATGACTGATTTGGGTTTTTTGAGATATTTTCTTGGAATTGAAGTAGAGAAAAATGAAAATGGGATTTCTATTTCTGAAGTAAAATATATTGAAGAAGTGTTGAAAAGATTCAACATGCAAAACATCAAGGCAGCTATAACTCCAATTGTCATGGGGTTAAAATTAAGCAAAGAAGACAGTAGCAAGGATTTTGATCCGATATTGTATAAGAGCATAGTTGGCAGCCTCATGTATTTGACTGCAACTAGGCCGGATATAATGCACGCTGTAAGTTTAATTTCCAGATTCATGGAAACACCAAAAGAGACTCATTGGCAGGCAACCAAGAGGATTCTAAGGTATGTGAATGGAACAAAGGGTTATGTTATTTCATACTCCTCATTTGAAAATTTTAAACTGACTAGTTACACTGACAGTGATTGGGCTGGAAGTGTAGATGACAGGAAGAGCACATCTAGATATGTGTTTAGTTTGGGATCGGGCACCATTTCATGGGCTTCCAAGAAGCAACCAATAGTTGCTTTATCAACAGTAGAAGCAGAATATGTGGTAGCAACAGCAGCAGCATGCCAAGCAGTATGGATGAGAAGAATGCTCAGAGATTTATGTCATGAATAGGACAAAGGAACAACAATTTACTGCGATAACAACTCAGCAATACCTTTATCAAAAAATTATGTCTTCCATAAGAGAACAAAGCATATTGATGCAAAATTTCATTTTATATGTGAATTGGTCAATAATGGTGAGATTTTTTTGCAGCACTGCAGGACAAAGGAATGGTTTTCTGATATATTGACAAAGCCATTAACACAGAAGAGTTTTAACTATTTTAGAAAATGCTTGGGTATGCAAGAAAACCAGCATTTGAAATTAAGGGGGAGTGTTGGAATTTAATTCCAACTACCATGCAGAGCAGCATGATGACGAACTTCAAAGCTGATGGCATTGGAAAGGAAAACAACGGTGGTAGAAATCTCCAGTCCAGAACTTCACACAACCACGAACTAATCCACAACACCAACCATCCTTCACTTCTTTGCCAACCACATTTATTGCACTGCCAACACCATTTCGGGGGGACATCCAAGCTTGACGAGAAAAGGGAAAGGCACCCGCCGGAATGAATGATGTCACCCACCTTCTGGACCCACCTCTTCCCCAACCACAAGTAATTCCAGGAGGTGAATAGAACTCACGTGAAGGTCTTTAAGGCAGCCCCCAGAAAACATAAATGGAAAAGGTTTTAAACCTTAGGATAAAGTTCAATGTTTTGATTTAAGTTTTTAATTTGCCGCAGATGTTTTATTTTTAACTTATGAGTTAATTGTTTTTACCATGGTACATTTATTTTAACTTTGGTTATATATATTATAAATATGAAATATTTATAATATATAATATTGTAATGTTTCATATATGTATGACGTGAGTGTATTGTATTGTGTGGCTGTGTATTTTAATTTTCCCAAAGGAAGAAACAGAGACAGAGAGAAATTTTTTGCTGAGTGAAACAGTGAAAGAATGAGCTGCGTGTGTAGCAGCCAACAAAAGTTATTGTGTGAATCCAGAATGTTGCAGTTCTGAAGAATTTCATCTTGTAACAGAGTTTTTTTTAATGAAATAGAAGTTTTTATATTTCATCTCTCTGTGTCTGCAATTTAATTTTTTTTTTATCTCTGTGTTGTGGAAGAGGAATTATTTTCCTCTCTTTTGTTCAGAATTCTCCAGAAAATCCAACATTTCATTGACTAGACAACAAAGTTCATGGAAGTTTATGACTCTTCACCAAAGTAGCGTTAACCGAATTGTGATTTGAAGCATGGAGAAACACATTTTTTTGTATCAAATTTGTTAAAAAAAGTGATTCATTAAAAAAATATATCTTATGTTTGTGAAAAAGTTTTTTATTTAAAAAAGGCATTTCTAGAAGTATTAAAAGGTGGTAGTATAGTTTTTTAAAATGGGTGCATGAAATGTGTGAAAAGAGCATTGTATTTTTTTTTGTCAAAACGCTTAGGGATCGGTTTTTTCAAAGGACGAAGATTAAAAAAAAAAACAAGAGACAATCAAATTTGTTCTCTAAAGAGGGTCTATTAAAAAAACAAAAAGGATGTTATTGAGATACGTTGTGGGTGTTGCGATATTTTTTGAAGAGAGATCTGTTAAATAATTGTGAAAATGTCATCTTAGTAGAAAATTTGTATATTTGTCTATTTTATGGAAGTTAAGCAACAAAGAAGTCATTGTAAAAAGAAGACACTATATCTCTAGATCGATTTACTTCTTTAGTTATAGTCATCAAATGTTCAACAAATGGGAAAATCCAAGAGGCTAAGAAAGTTGAAACAACAACAAGAACCAAGAGATGTATGAAGCTTTGTTGAAAGATTTGGAAGTGAAAGAGAAAAATAACACCTTTGAATTAACATTCATAAAAGGATTTGTAGATGACAAAATTCTACCCCTCATAGTAGATGAAAAGTCAGTCAAGGAGCCCTAGGATACCTTTGAGATGAATTTTTGTGTAAGGGGGAGAAATCCAATTCGAGATAAAGAATTTGTTGCATCCCATTTTGTTTAGCCACAATTGGATGATGACAATGAAGAATTTGTAGAATAATTAGAGAAGAAGCATATAGATTCCCATGAATCCCGCTATGTACATGTGCAAGTGGATGAATATTTGGTGAATCTAGCAACAAATATTGTTGATGACAGTAAAGCCACCATCGGAGTAGTCATTGCTATGGTGAATCCAACAATTAATATTGTTGATGTAAACTTTGATAAGGAAATGTTGTCTGAAGATGAATGTTTGTAGACGATGCAGCAAAAACATCATATCGACATGATGCTAGTCAATGAGAGAAGCACACTTGAGTCTGAAAACCAAGTGGAAGACAATCTATTTGCAACAGCACAGGTTAGTGAATAAGTCAAAGAGACAGAGAAATAAGCAATGGTAGAGAAGGAAGCACAACATGATAAATCTCTCATTGTAGAGAAAACAAAACATAACTAATGTGGTTTTGCATATGTTTTTAAACTTACTATTAATTTCCAATGTGCAAGTAAACATGACGTTTATGAAGAAGAATTAAGTTTCCTTGGAACATGGCTTGCAATACCATGTCTTGATGAAGTATGCATAGAGGTTGCATCAATCAACCTTGAAGGCAACATGGATGATGAAAACCTTAATGAAATGTTCATGCATTGGAGTCCTGAAGAGATGGAATTGTATTATGAACTTATGTTGCAGCAAAATATTGATGATGAAAAGTGCACTACAGGAGATGGCATGTAACACCATTCCACATACAACTCAGTTTTTGAAGAATTCCATGACATGCTTAGAAATCCTGGAACAATAGAGGAGGTGCACCAAGAAATGAATAAACTGAGTTTTAAAGGATACAACAAAAAGAAAAAGTTGAAACAATTTAGAGGCTATAAGATATTGAAGAAAAGAGAAAGAAAATAAATTCTATATGATCTCGAATTTTTAAATTGTAATCCTAGCTGAGAGACGTAGACCAGAAGGCATCGTAGTTTAATTTTTTTTTTTTTTTAAATTAATGGGAAGTGTTGGGGAATCTAATTCCAACCACCTATTAGGTGTCAGAATTGTCCATCCAAGTGTCATAGTTTTTTTTAGTTTAGTTCAATTATGTTGAGTTCAGTTTAGTCTCAATGTAGTCATTTATTATTGATGTCTCTAATGTAAACTCATTTAATTCATTCATAATATTGAGAAGAGCAATCTCTGCTCCACGTTTTTCATTCCTTGACAAATTTTTCAAACTTGTTTTTGGTAGTGACATTTTATATTTGTCGATTATGTGTTTTTATTGATTACTTTTTTTTGTAATTACATTATCATTACTAATAAAGTTTTGATTACATGTCTTGTATTTTTTTTTATTTGAAGTCGAGGAATAACTATTAAGGATATTTTAGGAAATGTCATTATGGTCAGCAATTACAATACAATTAAGATGTATGAAATGTGTGGAGAATTTGATTCTGTGAGAGTGCGTAGAAAACACATTTCTCTGCACTCCCACATAATCAAGTTCTTTGAAATCACTCTGCACACTTAAATGACATTATGATCACCAACTAAAATACACATTGTGGTCACCAATTGAAATACAGTAAAAATGTATGAAACGTGCAAAAAACTTGATTGTGCGGGAGTGTGTAGTGTTGAAAATGGAAACAAGAAAAGATTCTAATTTAATTTTCACTGGATTAAATTAGAATAAAATTTTAATCCCACATCACATGAAAACTTGTGAAATTTAACTAAGTTAGGATGACTTAGTTGGTTGAGTTAATTTGAGTTTAGGGCCAAACTAGAGGCATGTAGAGCATCTCCTACATTATAGGAGCCCTAGTTGAGTTTATTTTGAGTTGTAATTAATTAACTCAGTTTATCTGAGTTAAAATCTGTTTATCTAGTTCTAACTAATAGAGGAAAAATTGATTGGCCAAAGAGTGGAACTTGGACTTGAACCACATCTAGTGATCAATCAGATAACTGATGATTCACTCATAAATAACTCATGCATGTCATTTCTGAGAGAGACCTAGTTGATATTGGAGTTCAGGGGAAGTTTACTATGGTTTGTATAATCATCCAAATTGTACAGGTGGTTCATGCAGTCAGAGGAAGGTCCCTAATGGATTTCACAGTATGGATTTTGAATTTCCCTAATTAATAGGATCTAATTAACCGAGGAAACAATGCAAGGGAATAGGGATATTGGAGGGTAGAAAATTGGGTAAGTATTGAACCAATCTTGTCTAGGAAGATGTGAGACAGAGAGAGATATTGCATAGGTTTATAATCTTGGAGAAAATAATTTTAATCTTCTCCTATTTTCCGAATTATTTAATATACAGTTAGTAGGGCTTTTAGCTGAGGCTTTCCCCTGGAAATACTTCTCTACTATGTGATTGAAATTTTTTCTCTTTCATGTTTTTTGATTTCACAATCTAAATTGGTTTCCACAATTGGTAGAGTAGATTCAAGTATATTTTCTTATAATATCACAATTATCAGTTTGAATCTACATGGATTTTCTATATGGTATGAGAGTAGGAATCACAATAGAAGATAATAATACAAGTTTTTTTTTGCGCGGGTGAATCGAATTTACAGATCTATAAATCAGGAATAACAGTAGGATCAGGATGTTCTCTGGATTAAGACTCGAATATTCCCTTGAGGGTAATTCAAATTACATATCTTGGAGAGACATGATGGAAGCAATGTTGGAAGACAAAAGGCTTAAGGAGATCATAGAAACTTATATTTGTAAGTCTACAATAGTAGACGCTCAAGATCTGGTAGTCTCGAAGAAGAATGTAGAAAAATCAAGAAGGATTCTGTTGGAAGGTGTTCAAGATCATATTTTATCGAACCTCCATAGAAAGGAAACTCCATATGCTCTATGGAAGGCCTTAATAAGTTTTTTTTTAGAATGACAACAACCACAAGAAGCTGGAACTGAAGGAAAAGCTCAAAAAAATCAAGACGGAGAAGGGTGAAACACTACCAAAGTACATGACCAAGTCACCCAATGTTGGGATGACCATGGAAGTCTTGGTTTTAAAATTTCCGAGGATGATCTGATGAGCCTAGCACTACTAGGCCTTCCCAAGAGCTGACACAACTACCAAGATTTAGTAAATGGGAGGGAGAAACTACTAGAGTGGGAGTGATTTTGGTTCGACTTTCTGCAAGTAGAGATTTGGCAGAACACCAAAGATGGATTCTCATCAAATCGTGATGATGAGGAGAATTGTTAGGTCCTTATAATACTAGTGTATCCCATTATTCTTATTTTTATTATAGCCCCTTATTTTTATTGTTGTGTCAATGTAGTCTCCATATTGTTATTATTGTGCCCCGTAGAAGGCCACTATTGTTATTTTTGTGCCCTTACAATGTTATTGTTATGTCGGCTAGGATTATATTGTGACCCATTGGACTCCTATATATAGAAATGATTTTTTTCCATTTGTGTAATCCAAGAATTATTCATTTATGTAATGTAAATGAGGTGTCCCCCTCAAAGAGGCTAATTTCTGAGTCGTTTATTTATCTTTTCTTCTATTTTATGAGTTGGTTTCATAACATTTAGTATCATAGATTTGGATTCTAGGGTTTCGCTGCGGAAAATAGGTCATCTTGGAAATTTCTCTCTAAATTGTTTTCTACGAAGGTTCAGAAGCTTAAAAAACCCATTTGAGTTGAAATCCTGAGGAAATTCGTGTAAAAATGTCAGATCTTGGTTCGTTATAGTTTCATAGATATGATCTGAGGAAGTTAGGCTTTTTGCAGGCTCCATAATTTCATCTCAAACAGGTGGCCGAGGGAAAATAGTCATAACATCTGTTTCAAATATTGGATTGGAATTTTGTAAAAATTTACCAAAATTGCATGAACTTTAGTTTCTTTGTATCGATTTCAGAGCTGAAGGTAAAAACAGTCACGCATGGCACTATGGTACAAGTTCGCTCTGCTGAACCATCCCATAATTAGCTCATTGTGGGAGATTGGGCATAACTTTATCTTGAAGAATCGGAATTATGTCTGACCTGTGGCATTGGAAAGAAGATTCAAAGGGCTCTGAAAAGAACAAATTTTAGATCTTGAATATCCAAAATTACAGATTACAATCATTTTAGGATCGAGCTCTTAAAAGAAATAAAAAGGTGTGTATTTAGAAAAAACAAAATTTCATAAATTTTGTTTGAAAAATCAGTTTGAAGTGATTCCAAGGGAGTATTGAAGCATATATATCAGTAATGAGTTATATAATTCCTCCCAAAAGGAATTCCACACCCTCTAAGCCCTCAAAAAACTCTACTATGGCGCATGAGGAGGAAGAAGTGCAACATGATATATCAAAATTAGGAGACCAAGTGCAACAAATTTTTCTCTTGCAAAAAGTAACCAAAAATGTAATGGAAGTTAAGATGGATGGTTTGATGAAAGGCATGGAAGCTAAGATGGACGGTTTGAAGAATGGAATGGAAGCTAAGATGGATGGCATGGAGGATAAGATCGATGGTATAAAATAAAAACCGAAATACAACCTGGAAGACATGAAGAATGATCTAAAAGAAGACATGGGATGTGATCCAGGTGGATATTTGTGGCCACCTACCTATTCCATTTGGACCCCCACCATTGGTTCTTTCAGTTTTTCACTTTCAGCACAACTTACTATTTTTAGCAGGTTGTTGGGTCCTGAACTCCCAGAGTCGTCTTAGGGTCATAACGATCTAGGTGGATATTGGTTTCCACCCACCTATTCCTTTTGAAATGCCACCATCAGTTCTTTCAATTTTTCATTTTCAACACAACTTACTATTTTAGAAATTTTTTATGTCCTGAACTTCTGGATTCTCTTTGAGGCCCTAAACAACGTTTTTTGGGAAAACCGAGAGAAACATGGGTCCATTGATCGATGTTTCTCACACCCAAAGTTGTACTAGGATAGATCTTTCTAATGAGGTATGGTGTGTGTCAAATGGAGATCGTATGCCAAAGTTATGTCCCCGGGAAGTTGAAACACCAATTTACCCAAATAGGGCCCATAGTTTTGGTGCTTCATCTCCTAGGGTTAGGTTTTTGGACGTTTAGATTTTTCCATTGTTTTTCAATAATAAATAGGCCCTCGAGCCTCATTGTAACACAGTTCAGAGGCATGTAGCCGCCACATATCTTTGCAGAGATAAGCTACTAGCGCCTTGGCTATTTTATTTCCATTATGTCTATAAGCATATTTCTATTATTTGATATTAATGAAATGAAGAATTATTTCTTTTGCATCTATGTGCTTATGTCTATTTCTATATTTTATTGCGTTGCTGCATAAATTTGGATCAATGGTATCAGTGCGGTCTTCTCTTTCTCTATTTTTCTTTGCATGTCCCCAACAAGGTCAGGGTATAAGGAGTTAGGGCTTGATCTGGTTGAACCCTTGCAAGATCAACCTCGCAAACCTTGATGAACTCTCATGGTAGAAGAAAAGAAAGACGAGGGAGCAGGAGATCCTATAAAAATATTTCTTGAGGAGGCCCTCAATAAACAAACGAATTTGATGATGGATAAATTTGCTTATATCATTCAATGACTGCCCACCTACAACGCATATGCATCCAAAAACCACTCTGGAGTCACCAATCCCTTCGAGGTACAAGTAAAATTTGACGTTCCTGTATTTGAAGATCAGATAGACGTAGATGCCATAGATAGATGGTTGAATTTGCTGGAAGGGTATTTCTCAGTCCATGATTTCTCTGATCGAGAAAAGATTTTTTTTTCACTCCTCAAAGCCACCCTCGATGTCAAATACTCATGGGAAACCTACTATGAGAAAAATGACGGGAGATAACCTTGTCTCTTCTTGGCTGCACCCACTTGGAGTTTATTCCAAGATGACATCAAGGAAAAATATTACCCCATGGGGAGCTATGAGGACAAGTACATCCAATGGACCACGCTGCACTAGCAAAGGGTTCAATATGTGCACGAATTGATGAATATGTTCCATACCCTGTGCATAAAGTTGCGTATTAAATATTCAGAGAGCCATTTGGTAATCAAGTACCGCAACTATCTGCATAGACACATTCAAGATGAAATGAATTTCCTTGGAATTACATCGCTTGGCACAGTATATCACTATGCCACAAAGATCGAGCATAAATTTAAGAAAAAGAAGCGAGACTTTGGATCCATGAATCCGAAGCCAGGGAATGGCACCCCCGAACCGTAGAACAAGGGGCAAGGCCAAAGCGAGGTGACTTAGGAAAACACCAAAAATCCAAAGAAGGAGATGGGGAAGTGTTTTGAATTTCATAAAAACCCCACTCACAACACAAATGAGTGTCAGGCCAAATAGTAATTGTTGGCCGAACTGAAGGCACCCAAATCAGAGGCATTTTATGATCTTGAGTCGGAACCAAAGAAATTCAATGAAAAGGGGAATTAGATCATTAATGTGGATCCCAGTGCCATTGTTGCCACCACCAAGCTCCACGGGGAGGATCTCGAGGATCTAAAGGAGGGGGAGCGCCTCTTCCATTCGCAGATGTGGGTGAACAGTTCTCCACTGCAATTCATTTTCTATAGTGGAAGCCAAAAGAACCTCATTTCAACAAAGGTCATGAAGCAGCTTGGCCTACTGACCATGGCACATCTAGAGCCATATACCATTAGGTGGCTTCACCTGGGGAGAGATCTCTGCGTCCTCAAGAAGTGCCGCCTTCCATATAGCATCAAGCCATTCATGGATGAGGTATTGTGTGATGTTGCTCCTCTTGATGTAGATGATGTATTATTGGGCCAACCATACTTGTGGAGGAGATATGCTATGTATGATTCTAGGCCTCATTATGTTATTATTACTTTGGGAAATAACTTGTACAGGATACCAGAGGTAGTACTGCTTCCTGTCATCTCTTTGAATACTACAAAACAATGCAGTAGGATTGTTTCCCAAACTAGGAAATTTATTTTCATTAGAAGCTCACACGAAAAGAATAATATTGTGGCCATAACCTTGAAACAAGACTCCCCTGCACGACTGCAAAAAATGGTCAAAGTCATGGAGGAATATGAGGACATTTTCTCCTCACTCACAGAGGTTACTCTATACTCTCAGGACAAGCACTCCATTGACCTGACGCCCGATGCACCGCTACCTGATGTTGTCATACCTCATGCGACTACACAAACATAATCCACCGATGTACTATCTTAGGCTGATAAAGAAACCAATGTTACTGAATGAATACACCATGTCCGCCCGCAGGTCCATGACATCTTCGACAAATCTAATACCCAGTTTAATAGAATTTGCCTCATCTCATGGAGGATCTCAAAAAAATGGGGAATATTTCTTCCTAAGGGGGCAATAATGATCTAGGTGGATATTTTTGGCCACCCACCTATTAAAATTGGACCCCCACCATTGGTTCTTTCAGTTTTTCACTTTCAACACAGCTTACTATTTTTAGTAGGCTTTTGGGTCCTGAACTCCCGGATTCGTCTTGGGTTCGTAATGATCCAGGTGGATATTGGTGTCCACCCACCTATTACACTTGAAATGCCACTATCAGTTCTTTTAGTTTTTCAATTTTAGCAAAACTTACTATTTTAGAAAATTTTCGGTTCCTAAACTTCAGGAGTCATTTTTAGGCCCTAAACGACATTTTTTGGGAAAACCAAGAGCAACATGGGTCCATAGGCCATTTTTCTCACATAAAAAATTGTACTCCTCGAATAGATTTTTCTAACGAGGTATGGTGCACATCAAACGAAGATCATATGCCAAAGTTACGTCCCCGGGACGTTGAAACACCAATTTACCCAAACAGAGCCCATAGTTTTGGTGCTTCATCTCCTAGGGTTAGGGTTTTGGACGTTTAGATTTTTACATTGTTTCTCAATACTAAATAGGCCCTCGAACCTCATTGTAACATAGTTCAGAGGCATGTAGCCACCACATCTCTTCTCAGAGATGAGCTACCAATGCCCTAGCTATTTTATTTCCATTATGTCTATAAGCATATTTATATTATTTGATATTAATGAAATGAAGCTTTATTCTGCTACGTATTTGTGCTTATGTATATTTCTGTGTTTTATTATTTTCCTGCATAAGTCTAGATTAGGAGGTTTGAAGGAAGGTTTGACAAAGTTTCTACAATAAATGATTCCTAATGGAAAAAAGGTAGTAGAAGAAACTCATGACGAGAAAAAAATAAATGTTAATCGTGATTTAATAAACTCTAATGATTGATTGAAGACCCACCATATTCCAAATATCAATATGAGGAAGTTTGATGGCAAGTATCCCGTAACATGGATACTAGATATGGAGCAATAATTTGATCTCCATAATGTGGAAAAAACACAAAATCTATGCATTGCAACTTTATGTTTAGAACCCAATACATTTATATGGTATCGATGGATTTGATCTCATAAAAAAATTGTCACATTGTTAATTTTTACGGAGGAAATGATAGCACATTATGAGGATACAAAGAGAAAAACCTTCTTTAGCCAATTGATAAATCTCAAACAAAAGGGTTCAATGGTGGAGCACATTGAGGACTTCCAGAAATTGAATATAAGGGTAAAGGATATTCCATAGGAGCACATGATTGATGCTTTCATAGGGAATTTAAAGGATAACATCCAACATGAGGTTTGCCTTTGGGAACCTGATTCATTAGAGAAGGAATTCAGGTTTGAAAGAAAAATTGAAAGAAAAATTATGGCAACAAGGAAGCCTACCACTCACAACTATAAAGATGGAAGTGTTGCTACTCTGAGACTTCCACAACCTACAAGGTTGACCCCACAACAATTGGAAGAAAAAAGAGAAAAATGGCTTTTTTATAGTTGTGATAATAAATACACTAAAGGTCATAACTGTGATGAGAATAAATTATTTTACATATATTGTGAAGAGGAGGAAGAAAAGGAACAAGAAACTTAAAAAAAGAGAGGACATACACTAGGAACCAACCCTAGAGAAAGAAGAAATGAATCCAAGCATATCTTGTAATTCATTGGCAGTAATTACCACTCATCAAACTCTCAATATATAAGGACACATCAAGAAGAAATATTTAATAGTGATAATTGATTCGGGTAGTACCCATAATTTTATTCATTGTAAGGTAGCCACGAAATCAAATTTATTCCTATACCCAACACCAGAGTGTCAAGTGATTGTTGCAAATGGAGGAACTATAAATTTCTCTGGAAAGCACAAAAATATCAAGATAACCATGGGGGAATATGTATTGAATAGTCCAATTCTCTCCATTCCAATCAGTGGTACTCATGTTGTACTAGGAGTACAATGGTTACAATATTTGGGCATGGTAGCTTTTAATTTTAAGGAAATTTTCTTGATTTTTTTTCGGAAGGATAGGAAGTTGAATTGCAGGGTATCATAGAGAATATGGGAAACATAATAATCTCTAATTTCATGACAAAGCTTCTGAAGAAAGAAAAACGAGGCATAATTGCACAATTATGCTCAGTAGAGGTTCAAAAATCAAAGTCATTTATTTCTCTAGATCTCCAAAAAGTATTGGACAATCATTCTAAGGTGTTTGAGACTCCCAAAGGAATCCCACCTATTTGTGATAATAATAATGCTATTCATTTGATGAAAATATTTTTTCCTCCAAACATCAGGTCGTATAGATATCCCTATGCTCAAAAGAGTGAGATTGAACATATGGTTGCAGAAATGCTATAAGCTGGTATAATTCAACCTAGTCAAATTTCTTTCTCTGCTCCAGTAGTATTGGTGCACAAGAAGGATGGATCATGTCTTATGTGTTTGAATTATAGTTAGCTCAACAAGTTCACTATTAAAGATAAATTTCCAATCCCCGTCATTGATGAATTATTGGATGAATTACATTTAGCAATTTATTTCACCAAGATGGATCTTGATTCTAGATACCATCAAATTAGAACGAAGACTGAAGACATTTCAAAAAAAAAATTGAGAAATCAAGAGTGTCATTATCAATTTTTGGACATCATGCCATTTGGCCTTACTAATGCACCTTCCACATTTCAAGGTTTGATGAATTCCATTTTTAAACCCTTCCTTAGAAAATTTGTGCTAGTATTTTTTGATGATATACTAATCTATAACAAGTCTTGGAGTGATCATGTTCAACATGTTGCGAGGGTGCTCAAACTATTGGAGGAGAAACAATTATATGAAAGAACGTCCAAATGTTTATTTGGAGTACAGGAGGTGGAATATTTGGGCCATATTATATCTCATTAGGGTGTTAAGGTAGACCCTAACAAAAAATTAAATCCATTAAGAAGTGGAAAATCCCCACAACCATAAAGCATCTTCGAGGATTTCTGGGGTTAACAAGGTATTATCGTAAGTTTGTTAAGAATTATGGGAGAATATCGACACCTCTAACATCATTACTGAAGAAAGATGCATTTTCTTGGACTCCATAAGCAACTAAGGCCTTTGAACATCTTAAATAGGCAACATTCCAAGCACCGTTCTTAGCTACACCATATTTCACCAAAAAAATTATTGTGGAATGTGATGGCTCGAGAAGTGGAATCGGTGCGACTTTAATGCAAGAAGGAAGACCCATCCCTTTTGAAAGTTGTCCAATCAAAATAAATTATTTACATAACCTATTTATGAGAAGGAAATTTTGGCAATACTACATGCACTAAAGCAATGGTGACCTTACCAAATGGGAAGATGCTTCAAGGTAAAATCATATCATGATAGTCTTAAATAATTTTTGGAACAAATATTATATTCAGAAGTGAAACAAAAATGGGTCACAAAGATGTTGGATTATGAATTTGAAATCATATACAAAAAAGGGAAGGACAATGTTGTTGCATATGCACTCTCAAGAAAGGATGAGGATGTGGAAGGATTGCTTTGTGCCATTTCTATTATCCAAACTGAGTGTATAACCGAAGCAAGGGATGAATGGAAGAATGATGAATATGTGTGGACACTCATTCAAAATTTGTAGCAAGATTCTAGTACATTTGAAACATTTAGCTGGAAAAAATTATTCATTATGGTATAAAGATCACTTATATCTTTTTAAGAATTCCAAATTGAAATAAAAGTCTCTTTTGTGATTGTACACCTCTCCCTTAGGAGGGAACTTGAGATTTTTAAAAACTTACCACAAGGTCAAGAAGGATTTTTTTTGAATGGCCTTAAATCTGATATTCAAAATTTTGTGGAATAATGTTTTGATTTCCGAAAAAATAAAGTTGATACAATTAAGACCCTAGGTTTGTTACAACCTTTATCCATTCAAAGTCAACTTTAGGAGGACGATTCAATGGATTTTATCACAGGTTTACCCAAGTCCGAAGGAAATAATGTCATCATGGTGGTAGTTGACAAACTTACCAAGTATGAACACTTTTGTGCATTATCTCATCCATTTAAATCCATTACAATTGCTACTGTTTTTATGGAAACAATTCAAAAGCTACATGGAAACCAAAAGATCATTGTGCGTGAAAAAGATCCCATTTTTATAGGGAATTTTTGGACGAAATTATTTTCTTATTTGGGTACTCAATTAACTCATAGCTCATCATATCATCCTCAATCTGATGGGAAAAATGATATAGTGAACAAATGTTTGGAAGGATATCTTCGTTGCTTTGTATATGATAAAAGCACAATGGGTCAAGTGATTACCTATGGTTTAATGGTGGTATGACACTTCCTTCCATACTGCAGAAAAAAATGACCCCATTTATTGAATTTTATGGATATCATCCACTGTCCATCACATAATTTTTAAGAAAAAATTCCAAGTTTCAAGTAGTGGAAGATCACATGGAGCATCAAAACCAAGTTCTCCTACCCTTAAAGGATAACATCATGTTGGCGTACAATATAATGAAACAACAGGCATATCAACAACGCAACGAAATAAATTTTGATGTAGGCGACTGGGTATTTTTAAGGCTACAACCATACAAACAAATGTCCCCCAAGGAAGCTAAGAATGATAATAAATTATCACCAAATTATTATGGTCCTTATAAGGTTTTGCAAGATATTAGTGCCATGGCATACAAATTGGAGCTTCCTGCATCTCCCTGAGTGCACCAATTTTTCCATGTTTCATGCTAAAATAAGGTTATAGGTGACAAGCTCCTAGTTCAAACATTGTTGTGAGAACTTGACGAAGAAGGAAAAATCATATTGGAACCGAAAGAAGTCACAGAAACAAGAACTTGACAGCTACGAAATCAATCAATTTTAGAGTATCTCATGAAGTGGAAGAACTTACCCGCTGAAGATTCTACATAGGAGGATGAGAATTTTATACAAAAGCATCCAGAAATACTCAAGCATTGAGGACAACACCTTTTAAGGAGAGGGGCATGTTAGGTCCCTATAATACTAGTGTATACCCTTATTTTTATTCTTAGTATGACCCCCTTATTTTTATTGTTGTGACCATGTAGTCCCCATATTGTTATTATTGTGCCCAATAGAAGCTACTATTGTTATTTTTGTGTACTTACATTATTATTGTTATGTCGGCTAGAATTATATTGTGACCAATTGGAATGCTATACATAGAAAGGAGGTTTTTCCATATTTATCATCCAATAATTTCTCATTTATGAAATTAAGGAGGTCCCCCCCTCAAATAGGATAATTTATAAGCTTTTGATCTCCCTTTCCTTCTATTTTGTGAGCTGGTTTCATAACAGGAACTGTGCCTTGGATGGAGAGGAAAATAAAGGAAAAGGGAATTCATCCCATTCCAAATCATATTTTGGTTAGGTAGGAAAGAAGAAATTGTTGAAGATTAAATTTTTTCATTGTCATGAGATGAGACACTATGCCACAAAGTGTCCGCACAAGAAGGCCAGTAGGAATCCCTTAGGAGGAGTAGTATGTTAAGCACATGCTTCGCAATTCGAGTTGGATTTCACCTGATCACAAGCATGGTGTCATCGATGACCGGTATTGTGTGGTACCTAGACAGTGGAGCCTCATTCCATATGACCGAAAACAAAAATTTCTTTAGAAACTTGGAGGAGAAGGACCTCTAGATGGAAATTGAGATGGGAGATGCTGGAAGGTATAACGTGACCAAAATTGATACTATTAATTTTCATAGGGAGTCTCGTTCTCCTCTTACATTAAAATATGTCATGTATGTTCCTAGTTTGAAGAAGAACTTAGTTCCAGTTTCTATGTTGGAAGACTGTGGCTATGACGCGATATTTTTTGAAATGCGTTCCTTTGCCACATAGTCACAAGAGGGGTGAAGAATATAGGGTTTGGGTAAAGAAACTCTACAAATTGGATGTAGAAGATTGTGTTTCCTTGAGCATGAAAGAAGAAGTGGAGAACCAAGAACTCAGTGAGTTATGGCATAGAAGATTGGGCCATCTACACAACGAAGCGTTGAATATCATGCAACACTGCAAGAATTCCCAAGGGTGTAGTTGAGTAGCATGATACATGCAAAGGGTGTACATTGGGAGAGTACACCAAATCCACCTTTCATGATAAGTAAAGTTGAGCGCAAGCGATCCTTGAAATATTTCACTCAAATGTATGTGGACCGTTCTCAACAACCTCCATGACTAAGCACATGTATTATGTTATTTTTGTAGATGATTTTTCAAACAAGTGTTGGATATTTTTCATGCGAAAGAAAGAATACATATTCTAAAAAATTTGTTAGTTCAAAGCACTTGTTGAAAAATACACAGGAATTAAAGGGAAGGCTCTCAGGAGCGACAATGATGAAAAATATATGTCGAATGAATTCAAGAAATTTTGTGCATGAGAAGGAATTTTATGAGAGTTGATAGCACATCATAACTCATAGTAGAATGGGGTTGCAGAATGGAAGAAAAAAAGAATTATGGGAGCTGCACGAGCAATGTTACATGACTAGGGCCTACATTTGCGCTTATGGGAGAAAGAATGCAACACAATTGTGCACGTGCAGCACATAAGTCCTCATCAAATTCTTCAGATGAGTAAACTAGAGGAAACATTTTTAGGTAACAAGCCAGATGTTGCGCACTTTAGAATTTCCAGTTCATCAGTTTACTGTCTTGTAACCAAAGATACACAGAAATTGGGAATATTTGTGGGGTTCACTGATACACCTCACACCTATCGGTTGTACCTGCCATCTCATAGGATGACAATGGTTTGTAGAGATGTGAAATTCAATGAAGGAAAGGACATCAAAATTTCCATCGAGAGGGAGCTTCAAATGCATGAATTTGAGGTGCTCTTAGCTCCAAAATAATAAGCTCAAGAATATTATCGAATTTGGAGAGAAAGTGGGTCTTTAAATCTTGGATAATTTCTTTTTCATTTCCAATCAATAACATATCATCCATGTAAAATTCGAAATAAATAACACGATCACCAATTAATTTAAAATACACACATTTATCCTCTTTGCTTCTAGTGAAACCATGTCCCCGTATATAGGTATCAAGTTTATGATACCGCATCTTTGGTGACTGTTTTAACCCATACAGAGACTTGTTTAACCTACATGCAAATTATTTCTTACCCTTCAACATAAATCCTTCAATTTGCTTCATGTAGATCTCCTCTTCGAGATCCCTGTGAAGAAATGTTTTCTTCTCATCCATCTATTCTGTTAGGGTCCTATAATAATAGGATTCATAATTTGTTAATTGAATTTGATAGTCTTGTAAATATGTACATACTTTTCTTTCTGCAAGTTGTTTTCCCATATTTTGAAAATAATAAAAAATGAAAAGAGGGTAAAAGTCCTAAAATAAATATCAAAGGAATTGAAAAGAAAATATCAAAAAGAATAAAAATTGAACCCCAAAAGAGAAAAAAAGATAAAAATAAGACCTGAAAGTGAGCAAGTCAAAATGCCACTACTATTTACTTTTACTGCAAGAATAATGATTATGTACAGATTGTCAATAAATGCCATAATCCATGATCAGTTAAATAGTTTAATCTTAACTTTTTATGATTTGAATTTCGTTTTTTAGATAGAGAATAAAGATATTTCAAACAGTTTAAACTTGACAAATCAGTAGATAGTTAGAAAATAAATGAGGAGCTCAACAGTTTAATCTGAGCCCTCGAATGAAATAAGGTTAGACTTAGATAGTTTTTATGCTTTGAAATAAAAATGGATTTAGGGTTGCAAGCTTAAATGCACCAATGAAAATGAAGTAAAAAATGTTAGAATAATGATGGGTAGGTAGAAAGCAGTTGTGCAAGACATGTAATAAAGCATCATCAGGAAAAAATAACTAATTTCCCCTCCGCCACAATGATCCAGTATTCTAAATCTTCAGTTAAAGAGGCTCAAAGAATTTCTCTGACTTCTATTGGGACCAGACCCAAGGCTCAGTAACTGATTGGTTAAAAATATTGGATTCCCTACGTAAAACCCATCTCACCAGCATAATCACCCTTTTCCAAGATTATGATCCATTTTCCTAAGTAAAACACATTTTTTCTTAGTAAAAGTAAAAACCCTACATAATTAATTTCATCTTCATTCAAAAACACTCAAAAAAAATATAAGATGCATTTATTCTAAGTTTATGTATAAAGACTAAAAAATGGGACAAACTATGCTTTATTGCCTATTTTTTAAACTTTACTTAGTTTTAAACTATGTATTTTAATTCATTTCATACATTACACCTTTATTTCATATTAACTACTAACGTAAAATATTAAATCCATATATTATATCCCTCCCGTATATATTATTAAATCCTTGATATGTAAACAACCCCCAAACCCATTTATTTAAAGTTTAAACCTATGTTAAATTATCCCATGTGACGAAAATAAACCCGCCGTTTTTTCCCATAGGTTTAAACATATCAATATAAAAATATCTTGTCCCTATGGTAGTAAAACACTTGTTAAAAGGTTTTTATGCCATACAATATCATATCTGCAACATTGTTTGAAACATTTGTTAATGTTTAATTGAAAACATAAAAACATTTAACCCCCGCCCAATAACATAATACAAAGTTTTAACGTTATAAATGTATATTTATAATGTTCAAACTTATCCCGCCACATTGACAAAACCCCGAACCCCACCTCTGAATGCCGAGCACCTTCACATGTGATCACAACCGTTTGCATTGACCCTCCCAAATCTAATGATCATCTGGCCATATCGCAAATAAAGTTTCACGATGATAACTCTTTCATTTCCATGTGAAATGGGTTGTTTCGCCCTTTCCTTTCTCCTCCACGTGGCTCAGTTCTACTGGATCACATCCGATCCAACTAAAACCACTTATCACTCAAATCCAATGCGACAAACACATGTGTTTTTTTGCCCTTGAAGTCCGAAAACCACCCATCGCCCAATGTCACTGTCATTTATTGCAGGCCAGTGTAAACCAAAAATGCTAAATAAACTCTAAAAAGCATCATTAATCCATTTTTCTGCATTTTCCGATTGTATTCATCCTCCCAACTCAAAGAACTAAGCATGTTCTTTATTTTCAAGCCCAGAACTAGTGAAAACCCCGCATTTTTTGTTGTAGATTGCTGAAAGACTTCATAAAGTTTCCAGAGACCATAAAAGATACCAAGGACCCATCAAACAACTCAGAACTTGTTTCCAAAGACTAATACCCGCGCTAATAGGTATTTTCCGAGACAATTGAGCCTTTTGTCATTCTTGAAGAAATTACTAAAGAAATTGAAACCAATCTAAGTCTAATTTCTGCAAGAAAGCATTTAGATTGCCCAAAAAGAGTCAAAACCCTGTCAAAATTTTGATAAAACCCTATTTTAAATACTTCATTCAGTTATAAAGGAAAACTTGAGTTTATTCTAGTTTTTACAGACTATATAAAACTCTAATCAAACCCGGAAATCCTCTACAGGTAACCCAACCCTCAGCGCCCAATTTGAAGCAATTTTTAGTCCAAAATCCATTGAAAAAAGCCTAAGAAACCCCTGTTTCTTATTTTCATAACCAGTAAGAGTCTGAAATACATTTTCAATATTGAAATTGAAAGATAAATCCAAAGAAAGAGCAAGTTGTACCCATTTTTATCCAACAACCTCTGTCAAAGTCAAGAATACTTCTGTAAACCATTTAATCTTATAGAAGAAACTAGAAAGCCTAAAAAACAGAGTTTCAGTAGTCCAGAAAGCCTAAAAATGCCAAAATCCACTCCAGTTATGTCATCCAAGACTCTCATCATTGTTAATCCTCTACAACCTCCTGTTATAGAAGTTGAGCACATCCCCTTAGCAGATGTAGACTATAAAATAGCAGATCCAATTGTAGAATTCAATCTGTTAGACTTCGACTATTGGAGCTATGAAAAATCCCTAGATCAGGTGGAAGAAGTCCAAATTTGGGAATAAAACTTGCCAAAATATGTTGTTCCAGTCACTCATCAATTCCTAGATATTATCAAGTTGCGTCAGAACTATTATGTGCTTGAACAAAGAGCAATAGTGAATGTAAACACATAAGTACTTTTTACAGTTACTGCAGAGGACATAAACCAGATGTTGCAACTCAAACATGATCCTAAAGTAGTTACTTTATCAATAGAAGCACTTACAAAGTTGTACATTGGCCTTTATTTTCCCAAAAGATTTCAGGTTTTCCAAGTCTTTATGCCTTTACATGTGGAAATGCCTCAAATCAATCCCCAATATTCGACTTCAAAATTTCCAGAATGTTCAAGGCATGTCATTTCCATGTTGTCATTCATCCTAGGATACTTTACAGATGAGCATACTGATGAGTCCATCATAGGGTTTCTATCTAATTTTGCACTAGGACAACCTCCCTCTGTAATACTCAATTATTATAAATAAATAACTGAAAATATCCATGATCAACTGATTAAATTCCCAATTGAAGGAGTTTTTAGATACACATCTTTTCTCTTCCATATGTTTTTGTATTTTCAAGTAGAAAATTTCCCTATAACTCTCTAGAAGCTTGATATAGAAGAAAAACCACCTTCAGTCATCATCTGGACTTCATTTGTCAGAAAAGAGTGCTTAGAATTCACTTTTGCAGAGTTTATAGATAATTTTGTCCATCGATTGATCATTATGTTGAACAACATTGAACAACTAAGGAGCAATGATGAAATGAAGAAAATTCTATATCTATCAGAGCACACTAGAACTGGAGATTGGTATTTGCATGAAAAACACATAGAAATCAAATTTTTTGGCTCTAATATTCTACCCTACAAACCACCTAAATATGTACCAATGAGGGTTTTTTCCTTGGAATACATCAGGAAAATCTTAAATTCTGATTCCATCAACTTTCTAGCAGCTAAGAAGAAAACACAATTTAAGTTGAAGAATCAAGTGGGACCCTTCATTTGTAATCACAGAGATGCAGAGATAGAAGCAGCCAAACAGTTACACGAGTACATATTTGAAGAGAGTTTCTCCTGGAACTATGATCCACAAGGAATACTGAGTAAAATGAGGTTTAAATGAAAACTAACACCCTACATTCATGAGAAAAAACTAGAGATTGAGAAGTATGTCAATCAGACTGAGTGGATAGAAAAGGCTTTGATAGATGCAGTAAAGCAGGGTGATACTAGTCACACCTTACAAACTACAAATCAAGCAGAGAAAGCCACCAAAATAGTCAAAGAAGAAGGTACTTACATTGTTGAAACCACAACTGAAACTAGGTTCGAATTAAGATATAATAAAAAGCCTAAGATAAATCCAGTGGGTAAAGAGAAAGTGACTATAGAGGTTGAAGACACAGAAGTCCCAGTAACAAATACAAATGCTGCCACAGTCATCACAAATGAGCCAATTACAGAGAATCTGAATGAAGGAAAGATTCATAATTCCAATGCACAGATGATAGAAAAACAACAAAATTTAGAAGCATATTTCTCATAGACAGTGGAAGAAAACGATCTTGATATCAGAGAAAAATACAAGAAAATTAAGACAAAGAATGAAGAGATCATGAATGAGATTTATTCTCAATATTTGAAGCAAACACCAGGTGTTAAAAATAGAATTTTATCAGCTTTTGATTACTCAAATAAAAATTTGATCATGTCAGTGTTACAACCTACAATGAAGACTCGAAAGATAGTTGCAGACTACAAAATGGTTGATCTAGAAGTACAAACAGAAAAAATTCATGCACTAGATCAAAGAGAATTGCATAGGCAAAGTTCAGAGATGTTGTATTCTATGATTACAACCAAGGATATGAGTTTTTAGAAACTTTAGAACACAATCATAAACATGAAAGATCAAATGAAAGTTGACAAAGCCTCATTATAAGACCTTAGGATTAATTATTTAGAAGAGTTAGTTATCTAAGTAGGATACGATCCTACAAATGTTAAAGTAGTAGAACAATTAGTGAAGAAAAAGAATGAAGACATGCAACATTGAGGAAACAACTTAAACTACCACCAACTGAACATCCTCAAGCCAAATGAATTGTACAAGAACAGACTCAGAAGGATGACATGATGAACTTAATTTTTCAGTTAATAGGACAGATCAAAGAAATGGAAATTCAAATGGACAAGCTTTTCCATGAAAGGGAAACTACAAAAGCACAGGAAGTCCCTTTAGTAATTCCAATGGTTACTATTGTTGTGCCTTCAACTCTAGCAGAAGAGTTGGCACTCAAAGTACCACTAGCTAATGTAGTGCCAGTGACATCATCTACAACTTCAGCCATAGAGTCATCTACTAGATCAACTCAACCTTCAGATGATGCCTGTAAACTAGTAAAAGCCATGGAAGAAATGACACTACAAACCAGTGAGATTAAAAGATTGAAAAAATTAATTGATAATCTTGAGGATACAAAGAAACTAGCTCAAATCAATGCTAAAACTCATGAGCAAAGGGCTAATAGGTTAAATGAAGAACTGAAGAAACTTCAAAAATTATTTGACCTTGAAGGAGCCAATTTCATATGTGAAAACCCAGTTATGGAACAAAACCATTGAAGCCATCAATGATGTTTGGCCCTCAATCTAGGTGATATATGAACAAAGAGATTTACTGAAGGAAACACAAGCAGAGATTCAAAAAACAAAAGATGAGCTAGGTAACAAACCTGAGAAACCCATAGAATTGATAAAGTTTCTCAACAATAAAAACAGGAAATAATTAGAAGAAATAAGAATCACTGATAGGACATAGACAATCCTTGAAATAAAGAAAGTCCTCTCAAAGAAAAATCTAATGAAACAACTTGAAGAGAAATGTGAAAATATGAACATAGCCATAACCAAGTTTATGGTTAAATTTAAAAATTTGAGGCAAAGAAGTTTGCCTAATATTTTGGTCATTAATGACAATCTCATGCCACAGGAATATTACAATAAGAAAATCAGAGAATATGAAAAAGTGCAGGTTGAAAAAATAGGATGGCAAGGTATTCATACAGGGAAGGTCCTACTCAAAAGTTTTGAATATTTATTTTTTCCGTGGCATGAGATAAGACATTTATTTTTCATGAAACCAACATTTGCTAGATATACCAAGGAAGATGAAAATTTAAGGAAGCTGAAAAAGATTCAAATTCCTAATGATGAAACTTGGCAATCACTTACTGACTTACTTTAAAAGTCAAATCGCAGAGAGAAAGACAAAACTGTTTACTGATTTTTAGTCAAAGCGGAATTTATTACAACAGTAAGACAATTTTTACAGAGATTAAAGAGTATCAGAGGATAAAGATAATCAGAGTGAAAGATTATAAGATAAAGATATAATATTCCAAAATAGATTTGGAATATCTATGCCAGAAAGCAAGACACCAAGGCAGCAAGCTGCACCTAATCCACAAACAGTTTTCTATTTTATTTGGATAAATAGGACAACTTGCTGATTTGTTAAGAAGTTGTCTCTATTTTGTTGTAAATATATTTTATTTTCTCTTAGATAATTCCTAGAAGCATTCTAGGATATTTTGTAAACATTTTTGTATAAATGCTTCACACTTTGAAGTAATATTGTGGAATAAATTTTTGAAGATTTCTATAGTCATTTTTATTGGACTTGAAGGCTTTTCTGTTGCAAATTTTGAGTAGCAGATTGGATCAGATCAACTAGCATCATATTTCAGGATTTATGTGATGAGCCATTGAAGTGAAGTATTTTCTAGTTGTCATTGTTTATCTTCTTTGTCTCATGCATCCATATATGTGTTCCAAATTTGAATGATAATTCAGGAGTATTATTTCAGGATTTGTTAAAACACCATGTCTTTACTGTTTATCATTTCTATGTTTTCTGCTGATTCCTAGAGTAGGGAACCCTTAATTTCTCCCTCTTTCGTTTGAGCTCTGCCTATTACTTCCTTTTTTTGGATCAAAGAACCCTTCATTTCTCTTTATCCCAATCAAACCACTTCACCAAAACAACCTTCCAAGATCTTCAAATACTTATCTATCTTGCCCTGAAAACATTTGACTTTTTGACCTTGATCCTAGTTCTGTCTAATTGACTTTTGACTCCTTAGCCTGATGAACAACCAGATTTCCCACTGTCCATCTCATTAAGTGATTTTTCCCACCAAACCAAACCAAATCAAAACCAAATTGTACAATCATAACTAGCCTAATATATTATAATAAAAACAAATTTAATCTTATAGAGAGAGCCCTCTCTGAAATCTAGCAAGGCTAGATCCTAGAGGTTAAAAGTAGGTTTGTGGTTACCTCTAGTGTTCTTAGACATTAAACCAAAATCTCACAACTTTAGAATTACTATAGTGATAATATAATGGCGACCATACTGGGGAACTAACCAATCCTCAGTCATAAAATAAGTCTTAAGGAAATATTTTTTATTATCTTTCTGTCTTTAAGACTATTTTATAAGTTGTGAGTATCATTTTTATTAAAAATTGTAATTCCGGCTTTTATAAAAATTTACTATACCAGGTCTAAACTGGATCCTAAACCTGTTGTTATAGTAGACAATCCGGACATAATTAGAAGAAATAATAAACAAATAGAAGATTTAGATGCTAAAGTTTTATTAATTAGAGTGAATTCATTACCACAAGAATGAGTAAATTGACAAGATATACAGTTTGATCTGAAATTTGAAAATTCTTTGTTTAGAAGTAAATCAGAATCTGATTTAAAAACTGTTGTTATAGATCATGTTTTTATTTCATTTCTTGAGGCAAAACAGGAAAATATTACAGTAGATTCGAAATTAAAGAAAGCTAAAAATTAAGATACACTTGAAGAGATAGATGCTACTATTCTCAAAGAAATAGATGAAGCTATTGAATTAGCTCAATTGTTAGCTTACACATCTAAACCTTCTATTTCTCATTTAGATACCACTACATCATCTATAGTTTCAGCTACCATTCAGTATATAAATCCATTTATCACTAGAAAACCCTTACAACCTAGAATACTATTTCCATATTCTCCTATATCAACATCATCCATCAGCTTATCTTCTGCAAATTTAAACTCATCATTCTCATTTCCAAGTAGTTCTTCATAGATTCGAGTTTCATTTTCTAGCACCCCAGCTTTATCCTTTAGTTCATCCACAACTTTTTCTAGTTTAACATAATGGCGACTCCACTGGGGATCACTAACATTTTCTTCAGAAATATTTTATAGGTTCAGAATTTATATATGATGGTCGACAGTGATCAGACATAGAAAGATTAAAATCATCCACCTGGCGACTCCATTTTCCAAGATCCAGAACTTCAAAGTTTAGAAGAAACACCATAACCAAAAAATCCATATTCCAAATCATTAATGGTGATACAAGATGACAGGGTTTGTGGAAAACCTTTCATCTCATGATATTTTCAATGAATCCATGGATGGATTATTAGAATTTCAGCTTGATGAAGATTTTTTAAGAGTTGTCTTTCTTATTTTGAAATCAAGAAAATGTTCTCCTCAACTTAAAATATGTGTTCTTGAGTTAATTTCTGAAAAATATGAAAATGGCATTAAAATTTTGCATTCTCAAATTCATTCTTATAATTTCCGAGATTCTAAAGAATTCTTGGAAAATATTCCTTCTCCAAAGCAAGAGGAAATTGTACTACCTTTTGACTTGCAGATTGAGGATGATTATTCTTTCAAGCACAAGACTGAATAAATAGTTTCAGGGTTTAATATTAAGAATACAACTAATCAATTGGTCATTGAAGGCCTAGAAGCACAAATCATATATTATGCTTTTGATGATCCTATAGAAAATTATATGGAGACTATTTTTAGCTCAAGTCTGCAAACATGTTTTCTCTATGAGGATCAAATATATCAGCAATTTTCATTACACATCATATCTTTGATTATGAAGACACATGATCAAGTTATGCTTCCAAGTTTGATGACAAGAAGTCAAATTATCCATTCATTTCGACAACTACTTGAGTGGCTTCATTGGCATTTTTGTATTACCTGATTGAACAAGATTATCAATAGATTAGAGTAGGTATATGAGTGCAAATAAGCTCATAATTCTGAGCATATTTTCAGTTTTTAGCTTTTAGCTAGTTTAGAAATAATTCATTAAGGTTTGCAGCCAAGGAAAAGGCCCTAAGATATTAATGATTTAGTAGTTTGTTTTGAAGGTTGCAACACCTTTTAGTCTCAGATCAAATTTCAGTTTGCAGAAAAAGATGTAAATTTAGTTCAAGAGTTTTTCAATCACAACATATGCATGTTTGGGATTGGCTCAGTGGATCAGATATGCTAGATGGACCAGTAAATGGCAGAATGTCCTCAGAGATAAAAAAAATAGTTAGTTTTGTTTACTTTGATCATTGTACATATACATTGGAGATTTTAGATTGGATTGGATGTTTTCCTAACAAAGTTGAAGCCTGAAGAGAAGGCTCTAAGCTTTGAGAGGTAAAATATCATAAGTATGAATAAAATAAGAAATCAGAATATACTTACAGGGTCATCACAGTCAAAATTCAAAGGCTACTAGTATTAAAAGTTTTGACATTTCACTAGGAAATTCCATCCCCATGTGGAGCCACTATTAGGGTCCTATAATAATAGGATTCATAATTTTTGAATTGAATTTGATAGTCTTATAAATATGTACATACTTTTCATTCTACAAGTTGTTTTCCCATATTTTGAAAATAATAAAAAATGAAAAGAGGGTAAAAGTCCTAAAAGAAATATCAAAGGACTTGAAAAGAAAAGATAAAAAAGAATAAAAAATGAACCCAAAAAGAGAAAAAGAGATAAAAATAAGACCTGAAAGTGAGCAAGTCAAAATGCCACTGCTATTTACTTTTACTGCAAGAATAATTATTATGTGCAGATTGTCAATAAATGCCATAATCTATGATCAGTTAAATAGTTTAATTTTAACTTTTCATGCTTTGAATTTCATGTTTTAGATAGAGAATAAAGATATTTCAAATAGTTTAAACTTGAAAAAATAGAATATAGTTAGAGAATAAATGAGGAGCTCAACAATTTAACCTGAGCCCTCAGATGAAATAAGGTTAGACTTAGACAGTTTTTATGCTTTGAAAGAAAAATGGATTTAGAGTTCCAAGCTTAAATTCACCCATGAAAATGAAGTAAAATATGTTAGAATAATGACAAGTAGGTAGAAAGCAGTTGTGCAAGGCATGTAATAAAGCATCATCGAGAAAAAATAAGTAATTTTTCCTCCCCCACAATGATCCAGTATTCTAAATCTTCAGTTAAAGAGGCTCAAAGCATTTCTCTGACTTCTGTTGGGACCGGACCCAAGGCTCAGTAACTGATTGGTTAAAAATATTGGATTCCCTACATAAAACCCATCTCATCAGCATATTCGCCCTTTTCCTAAGTAAAACACCTTTTTTCTTAGTAAAAGTAAAAACCCTACACAATTAATTTCGTCTTCATTCGAAAACACTCAGAAAACCTATAAGATGCATTTATCCTAAGTTTATGTGTAAAGAATAAAAAATGGGACAAACTATGCTTTATTGCCTATTTTTTACACTTTATTAATTTTTAAACTATGTATTTTAATTCATTTCATACATTACACCTTAATTTCATATTAACTACTAACCTAAAGTATTAAATCCCTATATTATATCCCTCCCATATATATTATTAAATCATTTATATGTAAATAACCCCCAAACCCATTTATTTAAAGTTTAAACCTATGTTAAATTATCCCATGTGATGAAAATAAACCCACCCTTTTTCCCATAGGTTTAAACATATCAATATAAAAATATACCACCCCTATGGTATTAAAACACTTTTTAAAATATTTTTATGCCATATAATATCATATCTGCGACATTGGTTGAAATATTTGTTAATGCTTAATTGAAAACATAAAAACATTTAACCCCCACCCAATCACATAATACAAGGTGTTAACGTTATAAATGTATATTTATAAAGTTCAAACTTATCTCACCGCATTGGCAAAACCCCAGACCCCACCTCTGAATGTTGAGCACCTTCACATGCGATCACAATTGTTCGCATTTACCCTCCCAAATATAACGATCATCTAGCCATATCGCAAATAAAGTTGTGCGATGATAACTCTTTCCTTTCCATGCGAAATGGGTTATTTTCCCCTTTCCTCTCTTATCAACGTGGCTCAGTTCTATTGGATCACATCCGATCCAATTAAAATTTCCTACCACTCAAATCCAATGCGACAACCACCTGTGGTTTTTCGCCTTTGAATTTCGAAAATCGCCCATCGCCTGATGTGACCGCCATTTATTGCAGGCCAATGTAAACTCAAAATGCTAAATAAACTCCGAAAAGCATCATTAATCCCTTTTTCTGCATTTTCCGATTGTATTCATCCTCCCGACTCAAAGAAATAAATCTGTGCTTTATTTTCAAGACCATAACCAGTGAAAAACTCGCGTTTACTATTGAATATTGCTGAAAGACTTCATAAACTTTCCAGAGACCAGAAAAGATACCAAGGACCCATAAAACAACTCAAAACCTGTTTCCAAAGACTAATACCTAAGCTAACATGTATTTTTCGATAAAATTCAGGCTTTTGTCATTCTGAAAAGAAATTACTAAAGAAATTGAAACAAGTATAAGTCTAATTTCTCCAAGAAAGCATTTAGATTGCCCAAAAAGAGTCAAAACCCTGTCAAAATTTTGATAAAACCTTATTTTAAATACTGTGTTCAGTTTTAAAGGAAAACTTGAGTTTATTCTAGTTTTCACAGACTATGTAAAACTCTAATCAAACCCAGAAATCCTCTACTGGTAACCCAACCCTCAGTGCCCAATTTGAAGCAATTTTTAGTCCAAAATCCATTGAAAGAAGCCTAAGAAACCCATATTTCTTATTTTCATAACCAGTGAGAGTCTGAAATACATTTTCAAGATTGAAATTGAAACATAAATCCAAAGAAAGAACAAGTATTACCCATTTTTATCTAAGAACCTCTGTCAAAGTCAATAATACTTCTGTAAACCATTTAATCTTACAGAAGAAACCAGAAATCCTAAAAATGCCAAAATCCACTCCAGATATGTCATCCACGACTGCCATCATTGTGAATCCTCTACAACATCCTGTTGTAGACATTGAGCACATCCCCTTAGCAGATGTAGACTACAAAATAATAGATCCAATTGTAGAATTCAATATGTTAGACCTCCGCTGCTGGAGCTATGAAAAATCCCTAGATCAGGTGGAATAAGTTGAAATTTGGGAATCAAACTTGCCCAAATATGTTGTTCCAGTCACTCATCAATGCCCAGAGATTATCAGGTTGTGTCAAAACTATTATTTTCCTGAACAAAGAGCAATAGTGAATGGAAACAAAGAAGTGATTTTTTCAGTTATTGCTAAGTCCATAAACCAGATGTTACAACTCAAACATGATCCTAAAGCAGTTCCTTTGTCAATAAAAGCACTTACAAAGTTGTACATTGGCCTTGATTTTCCCAAAAAATTTCAGATTTTCCAAGTCTTTATGCCTTTACATGTGGAAATTCCTCAAATCAATCCCCCATATTCTACTTAAAAAATTTCAGAATGTTCAAGGCATGTCATTTCCATGTTTTCATTCATCCTAGGATACTTTACAGATGAGCATACTGATGAGTCCATCCTAGGGTTTCTATCTACTTTTGCACCAAGACAACTTGCCTCTGTAATCTTCAATTATGTTGAATACATAGCTGATAATATCCATGATCAGCTGATTAAATTTCCAACTGAAGGAGTGTTTATATACACATCTTTTCTCTTCCATATGTTTTTGTATTTTCAAGCAGACAAGTTCCCTATAATTCTCCATAAGCTTGATATAGAAGAAAAACCACTTTCAATCATCTTCTGGACTTCATTGATCAGAAAAGAGTCCTTAGAATTCACTTTTGCAAAGTTTGTAGATAATTTTGTCCATCCATTGATCAATATGTTGACCAACACTGAACAACGAAGGATCAATGATGAAATGAAGAAAATTCTACAACTATCAGAGCACACTAGAACTAGAGATTGGTATTTTTATGAAAAACACACAAAAATCAGAGTTTTTGGCTCTAATATTCTACCCTACAAACTACCTAAATATGTACCAATGAGGGTTTTTGCCTTGGAATACTCAGTCAAATCTTAAATTCTGATTCCATCAACTTCCTAGCAGCTAAGAAGAAAACACAATTTAAGTTGAAGAATCAAGTGGGATCCTTCATTTGTAATCATAAAGATGCAGAGACAAAAGCAGCCAAATAGTTACTAGAGTACAGATCTGAAGAGAGTTTCTCCTGGAACTATGATCCACAAGGAATACTGAGTGAAATGAGGGTTAAGTGCAAACTAACACCCTACATTCATGAGAAAAAACTAGAGATTGAGAAGTATGTCAATCAGATTGAGTGGATAGAAAGAAATTAGATAGATCCAGTAAAGCAGGGTGATACTAGTCACACCTTACAAACTGAAAATCAAGTAGAGAAAGCCACCAAAAGAGTGAGAAAAGAAGGTACTTACGTTGCTGAAACCACAATAGAAACTAGTTTCAAATTAAGATATAATAAAAATCCTAAAATAAATCCAGTGGGTAAAGAGAAAGTGACTATTGTGGTTGAAGACACAGATGTCCCAGTAACAAATACAGATGCTGCTACAGTCATCAGAAATGAGCCAATTGCAGAGAATCTGAATGAAGGACGGGTTGATAATTCAAATGCACAGATGATAGAAAAACAATATAATTTAGAAGCATCTTCCTCACAGACATCAGAGGAAAAGGATCTTTATATCATAGAAAAATACAAGCAAATTAAGACAAATAATGAAGAGATCAAGAATGATATTTATTCTCAATATTTGAAGAAAACACCAGGTGTTCAAAACAGACTTTTATCAGCCTTTGATTAATCAAATAAAAAGTTTTTCATGTCAGTGTTACAGCCTATAGTGAAGACTCCAAAAATAGTTGCAGACTAGAGAAAGGTTGGTCTAGAAGTACAAACAAAAAAAATTAATGCACTAGATCAAATAGAATTCAATAGGTAATGTTCACCGATGTTGTATTATACCATTACAACCAAGGCTATGAGTGTTCAAAAACTTTAGAACACAATCATAAACATGAAATATCAAATTAAAGTTGACAAAGCCTCATCATATGCTAAAGACCTTAGGATTAAGTCTTTAGAGTTAGTTATCCAAGCAGGATATGATCCTGCAAATGTTAAAGCAGTAGAATAGTTAGTGAAGAAAATGAATGAAGACATTGCAGCATTGAGGAAACAACTTAAGCTGCCATCAACTGAACATCCTGAAGCCAAAGAAATTGTACAAGAACAGACTCAAAAGGATGACATGATGAACTTAATTTTTTAGTTAATAGGACAGATCAAAGAAATGGAAATTCAAATGGACAAGCTTGTCCATGAAAGGGAAACTACAAAAGCACAGTAAGTCCCTTCTGTAACTCCCATGGTTACTATTGTTGCGTCTTCAACTCTGGCAGAAAAATTGGCACCCAAAGTACCACTAGCTACTGCAGTGCCAGTGACATCATCTACAACTTCAAGCACAGAGTCATCTACTACAGTAGCTCAACCTTCAGATGAGGCTAGTAAACTAGTAAAAGCCATGGAAGAAATGACACTACAAACAAGTGAGATTAACAGATTGAAGAAAGTAATTAATAATCTTGAGGATACAGAGAAAGTAGCTCAAATCAGTGCTAAAACTCATTAGCAAAGGGCTAATAGGTTAAATGAAGAACTAAAGAAACTTCAAAAGGATTTGACCTTGAAGGAGCCAATATCATATGTGAAAAACTAGTTATGGAACAAAATCATTGAAGCCATCAATGATGTTTGGCCCTCAATCTAGGTGATATATGAACAGAGAGATTTACTCAAGGCAACACAAGGAGATATTCAAAAAACAAAAGATGAGCTAGGTAACAAACCTGAGAAAGCCATAGAATTGATAAATTTTCTCAACAATAAAAATGTGAAGGAGTTACAAGAAATACAAATCACTGATAGGACAGAGACAATCCTTGAAATAAAGAAAGTCCTCTCAAATAATAATCTAATGAAACAACTTGAAGAGAAATGTGAAAATATGAACATAGACATAACCAAGTTTATGGTTAAATTTGAAAATTTGAGGCGGAGAAGTTTTCCTAATATTTTGGTCATTAATGATAAGCTCATGCCATATGAAGATTACAATAAGAAAATCAGAGAATATGAAAAAGAGTAGGTTGAAAAAACAGGATGGCAAGGTATTCCTACAAGGAAGGTCTTACTGAGAAGTTTTGAAGATTTATTTTTCTGCAGCATGAGATAAGACATTTATTTGTCATGAAACCAACATTTTCTAGATATACAAAGGCAGATGAGAATTTCAGGAAGCTGAAAAAGATTCAAATTCCTAATGATGAAACTTGGCAATCACTTACTAACTTACTTTAAAAGTAAAATTGGAGAGATAAAGACAAAATAGTTTGTTGATTTTTTAGTCAAAATAGAATTTATTACATCAGTAAGACAATTTTTACAGAGATTAAAGAGTACCAGAGGATAAATAGAATCAGAGTGAAAGAGTATAAGATAAAGAGATAATATTTCAAAATAGTTTTTAAATATCTATGCCAACAGGCAAGACATCAAGGCAGCCATCTGCACCTAATCCACAAACAATTTTATATTTTATTTGGATAAATAGGTCAACTTTTTGATTTGTTAAGAAACTGTCTCTATTTTGTTGTAAATATATTTTATTTTCCCTTAGATAATTCCTAGAAGCATTCTAGGATATTTTGTAAACATTTTTGTATGAATACTTCACACTTTGAAGTAATATTGTGGAATAAATTGCTGAAGATTTCTATAGTAATTTTTGTTGGACTTGAGGAATTTTGTCTTGTAAATTTCGAGTAGCAGACTGGATCAGATCAACTAGCATCAGATTTCAGGATTCATGTGATGAGCCATTGAAGTGAAGTATTTTCTACTTGTAATTGTTTATCTTCTTTGTTTCATGCATCCATATATGTTTTCCAAATTTGAATGATAATTCAGGAGTATTATTTCAGGATTTGTTAAAAGCACCCTGTCTTTACTGTTTATCATTTCTATGTTTTCTGTTGATTTCCACAGTAGGGAACCCTTAATTTATCCCTCTTTCGTTTGACCTCTACCTACTACTTCCTTTTTTCGGATCAAAGACCCCTTCATTTCTCTTTATCCCGATCAAACAACTTCACCAAAACAGCCTTCCAAGATCTTCAAAGACTTATCTATCTTGCCCTGAAAACATTTTACTTTTTGACATTGATCCTAGTTCTGTCTGCTTGAATTTTTACTCCTTAGCCCAATGGACAACCAAATTTCCCACTATCCATGTCATTAAGTGGTTTTTCCCACCAAACCAAACCAAATCAAAAAAAATTTCACAATCATAACTAGCCTAATATATTATAATCAAAACAAAGTTAAATATTACAGAGAGAGCCCTCTTTGAACCCTAGGAAGGCTAGATCCTAGACCTTAAAAGTAGGTTTGTGGTTACCTCTAGTGTTCTTAGACTTTAAACCAAAATCTCACAACTTTATAATTACTAGAGTGATAACATGTTCTACCTCAAAATAAAATGAAGAAACAACATATAAAAGTAATCTAATAGAAGTAACCTTGGAAACAAGAGAAAAAATATCACCAAAATCAATTCCCGGTACCTAAGAATAACCTTTTTCTACCAAACGAGCTTTGTATTTCTCCACCTTGCCTTCTAAATTCATCTTCTTCTTAAACACCGATTTTCTCCCGATTGGCTTCCTTCCAGCCAGCAACTCCACCAGATCATATGCCTCATTTTTGTGAAATGATGCAATTTCATCGACCATGGCCTCCTTATAGAGTTTTCCATCCTCTAAATACATTTCCTCCCTAATAGTTGTGAGATAATCATCAATGATAGTTAAATAAAAATTTGAATAGAAATAATATGGTCTATACCTTATTGGCCACCTTCTTTCCCGAATTGATCTTCTCATAGATGGAGCTTTTGGCTCTTCCTCTTATGGATCTTGTTCTATTGTAGAGTCAAACTCATCCTCCTTTAGCTCAAACTCTATCTTCTCAAGTTCCTTTGGTAGGACTTCATGTTTAACAAAATATTTCACCTCTCTAAACACCACATCTCGGCTGTACAAAACCTTCCTTGTTTCTGGGTTCCAAAGCTTGTAACCTTTTAAACCATCATTATACCAAATAAATACGCACCTTTAAAATTTATTATCCAACTTGGTCCTTTTCTCCTTTGCAACATGTACATATGCATCACATCCAAATACCCTCAGATGTGAAAGAAAGGTTTTATTACCAGTCCATACCTCATGTGGAGTCTTATCCTCCAACATCGATGAAGGTGATCTATTAAATAGGTAACATGCAGTCTCCACTGCCTCTGCCCAGAATTTTTGTTCTAACCCTGTACCACTAAGCATGCTTCTTTCCTTTTCCATCAGTGTTCTATTCATTCTTTATGCAAATCCATTTTGCTAAGGTGTGTATGGAGTAGTCTTCTACTGTGCTATACCTCACTTCTTACAACAATATTTAAATATATTCTTGTAGAACTATCCACTGTTATCTCTCCTCAACACCTTTATCTTCTTCTCTATCTAGTTTTCCACCAAAGCCTTAAATTCTTTAAATATGTCAAAGACTTCAGATTTATTCCTCAAGAAATATATCCATGTATTCCTTGAGAAGTCATCTATGAATGAAACATACTAAACAATATTTCCCATTGATGGAACCAACAGAGGTCCAAACACATCATTGTGTGCAAACTCTAATATCTTCTTCGCCCTCTTAGCACTAGAAGGAAAGCTCATCCGATTCTACTTCACATATACACAATTTTCACAAAAATAAAAATCCAGAGATTAATTACACATACCTTCTCCATACCATTACCATGTAATATCTGAAGGCCCTTCTCTCCAATATATCCAAGGCTTTGATGCCATAGCATGGTATTTTCTCTAGAGACCATTAGGCTTTCAACTCCACTTTCAGGAACCATAGAACTATATCACCCATCAATAACAGTGCTACCCTAAAGCTTGTACAGAGTTTCAATCCGAATTCCCCACATTAATACTAGTGCTCCGCGGACCATCTTGCAGGTATCTTTCTAGAACACTATTTTTACACCTACATCATCCATCTTGCTTACAGAAATTAGATTTCTCGCTAATGCAGGAATATGCAAAACAATAGGAAGTTTTCCAATCATTCCACCTTGCAACTCCAGCTTGGCTTTTCCACGTCTGATGATTATGGCCTTCCTATCATCTCATAAGAAGACATCACCACAATCATACTTCTCATACTCACAAAACCACTCCCTCTGGGGAGTGAAGTGAAAGGATGCACCTGAGTCAATCATCCATGTCTCATGATCTACATGTGTATTTGGAGAAGAATCCAAATACACATATCCACCTTTATCTAAGGTGGTTTTTGCCTCTGCAGAAGGAGAACCCTTTCCTTTCTCAGGAGCTTTATATATGCAGTCCTTTTTGTAGTGCCAATCCTTTCTGCATTTCCAACACACCTTTACATGATTTTCTGGAGATTTATATCTCCCACTTGAATTTTTTTTATTTTTTATTTTTTCTGTTATGGGACCTTCCTCATGCATATAAGGCATCTCCATTATGGCCCTCCATATTTCTTCGTCTCATTTTCTCCGACAGCAAGGCTAATACAATTTCATGAAAACTCAAGGTAGTTGTAGTGCTACCTATTGCAATAACCAGACTGTCCCACGAATATGGTAGAGAGCACAACATACTAATGTAGTTATCTTCATCTGAGATTTTAATATCAACAGATGAAAACTGATTTACCATAGTATTGAAGGCATTCAGATTCTCTCTCACCGAGTCTCCATCCTTCATCTTGAGGTTATACAACTTTTTCCGTGGGAAAACTTTATTCACCAGAGACTTACATTGGTAAAAATTCCCTAACTTGACCCACAAATTCTTCATTGTAGCTTCCCTAGATACATTCAACAATACCGAATATGAGATACAAAATTGTATTGTGCTCTTTGCCTTTCGATACAACTTCGCCCAGTCTTCATCTGACATTGTCGTTGGTTTAGTACCTCGATCAACCACGATCCGCTAATATTTATCCACTAGCAGATCGTCCATATTGATCTTCCACAACTCAAAACTCTAACCATTAAATTTCTAAATCTCTATCTTTCCACTGCTCGCCATCTTCTTTCAATACAATAATCGATCCCGTAGAGCTCCCACTGAACAGGGTTTACCATAGGCCCAACACAAAAACCCTTAGTAGCAAAGGCATCCCCTTGAAGTTGAAACAAATCTGATACCAAATGTAGGTTTGAACCCTGTACAAAAATTATCTAAAAACAAATTCCTAAAGGCATAATATAAACAATAGCGAGAGCATAAAAAATAAAACAAATATAAACAAAGATTTTCGCATGGATCCCAAATCGGGACTACCAACTTGATTTTTCATTATATTCATTTTAGTGTTACAACACACACACACACACACACAGATATATATATATGTGTCGAAGCATTCAAAATACCTAATACATTAACCCTAGATTAGAACATAACTATAGTTCCCTTAACCAGATCTACAAAATACCAGGGGTCAAAAACCATCATGCCCCAAAACCATGTGCAAACCCATGCACAAAACCACAGGCAAGTCCACCTACTAAAAAATAAGGAAAATCAATTCTCGAGGAGTTTCCCTGGACCTTGCACAGGGGGATACATGTCCCCTATGAACCCATAGACAGGGGGGGATACCACCCCCCCATGATGCCCCCTTGTTGCACCCGTTGCAACGTATAGGGGGGGATTTTTCCCCCCTGTGACCCCCCAGCGTGTGCGACTAATCATGGAAATAATATAACACACACCCAACAAAGAGAAGTAGAGAGTGGAAGAACCCACTCATTTAGAGACATCTAGATATGGAAGGAATTGCACCATAGAGGTTGACATATTGATGCATCATGCTAGAGATAATGTGGGCGCACCCACATCACGATGCAGGAAGATAAAGTCCCCATATCGGTACACTGGCTACATGGATCTTATGAGAAAGAGTATTGAGACTGAGCCATCCTCGTTCGAGGAAGCAGTGCAACAATTGTTTAGTCAATTTAATTGTCTTAATTTGCTATCATAAATTATTGACTGGAGTTGGTAATCTTGTGAAGTGCAACTTCACTATATATGCTATAAGCCTTTCTTACTTAGTTTATTTTGGTGATTTTATGTAAAGGTTATTTTTGAAAATGTTTTATTTTGGATGTACTTAAATGAGTTTAAGAAACTGAATTATGAAGATTAAACTAAATCCAAATTTAACTAAGTCTTAAGAATTGAGATGAAAAATCTTGTTAGTAGCTAAGAATTAATTTTGAGAAGAACTAAAATTCTAAAATCAATAGGTAATTATAATTTTTTTTTTATATGTTTTGAGATTTTAATGTGGATGAAACTTAAACCAAGGAATCACTAAAACTATTTGTTTTTTATACTCAAAAAAGGAATTACTGATATGAAGTAAAACTATTTGAACTCACAAGACATAATTGATTCAAAACTAGAAAGGAAATCTTTTATTACTTCTTCAAATATGTCTCACGAGAACTAATCTATGATAAACTACTATTGCATGAAAAAGGAACTAATGTAGTCCTTGATAAAATAATCGATGATAAACTTATCTCTACCATGTTATTATGATAAATTATCTCTACATTTTTATCCATCTAGGAAATAGATCTATTCAAATGATAAAAAGAGAGCATCTACTCTAACATAATGAAATTTCAGAAATGATGATAACAAGTAATGAAATAACAATGATAAACTGTAATGTTCCCAAAATTAACATGAAGCTAATTGGAACATTGATTTTGCTTATATCATCTAGGAGGTGAATAAATGGGTAAGGAGGCCCATGAGTAGGAATAAAATCCCTCATAGTGTGAAAGGGATCATTAGAGTAGCTATATTTTCACCCTAAGGTGTGAAAAGGGGCAAATGCATGAGGATAAGGTAAAGTTTGACCAAGTCAACAACGCTGCCATGGAGGGAGTGGATCACTTTGAAAGAAAGCGCAGTATGGATGGGGGAGAGATAATTTGGTGGAGGAAACCCTAATGTGTGAGGGCCAAGGCAAGAAGGCTTTCATCTGTATAAAGGGAGGACAAGAAAGCCATAGGAGGACATGTTATTAAGTATTGATTTTGGTCTACATGACTATTTGCTTTCTCTAGTTGTTTAACTGAAATTTTTGTGCTTCTTAGCACAAAGGAATTCATGTTTAGGAATCCTTCTCCCCTCTTGATAGGCCTCTTGATGGATTGTACTTTATTTCTCCACATTCGGGCTCAAGGCCAAAGCCACCTCCTTCAGCTACAACATTATTCCTATAGCAGGAAACGTTGTGTTGTAGGGTGTTGCAGTGGAGGGTTCCACAACACCACTTATAGAGCTTATCTTTTAGAGGAGGGAGCTTCTATTCCTCTAGGAGGTTAGTGAGGAAGGTTCAGGAGCTAATTTCATATCTTTGGCATCAGGCCAAGCACTTCCCATCTCCTACAGCGTAGTCCATCTCCTTGACTGCATTATTTCTGAGTATATTTGCAGTGAGGGTTTGAAACACTATTTTGGAGGGTAAGATTCATGTATCATATGCAGCATCTTCAATTATCTCCATCCATTTCCATTTCTTGAGTTGCAGCAGCTACCCTGCAACTCCGGCATTTTGGCAGTTTTGCATATTTCAGCCAATCCTTCTAGGATTGACTAGAGATTGTGTTTGGGAGTTTAGATCTTCACTACCAATGTTGTATGAGCCATACATTTGTATATCCATATTGAAATATTATAGTAGCAGTTTCTCTTATAAAACTGCGCAGTCATAGCCTTCGGCATTCTTGTGTAGCAGTGTTTTATCATATTTTATGTACATGTTTCTTGAGGCTGATTTTGCCTATCTTGAGTAGCTTTTTCCTCAAGATCTTGTATACATTCTACTTCTATGATCTAACATGATGGCTATTTGTATCTTTTGGCATTCTATGTGTTAATGTATTACTGCTACTCCATTATTGTGTTTACATATTGTTGTATCTCCAATCTTGGGTATTATAATATATTCCCAATCTTGTAGATTTTCCCTATTTTGTGATATTACAGTGGTATAAAAGCATGATCTTTGGCTTAGTCTGTGAGTTTTAGCCATAATAAGATAGAAGAAATAAATATGATGAAAATAATGAGCTTTCTCTCATCACTTTTCAGATCCAGGAAGGACCTCTCCAAGGAGGTTAATCAGAAAAAGAAGAAGAGTTGCAATGGAACTCCTAGAGAGTTTGAAGAAGAGGAAGAGCCATGCACTTCCTATTCTCAAAGAAAATAAGACACGAAGCATGAAGAACACTTGGAATCTGAAATTATAAGTGAATACCTTGCTGAATATAAAGCTAAACCTAGAGTCTTCAAGGAGACTCTATCTTTACCACAGTTCATTCAGCTAGAGGAAGAAAGAAGACCCTACAGCTATGGGATGATGAGAGGCAATACATTTCTCTTTCCCACTTTGATGGATCACTCACACGTGGAGTAGAGGCTTGGGTGATGAAGCTAGAGCCTTTCTTCCTACTACATCTAGTAGTGGAGAGAGAGGTTGTAGGAATTGCAGTTCTGCACCTTGAAGGTGAAGAAAACACTTGGTGGTTCAGCCATTCGAGCCATGCAAGGGTGTCTACTCTTGCTGAGTTTTGTCAAAGGATGATCAGGAGATTTTTCAAAGGGAGGGAGAATACCTCACCACCAGTAGAAGGAGCATGTACCAACACTGTTGTAACCATGGAGGATCAGCCTTCATCTTCAACAGTTTGGGAAGATGACACATATGAGGAAGAAACTGTTGCAACCCTGTAAGAAGCTTCCAAATTTCACCAAGGTATGATTAAGTTTCCATCTATTTTAATTTTAGCAAATATTATGGAGGGATATATATTATTTTATACTGTTGATTTAGAGAAACATAGTTTCATTGTGCTGTATAAGAGCAGTGATGAAGAGAGGATGACCCTTCCTTTATGGGAACATTCAAATGGAAACTTCATTCATGAAGCAATGGTGGATGGAATGATAGATCGTAGACATCTTGAAGTTAGAAACAATTTCTCCTTTCTAGATGACACTTTCTCAATGAGCACTCCCCAGCTCAAAGAGAAACCTCTACCTACAACAGATCCAGAACCTCATAGGTTTTGGAAGGCCATTGATGAAGAGGAGGTCCCATGGAGAGATCCCATTAGAGATCTACTTCAACATGTCATGGAGTGCAAGGTTCATCAACACATGGATAATGGTAGCCCTCAGGGGAGGAGTACCAAGATGGAAGATGGAAGGAAACATCCACAAATGATTGAGTGGGTGTGGATGAAGGGCTAGAGGCTAGTAAGCCACTTGCAGATCTATGACACTGGGCAGTAGGAGGCTTGGTTGCGCTGGCTACTCTTGAAGGAGTTTGGCCATCATTTGGCATATAATATCTCTAAGGGTAGGTGGATGGAGAAGATGTGGCAGGATGCTTGCATCATTGAGCAGAAAAGAGTATGGATGCATGGTGTTGATGTGATATTCATATCATTCATTATGTTTTCATCATATGATTTGTACGATGGAAGTATGAGGAGGTAGCAAAAACTTTTGTTGCTTGGGTTGTTCTTTGGAGAGAAAGGGCAGATTTTCTCTCACACTTTGCATGATGTTGCAAGAGTAGGAGATGGCACTATCATGGTGCAAAGGGGCTACTCCTTAGCCTTGGATGATCTGGAAGTACTTCCAGTTTGGAAGGAGCTTCTTGTTTGTAGTGACATTATGGAGGATGTCTTTGACAAGGATCATGTCAAAGAAATGATCTATAAGTTGGGAGGAGCCTATCTACATAGGCCAATAGTGTTGTTCCTTTGGAGCATGGGCTTATTCATGTATTCATGCATAAATTTACTTTCATCACATGGTGAGAATGTTTTTTTTTCATCTATTGATTATGTAACACAACACTTGCATCTTCTTACAATTATCATACAGTGCATTGCTCCACAAGAGGGAAAGTTTATTGTTGAGCCCCATAAAAAAATTTTTGCCAACTATTATGATGGAGACAACCATCCTTTTTATAAAATTGGGCATGTGTTTTATTAATTCATGTATGCTCAGTTGAAGCATTCATCCATTTACTATTCACTAGTAGATGTGATGATCCACACAACTAGCCATTTGTTAAAACATCACTTGCCATGCTATTTTCTGAAGTTTCAGTGGGAGAGACTGTGCTGTGTCCACCTGAGACATTGTTTGTATCATGAAACATCATGTAAAACCTTCCTAAAACTTCTCATTTGGATACCCTATGATGATCATGTCCTATTAATCATGGATGAGATGTTTTGGGCCAGCTTTTTCTTCAATGTTGGAGAGGAGATCCTTGGAGGATCATTCTTCATTTTTCCACTTAAGGGAAATACTATTGCAGCCCATAATCAACACATACTCTACAATTATCATGAGTGGAGAGAAGTACAATGTGGGGTAGACTACCTAGTCTACCATGATCAGATTTTCAGCCCACCTACTTTGGATGAGCCAAAGGTGGAGGAAGACTTTCAGGAGTTGCCATGTTGGGAGGTAACTCATTTTGTATGGATGATTGCTTGGGGATGGGAGATTAATATGGGGATGGTGGATCCCAATTCATATCAGCCCTCATGGCTCAAGAATTCCCTTTAGTTCTATCCTTACAGTTCCTTGAGGACAAGTAACATTTGGGAGGGGAGGACTGTAATGTTCCCAAAATTAGCATGAAGCTAATTGAAACATTGATTTTGCTTATATCATCTAGGAAGTGAATAAATGGGTAAGGAGGCCCATGAGTAGGAATACAATACCTCATAGTGTGAAAGGGATCATCAGAGTAGCTATATTTTTCACCCTCAGGTGTGAAAAGGGGCAAATGCATGAGGAAAAGGTCAAGTTTGACCAAGTCAACAGTGCTGCCATGGAGGGAGTGGATCACTTTGAAAGACAACGCAGTATGAATGGGGGAGAGATAATTTGGTGGAGGAAACCCTAATGTGTGGAGGCCAAGGCAAGAAGGATTTAATTTGTATAAAGGGAGGACAAGGTAGCCATAGGAGGACATGTTATTGAGTATTGATTTTGTTCTGCGTGACTATTTTCTTTCTCTAGTTGCTTAAATGAGATTGTTGTGCTGCTTAGCACAAAGGAATTCCTGTTTAGGAATAATTATCCCTTGTTGAGAGGCCTATTGAGGGATTTTACTTCATTTCTCCACATTTAGTCTCAATTCCAAAGCCACCTCCTTTAGCTACAACATTATTCCTATAGCAGGAAACGTTGTGTTGCAGGGTGTTGCAGTGGAGGGTTCCACAACACCACTTCTAGAGCTTATCTTTCATATGAGGGAGCTTATATTCCTCTAGGAGGTTAGTGAGGAAGGTTCAGAAGATGATTGAATATATTTGGAATCAGGCCAAGCACTTCCCATCTCCTACATCGCAGTCCATCTCCTTGACTGCGTTATTTCTGAGTATATTTGTAGTGGGGGTTTGCACCACTATTTTGGAGGGTAAGATCTTCAATGATTGGATCAGAATTTCACCTGAAGGATCCTTTGGATTAGATTCATGTATCATATGTAACATATTCAGTTATCTCCATCCATTTCTAGTTCTTGAGTTACAGCTGCTACCCTGCAACTCCGGCATTTTTGCAGTTTTGCATATTTCAGCCAATCCTTCCAGGATTGACTAGAGATTGTGTTTGGGAGTTTAGATCTTCACTCCCAATGTTTTATGAGCCATAAATTTGTATATCCATGTATTGACATATGCTAGTAGCATTTTCTCTTACAAAACTTCACATTCATAGCCTTGGGAATTCTTGCGTAGCAGTGTTTTATCATATTTTATGTACATGTTTCTTGAGGCTGATTTTGCATATCATGAGTAGCTTTTTCCTCAAGATATTGTATAAATTATGCTGCTATGATATAATATGATGGATATTTGGATCTTCTGGAATTATATGTGTTAATGTATCACTCCTACTCCATTATTGTGTTTACATATTGTTGTATCTCCAATCTTGGGATATTATAAGATATTCCCAATCTTGTAGATTTACCCTATTTTGGGATATTACATAAATTGAAAATCTACACTGTAGAAATCTAGAAATGATTACAATGAAAATATAAATAAAAATTGAGCATGTACCTACGCTACGAAACACAACAAATGCATGAAAATTAAGCTATGAAATGACATATATATGCAAGAACGTAAACAAAATAGAAAACACAATAGAACCTATTTTATTGCAGGGACCTCCATAATAGATGGCTTTGAATATATTATTTACTAAATTCACATTGAAACTCCAGAACGCTTCTTCATTCGATTAGGGAATAAAAACAAAATTTTAAAGATATCACAGTCTCGCACTAATTCATATTGTTTATACAATTACTCATCCTGATATTTATAAAAGTATTTCATTAAATTTTTGAGGATTTTAAACTTTCTATGACTAAGAAAATTATATCTTGAATTGTAAACAAAAAGGATAATTGTGTTTCTTCATGATTTGGCACATGGCAGAAGAAACCATGAAGCCTCAAACTTCCTCGCTCGTTTGTTCCAGCTCCTGGTTTACCATCCCTTTGACTAGATTTGTTGGCTATTTCTTACTTGATTCTGCACAGATGGAAAGGATAGGATCCATGATCGGATGATTTTTCAACTGCCCATATGTTTTTCTGCTCCATTAATTCCTCTGAACATGTTGAACCCTGGCAGTGGCTACAGAAACAAGTTTGGCTGCAGAATTGCATTAATTTTGCAGCGAAATACAAATTTCATTCTAATGATAAGGAAAAATTGAAAATATGAAAAATAGATCATTAGGAGACCTTACCAAGTGAAAATTTTCAATTCAACACTTTGTTTGAGCTTATGGTGTTGTGAAAAAGAAGGAAATATAGTGAAAAGGAGTGCCAACATTGAGGCAGTCTTGAGGCTACACATTCCCCCACGAAGAGACCATTCCATGTCCTCATGAAATAACACAAAATTTTGAATGGTTATCATGTTACCGCATCTTCCCTGAGACCACTGCTAAAACTTCTAATTTCATATTTTTTTCCTTCCTTGTGGTTACAACTACCCTTGGATTTCTCATTAGAAGTTTATATTTTAGGTTTGTGACCTGTCTGTTTAGTTATTTATTCTTCTTCTTTCACCTTTTTTTTCTTCTTGAACCATAAACCCATAATTAAAAGAGTAATGTCATTTACAGTTTTCTCAATCTGGTTTTGCAGCTTCAAGGATTCATGTTCCTGTTTAATATGTTTTTTTAGTGTCTCTAGTTCAAAATATCTCTTATTTTAGAGTATTCACAACTAGAAGTTCTTGTGGACTATGAGGTTGGTCTTCAAAAAATGATGTCTTTCATGCATCTATTTTCTCCAAGGAATCAATATAATCATTAATTTTCTGTTGCACTGGTTCAATCACTGGAGTTCTTCGATCTAGACTCTGAATGGGTGAAATAGCAGCGGGTGATGGTGCCTTACGATCCTCTTCTAAATCAATGAACTATGTTTCCTTTTAAGGTGGTTCTTTTGTTGTCTTAATGAGTCTAGAGCTTCTTCTTACTAGTTGAGGAGGATTTTGAATTTTGGCCTTATTTTTCCTTATCTCAATCTCTTCTGCGTTTATGGATTTATCCTCGCCTTTTATGCTATCCTCATTCTTTTTATTTTTCTTCTTAAATTTTCCCAAAATTTTTGCAAGGGAGTGACAAATTTCTAGATAATATATAAAAATTTCCTCCATTTTCCTTTAAGATATGTGTGAGGGATCCCTTTTTTAAAGATGCTCGTATCCATACCTGGGTTTTTTAGAAATATTTTTCATCCTTAACCTTGAATTCATCTATTTTTGAACCACATTTCTCCTGTCTTCGGTAGTCTGGTGGCTTCAGCTATGAATGATTCGGTCATTGCAAACTTGATATATTCGACTTCGACCTCCACTCCATCAAAATATCTGGAAAAGTATTTAGTAACCTCATCATAAAACCCTTCAATTTTTTTCACAAAACTCAGCCATTGTGCTTTCTCAAACATTTCCTTTATGTGTGGGTAACCCTCCATAAATTTTCTCCCTTCGGGTTTTTTCCTTACAATTACTCCCATGGCTACCGAGAAACTTTACCTTAATATTTCCTCTTTGATAGGGTAGATTGAGTTTTTTAGTATGCGTTAGGAGCGTGAGTGAATTATGTTGCTAAATGGATGATATGGAAGGGTGAATGAATGAATGAGGCTTCATAATGATCGAGAGCATGGGTGAGGTTTAATGAAAACCGACCGTTAAAGTATGAGTTGGATTATTTAACCATAGAAATCGGGATTCGATGTTGGAGATTTCATGTAAATGATGAGGGTTAAGTGGCGGAGTGTGATATTTGATTTCAATTTGACATGATCAACTCTATAATAATGTTTTTGATTTGGTGGTATAAAATGATCATCTAATTCATATGTTAATGTTTTCATCGTTATTATTAAATAAAATTTTGCATTTGCATACCTTAAATTTTGATGTTGCTAACCTTCAACTATTTCTCTTTTTCTTGTCTTCAGGTATTCTTCAATGTATTCTTCAATTGCTTCAGCTAAAATTTCCTGTCATATTTGAGTTGTAGAAATCATTAGAGTTGCAGAATTCCATCAATTCTGTAGCTATATTTTTATTTTCTAAAAAATAAAAAGGGATGCAAATAATTGGGATTTTACAATGGGAATAAAGAGAATGTAAGGTGCCAAAAACAGATCTTTGGTTTTCACCTTATATTTTTTGTATAAGTATTTTAATCAATGATTGGTTTTCACACTTATACAATTTTTATTATATATATATATATATATATATATATAGATATATTCAAAGTGATGATAAAAAGAAGACTTATAAGTTGGATAAGAATAAGAATTCTTCTTAACCAACTTCATATCATCATTATCTTGAAAAATCTTAACAAATTCCTCTTTTTTCAATGGCTTATGATAGATCCTCATTCACTGTCAATTTACAAGGAGAGAAAAGTTTTCTTCATCAATGGTTATTAATTTGACTGCTCCATTATCAAAGACTCTCTCAATATCATAAGTCTCAAGCCAATGAGTTTGAAATTTCCCATGAAAATCTTTGAACTTTGAATCAGAGAGAAGTGCCCAATCTCTTGGTTAAAATTTCCTTTCTATGATATATTTATCATGCCATCTCAATCTTTGTTGTTGAACTGGGCTGGTATTTTGAATTTCATCTTGTCTTATTTCATCAAGCTCATTAAGTTGTTTGATTTTGTGCCTTTGTGTTTCTGAAAAGTCAAGTCCTAGGTTGACTATTGTCTTGAAAGTTTTTATTTGGAACTCTATTGGAAATAAGACTTCCTTCCCATAAACAAGTTCATAAGGAGTATGACCGGTTTTGCTTCTCCATGTTGTGCAGTAGGTCCATAAATCTTTTGGAAGCTTTTCTACCCAATATTTTTTATGAAAATGTACAACCTTTGTGAGGATTTCTTCAATCACCTTATTAGTGGACTCTAATTGTCCATTTTCCTACTAATGATATGGAGTGGAATTTCTAGGCTTGATTTTGTATTCTTCCATGACATTCTGCGCCATTCTGGATATAAATTGAGTTCCTTGATTTTTCACAATTTCCCTTGGGACACCAAAACAAGTAAAAACATCCTCAAAAATAAATGAAACTTCAAACTTTTCATTAGCAAAGGAACATGCTTTATATTCTACCAAGGAAAATTTGAGGGGCTAATATTCGCAGGTGGGCTAGTTTTCTATACTTTTTTTCCAAAAAAATTATTCGTCAATTTCCATTTCTTCTGAAAATAATTCGCCCAAGTTTTACAGTATGGAATTATTTTACCCTAAAAATCACCAAGATCTTATATATACTAATAAAATATAATCATAAATTTAGATATTTTAACAAAAATATCTTCAAACATTTTATAAATGTTCTATTAGATATTACTAAGATTTTCCAAGGTTTATAAACTTTTAAATTGATATCCATCCTTAAAATTTTCCCTGGATTCTACCCATTTAGTGACATAATTAGTGCACACAATAATATACCTATTTTTTCTTGATGGTGGATTGATTGGTCCAACAAAATATAGAGCCCATTTTCTCAAACAATTCAATAAGTACCCATGGTTATAAATGCATTTCATATGAAGTAACATGTTTCCCCATTCTCTGATAGCTATGGCATCTCTTAACATATTCCTTGGCATCCTTAAAAAGGGAAGGCCAATAATATCCTAAGATAAGGAATTTGTAGGCAGTTCTTTTGTCAGCGAAGTGTCCTCCACATGGCTTGTCATGACATTCTTTTAGTATTTCAGGTATTTTGTGTTCTCGTACACAAATTTGAATGATGAGATCTAGAAATGTCTTGTACAATTCATGATTTACCCATGAATAAGATGCACTCATTTGAATTATCTTCCTCTTTTCTATAGGAAACAAATAAGATGGTAGATTTCTTGTAGCTAAATAATTAACAATGTCTGCAAACCATGGATATTTAGTATATATTAAAAAAATATATTCATCAGTCAAACTATTTTCTACTGGTGTATCATTGTTATCATTTTGAATTCTATACAAAAAGTCAGCAAATGTGTTTTTTTTTCTAGGTCGATCTAAAATGGTGATATTGAATTCTTGCAATAATAGTAACGATATTGTGATTCTGCCATTAGTAATTAATTTATTAATTAGATATCTAATTGAAAAATGATCTGTGTGAATGAAAGTTTGATAGCTAGTGATGTAATTTCTAAATTTGTTAATTGCATGGACAACATATAAAAACTCTTTTTAGTAATAGTATTATTCAACTCTGTTGGAGTCAAATTTTTACTTGTATAGTAAATGGCATAAGGAGTCAAGTCTTCTTGTCCTAGTACATCTCCCAAATCTTTTTCTGAAGCATCAGTTGAAATATGAAAAGGAAATTTCCAGTTTGGTCCTCTTAGGATGGGTGCTTATTAAATCTTTTCCTTCAAATTTTCAAATGCCTTTTGGAACTCACAATTCCAATTGAATTCACAATCCATTGTAAGAAATTTTAAGAGTGGATATGCAATATTTGTGATTTTTTCTATGAAACTTCTGTAGTATCATGTGAAACCAAGAAAATTCCTAACATATTTTTGACAATTTGGAATTGCTAATTTGGAAATAACTTCAACTTTAGATGAGTCCACCTTAATTCCATTTCCTAAAATATGGTGTCCTAAAAAAATTCCTTCAAACATCATAAAACATTTTTCATGACTTAATGAGAGATTGTCTTCCTTACATCTTATGAGAACTTTTTCCAAATTTTCAAGGGCTTTTTCAAAATAATTTCCATAGATTGTAAAATCATCCATATACACTTCCACACAATCATGAATTAAATTAGAGAAAATACCTAATACTTCTCTTTGGAATGTTGTGGGTGAATCTGATAATCCAAGAGGAAGCACTCGATAAGAATAAGTTCCCCATGGATAGGTAAAAGTGGTTTTTTTCCTAATCTTCTGGTGCTACCTAAATTTTATTATACCCACTAAAACCATCCAAAAAATGAAAATTATTTCTTCCCTGCTAATGTATCCAGAACTTGATCTATGAAAGGTAATGGAAAATAATCTTTAACCGTGGCCTTATTTAATTCCATATAATAAATACATAATCTCCACTTTACATTATTTTTAGTAACAATTACTAAAGGTGAAACCCATTGACTCTTTGATATTGGATAAATAAAGTTTACATTCAACAGTTTTTGTAGTTCCTCGTTTACAATTTCCCTTAAGTTTGGATTCATTCTTATTTGAGGTTGTCAGATTGGTCTGGAATTCTCCTCAATATATATGTGATGTATGCAAGTTTTAGGGTTGATTCCTTTCATGTCAATGTATTCCCATGCATATGAAAAAGAGTGTTTTTGTAATGTTTCCATTAATTTCTCTTTTTGAAATTCTTCCAGATTTTTGTTTACATTTAAAGTTTTACGTATAAATATTTCTATTGAAGAATTGAAAAAATATTCCATATAATATAAATACATTTTTCTAGATTAGAAATATTCAATACTGCATTATTCTTGAAAATTTTGACTACTCTCACATTGTGAAGATAATTCATTTTTTTATATTGAATTTAGAATCTGATTTTCTTCACTGATTTGTGAGATAGTAAAAATAGGTTGTATTTATTTGTCATCATACATAAATTCCTCATTTTTTACCTCTATCATTTTTTTTGTTGGAGGGTATAATGTGAATTTATTCGTTGAACTTCCATCATAGATAAACATATCACTAGATCTACTATTGATGAAAACATAAACTGTAGCTAACCAAGGTATTCGTAATATAAATGGATGTCCTCCTAAGTTATTATTGGGAGTTAATATCATAAATTCAACTGGATATTCCCAAGAATCTATGGATACATAAATGTCTTCTAATACACCATCAGGTTTAATTACAGATCTATCTGCTAGTTGTAACAATGTTTTTGTATATTAAAGATTTGGAAGTTTTAGTTGTTTCATAATTTGTTTCCTCATGATGTTTATGGCTGCTCCTAATTTTATCAATGTGTTTGGGATTTCAATACCATTAATGTGTGTCTTCACAATGGGACTTCCTGGATCCAAATATTTTGATATTTTTTTTTTCCCATCATGATATCTGCAATTTTCCCTATTAGCTATATTATTTTTACTTCTTTTCTCTTTCTCCCAGGTTTCCTTATACTAAACTCTATTATTGTCTTTGAAAGGATTGGAATTCCTTTGATAGATTGTAGAAAAGGATTTTTTATACAAACATTCTTTAGTTCATCTAACATATCAAAGTCAGGAAACATGATTTGTTTTTCTACCCCTTTTCCAATTTGTAATCTTTCAGGGAATAGAGGTTTTGATATAGATACTGGAGGTTTTTCTCTGATGAGGTTTGAGTTTATTGGAGTATCATGTGTTTTTTTTTGAATAATTTCATTTTTATGAAGCAGTGTCTCTTCTTCAGAATGAATATTTTTCTTTTTAATATTTTTATTTCAATGAAGAGATGTATCTTCATCAAAATGATAATCTTTTTCTCTTTCCTGGATAACAACAGAAGGTAATTTATTTTATAATATTCTACCAAGTTTAAGTTGAACATTAATAAGATCTAGTGGAGCTATCATATAAGTCTAAAAAAAATTTCTCTCCATGTTGTAAACAGGTTGTGCATTTTTATTATTTGGGTTTGGAGATTTTGAATAGGTATTTGGTTTAGCTTTTGTCGAAATGGTAATGAAAGTTATGGATTTTGATTTTTAAATTGAGGTTGAGGTTGTTGACTAGTTTGAGGAAAAATTTGTGGTGGAAAGTTTGGATAAGGTTGTGGATACTAGTGATTTTTAGAATATCTACCATAAGGATTTTTCCATCCTTGTGTCCAACGTTGTGATTGATACCAAGGTTGTCGCCATGGCATTGGTGTATTCCAGTTAGTTTGTGGGTGCTGAGTATAGATCTGAGTGCTGAAACCTTGAGTTTGTGATCCTTGCCATGGTATTCTAGAAAAAAAGGAAAGAGGATCTGCCTAGTTTGGAGCTATTTCCTCTCGGTAGATAGATTTAAGACCTGGAATGGAATGACACTTCTTTGTTCCATGATTTTTTGTACATATGCCACAAGTTTCTATGAATTTTAAATCAAGAGGGCATTCTCTTAATGCATGTTTCTGTATGCACTTAGGACATAAGATAGATAAGGAATAACTTGCAGCCCTTTTCTTTTTTCTTGTAATTTCAAGGTGTCTATTTTTTCACTAACACTCCCTAAAATATCTATTTTAAATTCATCAAAAAAAATTCCTATTTCAAGCCTACTTATCGTTCCAGCTGTATATTTATTTATTATAGAGAGAACATTATGTCTTGAAATCTTCCCAATTATTGACTTACCTCTTGGAAAATGTATGCATAATTCAGAAATTTTAGGCAATGATAGCTGAGAAATATCTCCTTTTTCCATCATGTTAAGGATATCTATCCACTCATCTCTAATGGATTTCAATAGGAGAGCCTTTAAAGTATCTTCATCCAAATTTTCCTTCTTAGCCCTTTTGAGATTATAACTGAATCTTTCAGTCAAATCCTCCATCTTTTCATCTTCTCTTTGCATCATCTTAAAAAATTCATCTTTCAGATTATGAGGTGTGCAATAATCCTTGTATTTTTCTAAGAATGCATTCTTCATTTCATCCAATTTCCTGATAGATGTGTTATTAATCCCATAAACCATTTCAATGATGCATCCTAAGTGTTGCTGGAATCAATTTCAATTTTTGAGAATCGAGCAAGTAGTCATATGATATACATAAAAAATTTAATTCAAAAAGAAATGTTTCAATATCTTCACTTCTTAATCAGCAGAAATTAGGAAGGATAGAGGGTGAGATATTTTTCGTTGTGGAAGTAGTATCTTCATCAGGTATAGGAAATCCATCAGGATCTGGATCTACTTTGTCTCTGTCTTCTCCCCTACCTCCTCTACCTTCACATCTTCCTCTTCCTCCATCTCTTCCTCTACCTCTACCTCCACATCCAATCCTAGGTCCACCTCCTCCTAGTCTTAAATGTTCATCATCTATGTTATGTACTTCTCCTTCCCCTTCTCCAGCCATTGGAGATTTTTCAGGACTGATATAGGATTCTAAGTTTGGAATTGTTTGTTTCTCTTCTGGTTCTTTTGGTTCTTCTATCAATGGTATATTAAATAATACTTCTTCTTCTTCTTCTTCTTGACTAGGGATTTCTAGTTCTTGGGGTAAAATGTGTTCTCTAGTAGTGGTTATAAATATTAGTCCTTCTGTCAGGGATATGGGATCTTTTTCTTCCACAACTGCTTCAATTGATGAAGTTGGTGAATCTCTAGGTCAAATTTCTGATCTTAATACCTCAAGAAGTATATGTCTACCTGCTAAGAATGGTATGCGGGTTTGGGTGGGTGGTGTGACACTACGAGGTCTTGATGGCGTGAGTGGTATTGTTGGAATCAAACTTCTACCTCTAGCTATAAATATACCTATAAAATCTCTTTCTCTATGCATGCCTTTTTTTATGTTGTTGTTGTTTTTTTTTTTTTTTTAATGGATTAAGAGATAAGGCTCCTATTTACAGTTCCCTGAAAACGATGCCAAAATGTTTAGTCAATTTAATTGTCTTAAATTTCAATCATAAATTATCGACCGGAGTTAGCAATATTGTGAGGTGCAGGTGCACTATATATGCTGGAAGCCTTTCTTACTTAGTTTATTTTGGTGATTTTATGTAAAGGTTATTTTTTAATTTTTTTTTTTTTTAATCTTGGATATCCTTAAATGAATTTAAGAAACTGACTTATGAAAATTAAACTAAACCCAAATTTAACTCAGTCCTAAGAATTGAGATGAAAAATATTGTTAGTAGCTAAGGATTAATTTTGAGAAGCACTAATATTCTAAAATCAATAAGTAATTCTAATTTTTTTATATCTTTTTAGATTTTAATGTAGATGAAACTTAAACCAAAGAATCACTAAAACTATTTATTTGTTATGCTCATAAAATAAATTATTTTTATGAAGTAAAACTATTTGAGCTCACAAGACAAAATTGATTCAGAACTAAAAGGAAATATTATACTACTACTTCAAATATGTCTCACAAGAACTAACCTATGATAAACTCCTATTGCCTGAAAAAGGACCTAATCTAGTCCTTGATAAACTAATCGATGATAAAATGATCTATAAGAAGATCTTATGATAAATTTTCTCTGCATTTTTAACCCTCTAGGAAATAGATCTATTCAAATGATAGAAACACAACATCTACTCTAACATAATGACATTCTGGAAATGATTATAACAAGTATTGAAATAAAAATGATAAACTGAGCGTCTACATTGTAGAAATATGGAAATGATTGCAATGAAAGTATAAATAAAAGTAGAGCATGTATCTACACAATGAAAAATAGTAAACACATAAAAATTAAGCTATGAAATAATATCTAAATGCAAGAACGTAAAAAAAATAGAGAACAAAATAGAACCTCTTCTGTTGTAGGGGCCCTCCACAACAGATGGCTTTGAATCTACTCTTTACTAAATTTACATTGAAACTCCAGAACGATTTTTAATTCGAGTAGGGAATAAAAACAAAGTTTTAATGATATCACAGTCTCACAATAATTCATATTGTTTATACAATTACTCAGCTTGATATTTATAAAATCCTGTCATTAAATGTTTTGAGGATTTTATGCCTTCTAATACTAATCAAATTCTATCTGAAATTCTAAAGAGAAAGGAGAAAAATTTTTTCTTCACGGTTTGCTACATGGCAGTGATAATCGTGAAGCCTCGAACATCCTCGCTTGCTTGGTCCAGCTCCTAGTTGGACCTCACTTTGACTTCATTTCTGCGCAATTTTTTGCTTGATTCTGGATAGATGGATAGGATAGGATCCATGACCGGATCATTTCTCAATTTCCCATATGTTTCGCTACTCCATTACTTCCTCAGAACTTGTCGAACCATGGCAGTGTCTACAGAAATAGAGTTTGGCTACATAATTGCACTAATTTCATGGTTGGATACAAATTTCATTCTAATAATAAGGAACAATTGAAAATACGAAAAATGGATCATTAGGATACCTTACCAAGTAAAAAATTGCAATTCAACACTTTGTTTGAGCTTATGGTGTTGTCAAAAAGAAGGAAAGATAGTGAAAAGGAGTGTCAAAATTGAGGAAGTCTTGAGGCTCCACAACAACCAGTATAGTTTGATGCCCTGGTAGAGGAGTATGAATCCATTATCAGGAAAATGAATGAGAAGCTATCTAGAGACCTTAGGACAAGTCAGTTGCAGGGTCCCGGTGGATCTACAAGCTAAAGCAAGCAACAGATGGGACTGTGGAGAAACACAAGGCCAGATTTGTGGCCAAGGGGTTCTCTTATGTGGAGGGAATAGATACGAGGATACCTTTGGTATCATATCAAGGTACTCTTTAATCATATATATCCTTGCAATTTCAGCAGAGATGGGATGGTAAATACCTCATATGGATGAAAATACAACTTTCCTCAGTGGAGTGATTGAGGAAGAGGTGCACATAGAGAAGCCGAAAGGATTTGAGACCTTACAAAGAAAGTCACATGTAAGAAGACTTAAGTGAGTGATATATCAAGTGAAACAAGCACTACGTGCTTGGTACACTAGGATCGATAGTTATTTCACTGGGTTGGACTTCACCAAAAGTGAAGAAGATTCAAACCTTTATCATATTGTGGTTGAAGGTAAATAATTTATTATAGTATTATATGTCGATGATTTAATTCTAATAGGTGATGATAAGTAGATCAAATATTTCAAAAATGATATTGAAAGATAATTTCAAATAACAGGCATGGGGCTCTTGCATTATTTTATTGGTTTGGAAATTTGGTAAAGAGATGGGGAACTTTTTGTCTTAGTGAAAGTATGCGAACGATACATTGAATAAGTTTCACATGGAAAGAAGAAAACCCACAGAGAATCCTCTAGCAGGTGATTGGAGGAAGAAAGATGCTACTTTAGGTGAAGTGATAGAAGCTATCGTTTATAGGAATATTTTGTGTTCACTCATGTACTTGGTCAACACGCGATCGGACATGTGTTAACCGGTTAACCAACTTAGGCGAGAAATGGTTATGCCAACCAAGCTCTATTTGAATCTACTCTTATGCGAGAAATTTACATGAGAGGTGAAGGAGTGGAACTTGGAATTTAACTACATCTAGCAATCAATAAAATAATTGATGATTCACTCATAAATAACTCATGCCTGTCAGTTCTGAGAAAGGCCCAGTTGATATCAGAGTTTAAGGGAAGTGTACTATTAGTTGTATAATAATCCAAATTCTACATGTGGTGCATGCAGTCAGAGGAATGTCCCTAATGGATTGCACAATATCGATTTGTAATTTCCCTAATTAATAGGGCCTAATTACCGAAGGAAGAAAAACAAGGAAATAGGAATCCTTGAGGGAAGAAAATTAGTTAAGTATTGAACTAGGCTTGTCTAGGAGTCAGTGACATAGATAAAGACAGTGCGGAGGTTTCTCAGCTTAGATAAAAGTATTGTAATATTCTCATATTTTCTGACTTATGCAATATATAGGTAGGAATGATTTTAGCTGAGGCTTTCCCCAGGAAATATGTGTGTACTCTGTGATTGAAATTATTTCTCTTTCACATTTTGTGATTTCGTGATCTAAATTGGTTTCCACAATTGGTAGATTATATCCAAGTATATTTTTTTAGCATATTAAAATTATCATTTTGAATCTACGTGGATTTTCTACATGTAGAAAAAACATTTCTCTATACTCTCGTACAATCAACTTCTCCACACTCACTATAGGAGAGAACCCGAGCATTGAATCCCTACTGAGATAATTGTTTTCATGTCCTTTAATTTCTTAAATACCAAGAAGAGTGGGTGGAGGGTCTTCCCATATATTCGTGCTTCACTTCCCACACAGATTTTAATAAAGTGTTCTTGATTGGTGACATATTTGGAGGCAACGTCTTCCACTAAATGGTAATTACGAAGGGGTACTCCACAATGTCATAAAAATATCTTGGTGATGCCAAATTTAAAGGAGAAACCACTCTCAACCAACTTATTCAATGAAGGGTATACCTTTGGGACCAAGGGCATATCCTCAAACCTTTACAAATATTCACTTACTCGTTATATATACATGGATACCCATACTAATATATAAATTACATTCTCTATAGATATTCATACTCATAAGGTTGTTGTATTGTACTGCAAATAATGTTTTGATAAATATTTTGAGAGTTGTAGGACAAATTTGTTTATGGGGAAACACATATATAATCCCTCTACATTGCAGTTGTCCATCGAGAAAATTTGGACACTACAGATGTCATCCATGTGTACTAATGCAATCGTGCCTCATGTCATTAGTAGACCCTTCAAAAATTCTATGCTTTGTTGGTTGGTGGTGAGGAGGGAAATGGTGATATCAATTGAGAAGGGGACATTGGGCATTTTAGAAGGTCCTTCCACCACTACAGGAATGATCGTCACCACATCCAACCCTGGATCTTCTTTTTTGTATTGTAGTGTCGCGTGTTCTGCAACCACCTTGGGAATCGAATATGCATACATTGTTAGTGTGAATTATAATTGCAAGCATATGAAAAAATATCAATTTAGATGTGCATAAAAAATAACCCAAACATGATTTAGGTATGAATCAAACAAATGCTACCCGGAGCTTGAAGCAGTGAACCCTCTGCAAGCGAACCCTAGCTCATGACCTAACCCTTGGGTTCCTTGGTGGCCTCTGCCTCTGGCTACTATAGGCTCTTCACGTGAAGTCCTGCCATCGCTACCCAGGGCTCCTCTCTGTGGGTTCCTGCTATGGAGAAGAATGTCAGCCATTCGGTGCCCTCTTTCAGAGATCACGTTGTGGGCTCATATCTTTCACCAGATCTTTCATTCTTCACGCACCTTATAAAATATTCGGCCTCTCCCCATTCTGATCTGGAGCTCTGTTCGAGCTCCCCTCGTCAGGAAAAATATAAAGAAGTTCTTTTCCCAAAGCCAGATGGCTCGGCCAAAAGACCTAAAGATAAGATAGGTGAGGCTGAGTAGATGACACACCAGAAAAAGAAACCCGACGGTAGAAAATCTGCGGCTACAGAGAAGGTCTAGTACAAGCATCAAAGCATTAACGCATGCCACCCAAAAGTTGCGAAGATCCTGGAAATAGTCATTCAGGATCCAGACATTGAGGTCTACAGAGAGTACATGAGATAACATGCCATCATCTACAAATTTATGGGCATCTGGCCATCTGAAAGAGCTCTTAAAGGTTGGATCCAAGCCAAATTGAACCCCAAAGGTGCAATAGAACTCCAGCTTTGTCTGGAAGGATTCTTCACCATAGTTTTTTCTCTCCTGGAAGACAAGGACATAATTTTTGAAGGGGGGCCGTATTTTTTCAACTCTGTTGGCCTATACATGAGATTCTGGAAGGAGAAATTTACTCCTGAGAAAGAGGATTTCACTTGTGTCCCAGTCTGGGTTATACTTTATTCTCTCCCTACGGACTATTAGGCACCTTCGGTTCTCCAAGCCATTGGAAAAAGTCTAGCAGAATACATCAAGATGTCAAAAGGTACAAAGAATGGACATTATATCTCATATGCTCAGATCTGTGCCTATATTGATGTCTCTGGTGCCCTTCCAGAAGGCATCAATCTAAACTTCAGAGATGAAGCATGGACTCAAGCGGTGGACTACAAACACATACCTTTTCATTGTCAGAAGTGCCACGAGCATGGTCATATCTTTAGAGATTTCCCACAGAACCGGCCATCCCCAAAATAAAATCAATTTGGTAGGAAGGACGAGCAAGGATTCATCAAAGTGAGTCACAAAAACAAGCAAAGTAGAAGGAGCAACACAGGAAGAGAAGCTCCAAAGCAAGCACAAAAAAAAAAATATGATATCCTCTCTTCCATAACAAAGGAAACATGAAAACATAGCAACAACAAAGAACATAACAAGGAAATGGACACAAAAATGGAGAACACAATCACTCTCTCTCAAGAAGAACAAGCAACACAGGAAGAAAATGACATGGATTTCACACAGGACCTACCATTGTTAGAGGAAAAAGCAATAGAGGAAATCCTGATGGGTATGGACTGGCAGAAGATCTCAAAGGAATGGACACCAAAAGGTTTCGAAGGAATACCAGAAGATTACCTACAAATAATTGAAGAAGCATATAGTCTTCAAAAAAAAATTCAAAAGAAAAGAGAACACCAAAGCAAGGGGAAGAACCAAGCTGGCGGAATCAAAGCAAACCTCAAAGCCAACAACCAGATCAAAAAGGGGCAACCAAAGAGAAGGGATTGGAAAACAAATAGTCAACACCTCCAAGAGCTCGGCAGTAGACTAATCAATTCGGGAAAGGTAAAGGTTCTTTCTCTTACTCCCAATATTTTATTATGATCTGCACATCTTGGAAGATCAGAGGACTCAACAGTCCTACAAAAAAATGGATCCTCAAATCCAAAGTTACCTCAGGAAAAACTGATATTATAGTGCTACAAGAAACAAAAAGTGGACTGTCCGAAATGACGGCCATTCAACAAGCCTAATTTATAAAGAAGTACAATCATTTAGCTATTGTGGCCTCTGGCACTGCTGGAGGCATAGAAATGTTCTAGAAATACTCAAAGTTTCATCTGATAGACTCCTTTTCTTCCAGGCATGCCCTCACTACGATTCTCCAAATCATGGGAACTAAAGAAAAGCTATGTATCACCAACGTCTATGGTCCTCCTACGGTTCATGAGCGTCATGCCTGGCTCAACCATCTCAAAAGATTTCTCTAGCCTCTTAGTCATCAGTACCAACTCTTGGCTAGTGACTTCAATATAATCCTAAATTTGGGTGAAAAAAAGGGCGGGCTCCGCAGACTAGACTCGGACTCTCTGGCTTTCCAAAGCATGGTAGATGACTTGGGCTTTATAGATACCCCCACTAAAAATGGAATCTACACCTAGAATAACAGGAGAGGAGGTGAGCGTCAACTTGCCTCCAGACTTGACCGCTTTCTCCTCTCATAAGATTTATTCCTCTCCTCTCTGGAAACAGAAGCCAGCATAGCTCCGCAAGTTGGCTCTGATCATTGGATGATTTTTTTAACCATTAAGATCTCTGAAAGACCGAAGAATGCACCCTTCAGGTTTGAGGCATTCTGGCTCTCCCACCCTGATTTCCAAGATAGAATTAAGGAATGGTGGACCATATCGCTCCCTCAGCATGGCAGCAAGATGCAAAGCTTCCATCAAAGACTAAAATTCATCAAGCAATAATTAAAAAAATGGAACCAGAAAACCTTCGGAGATATCACAACGGAGAAAAAAGTGATAGAATTAAAAATGAGATCACTTCAACAAATAATCATTCAAAATTGATTGATAGAGGAAATCAAACAGGCAGAAATGGAACTTCAAAAAAAATGGGAGGTAAGGGCCTCCCAAGAAGAAACCCTTTGGAGACAGAAATCCAGAATTAGTTGGCTCAAGGATGGGGAGAAAAACATTGCCTTCTTCCAAAAATCAATGATCCAACATAGAAAGCACAACCGGATTCTCAACCTCAAAAACAAGGAGGGTCTTTTGCTTAATACCCACTAGGAAATCGAGGAAGAATTACACTAGCACTTCTCAAGTCTCCTCAAAGAAATAAATCAGCACAACGAGGAACACATCAAGAAGATCACCAACAACATCTCATCCATCTTAACTAGAGAACACAATCAGATGTTGTTAAAAAAAATAACCATGGAGGAGGTGGAAGCAGCGATACAGTCAATGCCAAATGGCAAGGCACCAGGGCCTGACAGCTTCACCATCAACTTCTATAAAGCTTGCTGGAGCACGATTAAGGAAGATGTCTATGACATGGTGGAGGAATCAAGGATGAAGAAATCCATCTTTCCTTCCCTCAATGCCACTTTTCTGGTGCTCATACCTAAATCAGACAGGGAAGACTCTCCTGATCACTTCAGACCCATTTCTCTCTGTAATGTAATATACAAGATTATCTCCAAGGTTCTCGCCTCTCACATCAAACCTCTCTTGCCTCTCCTTATCTCAGTTAATCAAATGAGGTATGTTGAGGGCAGAAAAATCATGGATAGCATAATTCTCTCTCATGAAGTTATTCACTCTCTCAAAGACCAGGGCAAACAAGGTATACTAATTCAACTTGATATGTCCAAAGGTTTTGACAAGACTAACTGGAACTACATCAGACATATGTTGGCCACCTTTGGATTCAACAATGACTGCATCAAATGGATTATGGCTTTGGTTTAGGGGGATTTTTTCTCCATTCTCCTCAATGGTTCCCCCACCTCAATCATCAACCATTTGAGGGGCATCAGACAAGGAAATCCTCTCTCACCATTCCTCTTTGTCATCATGGCTAAGGCTCTAGGCAGGTCCATCTATGTAGCCTCCTCTAGAAATCTTATCTCTGCTCTCAATCTCTAACCCCCCCTCCCTCCCATTTCCCACCAGTAGTTTCTGGACGATACACTCCTTATGGGTAGCCCTACATCCAAGGAGGCCCATGATTTTTGCAGAATTATTTATGACTTCACCCTTGCCTCTGGATCCTCCGTCAATGATTCCAAGTCGAAAATATTCTTTCTCAACACTCCCACTGCCAGCCAAAACCAAATCACCAAATTCCTAGGATTTCAGAAAAGCAGTTTCCCCTCGAAATACTTGGGCGTTCCCCTGACAGACAAACCTCTAGCTTGCTCGAACTAGGAACCCCTCATTTCCAAGCTCAAGAAAAAGATCTCCAATTGGACCTTTCGCTCCCTAAATCTAGCAGGAAGGTTAGTCCTTCTCCGCTCTGTTCTTCAATCCATGCCTCTATACCAACTCTTATCCTTAGCTTCTCCCTTCTCCATCTCAAACCAGATTAGATCCATTCAAAGAGATTTCCTCTGGAAAGACAAAGCCAACAATGGAAAATGGGCCTTTGTGGCCTGGGAAAAAGTTTGTATGCCCAATAAAGAGGGTGGTCTTGGACTTCATGATCCAGGAATCGTGGGCAAGACTCTGGGAACCAAGACCTAGTGGCGTTGGCTCACTAATCCTTCCACCCCCTGGGCCTTGCTCTGGAAAGCTAAATATGCCCCCACACACCCTTCAGAATCTCTTATTAGGCTCTCAGGTAACCTCAGAGCCTCCCCTATCTAGAATTAGGCATGGGACAATAGATCGCTCATTCAAAATCACAGCTTCTGGGAGATAGGTAATGGTGAGAATGCTCTGTTTTGGGCGGATGCTTGGGAGAAATGCCCTAAAATTGACTTGGAAATTGACAGGCCAGCCAGAAGGCAACTGGAAGCTCAAAATAAACACAAAGTCAAAGACTATTGGAAACTCTTGGGATTCTCCGAGTGGAGGGAATGGGTGGACATCAAAGACATTATCCCTATCCCTTTCCACCAGCCGATGAACTTTCTTGCAGAGGCACTAAAGAATATGAAAATTCAAAAGGAAGAAGGACCAGACATCCTACGATGGGGCACAAATGCAGTGGGGAGATTAAATATCAAAGAAGCTTATAACATCTTGCAAAGCCCCACCCCTATTCCAGAAGATAACAAATGGAAAAGTCTATAGAACAGGAACCATTGGCCGAAGATCACACTCTTTCTTTGGTTGGTTATGCACACGAAAATTATAACTTGGGATAATCTATTGAAGAAAGGTTTCATAGGACCCTCCGTGTGCATGCTGTGTCACTCTGAAGCGGAAAAAACCAATCACATCCTCAACACCTATCATTTTTCATCCAACATTTGGTCCTGGTTCCTTCTTGTCTTCAAAGCCTCTGATCACTCTCACGATTCCATTCACCCCTCTTTGGAAAATTGGCGTCCTACCTTCTCCAATAAACCCCTCATAAATTTAGCTTGGAACCTCCTTTCGGGAATCATCTACTGGGCCCTTTGGAAGGAACAGAGCTCACGCATTTTCAAGAGTAAGGCCTCAAATGAAGAACAACTCTCCACAAAAATTAAATGCACTCTGCACGAATCGACCTCCATTTCCAAACTCCAAAACCCTACTCACCCTCGCTCGGTGGATGAATGCAGAATCATTTCCCTTCTCAACCTCCTCCCCCCATCATGCACCCTTTCCCCTGCCGACTCTATCCCTTCCCTGTCGTTGTCCATTTGGCATCCTCCCTATTATAAATTCACCAAGCTCAATTATGATGAAGCGCCCAAGAAAAACCCAGGCATGGATGGATTTGGTGGAGTTTTTCACAACTCTCAGGAATCCACCCTCTGGATTTACTATGGAAATCTGGAGCACACCACTAATAATGCAGTGGAGCTCCACGTGTTGGCTCACGGATTGGAAATTTCCAAGCACAAAAACTACTTGCCCCTTCTTGTTGAGGGTGACTCCAATGTCGCTACCCAATATTGCATGAAGCTTCAATAAGGGCCGTAGCGTCGCTCAGGTTTCTGACTGCTGGCATATCAACAAAATCCTACATAAAATCAAAGCGAGTATAGGGGAATCGAGAGGAGTTTCTTTCACGGAAGTCATAAGGGAGGAAAATAAGTTGGATGATTACCTTTCTAACCAAGGCGTAAAGTCCACGACTAGACTTTTTTCTTTGGACTGGAACACAATGAATTCTCCAATGGTAAAAACCTCTTACATGAACATTAACAAAACAGGCCTTCAAAAGGCATTGTTCTTGTCAGAACCACCATCTCCTATCACTCATGATGACCTGGTACACAATACTCCCTCTCACGGTTGATCATGTGGGTGGCTTGTCCTTAGTTTTCTCACCCTGGTATGCCTCCACTCAAGGCCGTTACTCCAAGACAGCCTCCATCACACTTTCTTGCATGAAAAATAGATATTTGCGTTCTCCTCACTCCCCTTTTCTCACCCCATTAAATTCCCCTCACCTCACCTTCATCCCTCATTATTTCCCTCTATTGTGCTCCCCTCTTACCCTACGTAGTAGATACAACTTCCAGCTCTGGCCACTTCCCTCCATATCTCTGAGCAAGAAGTTTTCCATGGATCCCCATCGTCTCCACCCTCCTCCCCAGCCTCGGTGTGGTCACAACACCTACTGGATAATCCTTTCCATCACCCGGTCACGAGAGTGAGACCTTGGAACGCAATGCTACTCGCATCTTCGCGGAGAACACTTCAGAGCCGGTGTAGGAAAATCTGGCTGGTATGGAAGCGAAGGCCTCTACCCGTCCCAGGTCTACCCCCTCGTAATCGGTTGAAAATTATTTCCAATGGATCCCAGACCCCGCTCTAACTAGGAGCTGAAAACCTTTATATTCGTGCCATCGATCTGCATTGGCACACCAAATAATTACTCGCTATAGCGATCCAGGAGCAGAACAGTGCTAGCAAAAGGTTGGAAAGGAAGATGGATGCATTGTCGAACAAATTTGAAGCTTACATAAAAGCGATTCACCACCTCTTCTTCATTGACAGCTCCTCCCCCCACTATGATCTGCTGAAACGTAGCTTGTTCAAGCAGCATCAATTGAACCCTAGAGTCAAGGAAGAAGTTCATGCCAAGGGGAATCTGTAGGAAGCTGGTCCATCACACCGCAATCTCCTCGACCTGGAAGAAGGGACCTCGGATTTCCTGATAGGTGCGGAGGACTATCTCAATGATGAAGAAGAGGTGCACCCCCCTCGAGTCCGTAAATCTCTTTGTTTCTGCTGGTATTTTTTGTTTTCTGTTTGTATGAAGCTTACTCAGCTCGCAAGATCAAATGATCTTTTTTCCAGTTCCAGGAATACTTCTCTCTTTTGCAGTTATATTATGTTTTCATGTCTCCCCACTCAGCTCTTCTCCCTTGTATCCCTCTCATTGAGTGTGGGCTCGACTCTGCAAACTTGTTGGACTCTGATCTTCAGCCTCTAAGGCTTTTCTTGTACGATATTTTTTTCTACTTAATGTGAATAGATCTTCCAAATTTACAAATAAAAAATAAACAACCCAAACATCAAATATGGTCATCAATTTATTTAGATCTGTAGTTATTTGACCAAGATAAATGCTACTAAATCTAGATCTATGTAGTTAAAGACATTAAACAACAAATAAAAGCAATATTTTCTCCATGCATGCAATATACAAGACAAGAATATTTTTAAAGAATTTTGTATTTATGACACTTGGGAAGGGATTACCAGTATCCCTCAATGGGATGGGTTCTTGTATGTCCTCGGTGCTTCAGATCTAAGATCTATCTCTCTTGATGGTGTAGAAAACCTAGACAAAAATGGAACTCAAAGGGAGTTCACAAGAAAAAAGATAGAAAAATATGAAAATGATCGAGGATCAAAGTCAGACCAAAAGTATGGATCTAGATTGATCTTTAGGCAAGAAAAGGTAGTGAATGAATGGAAAAACCCTTCTATTTATAACAAAATATTGAGTTAGTATAGATATTGGTGCATACTTAAAATATTATTAACCAAATCTAGATCCAACTTTTATGGAATATTTAATTATTTTTGTTGGAGCGAAAAAGAATTTGAATTTGGTCAAATCCCTTTATTTGTAAATAATAAATAAATAAATTATTTATTTATTATTTTAAGAATGTGATTGAGTAATAATTAAATAAATAGTGATTTTTTCAATTATTTATAGATTATTTAGTCAAATTTAACAAGGAATATTATTTAAATAATGTTTAAATAATTATTCCTAGAAAATAATAAGATAAATAGTGATTTATATAATTAATTTTCCTGTTTTGGGTTAAATATGACCAGGAATATTAATTAAAGTGTTGATTAATTAATTATTCCTTGAGGAAAATCACACAAAAAATGATTTATTGAGTATTTCCTCATGGGGTTTCTTGTTTAGACCATAAAAAAATTAACAAATTATGGATTACTAAGCTACTTCTCATAGTGAAAGAAATTTTACTAGGGTAAAATTGGTTTTACATGGTGTACTTTGGTCCATCTAATAGTAACAATTTAGAAGACCAAAAATTGGTGTAATGGATTTCCCCCCAGCTTGTGAGTGTTAGGAGTTGATCGTATGACCGAAGTACGTTGTAAGAACTCAATCACTAGACACTGAAGGGGGAGTTAGAGAGAGAGAAATATAAGGTAGACGAAAGCGCGAGAGGACAAGACCCTGAGGAGGTGAGACTTACAAGTGTGACAAGCCTCTTTTATGATTGAGTACCTGTTCTACATGAGGCGGGGGAGGCATACCTATGCCCGTTGAGATAACAAAGTACAAAGAATAATGCATCTAGTCAACAAGGGACTGAACTATATAGTACATGCTGCAATAAAAATGGGCCAGATTAAAATATGATAATGTATTCCACATACGTACTATGCCTAGGACAACAAACATGTTTTATAAAATAATATCTGAGTAAATGATATATAACTACAACCAAAGAGGCCCTGTAAAACAGGAAAGGGCTCTAGAATTCTAAATGATACATGCAAACTAAAAGACGTTGCAAGCAGCTGAGGCCGGAAACATCAAATCTATGGAGTTACATCCAAGGCTATAATAGAGAGGTCATATGAGCATGTGGGGGGCCTACCTGAAGGGACACCCCATCATGAGGTCTGAAGCATCTCACACACACTCGGGAATCACTGGTACAATCTGCTACACCACTGAACCATCAAGTATACGGATCTCAATCATGTCGTAAGGAGTTGGAGCTGAGAAACAATCAAGTCAAAGGGCAATAAAGGGTACCTTTGCTTGATCCGAGGCACCGAACAAGAGTGGCAGCTCACTACAAGAAAAAAGGACATTGGTGAGGGGCGAAAATGGTCACCATAAGCTTATTGGTGAGGGTCAAAAGATCCTTCATCACCAAAAATTGAACGTCACCAAAGGTGGCATCGCCGAAAGTATAGGTGTTGTGGTGACATTCAAGGTCCGTCACCAATAATGATTTATAATGATGGATAGTGACCGTCACCATTTCATATGAGCAATGGTGACGGACAATAGCCTCCATCACCAAAAAACTGAACGTCACCAAAGGTGGCGTCGCTGAAAGTATGTGTTGTGGTGACATTCAAGGTCCCTCACGAATATTGATTATAATGACGGATAGTGACTGTCACCATTTCATATGAGCAACAACGATTTTTTGTGATGGACCTTTCATGACCATCACTATTGGTGCATATATATGGCGACGTTCATTGACCGTCACCATAAACTCATTGGTGACATCAAGGTCTGTCACAAATAATGACTATAATGACAAACAATGACCCTCACCACTTCATATCAACAACAAAGGTTTACGATGAAAGACATTTAATGGTCATCACTGTTGATGCGTATATATGGTGGCATTCGTTGACCGTCACCACTTCATATTTTGGCGAGGGTTGAAAAATGTCACCATAAGCTCATTGGTGATGGTCAAAAGAGCATCCGTCACCAAAAACTGATTGTCGTCATTCCCTATGAATATGAGGGCACGATGGAATCGAACCACCAACCTCATGCTTGTAAAGAAAGTGCTCTTCCATTAAGCTAGCACCCTTTAAAGAATTAGACTTTAAACTATCAATTTCCCCTAAAGGTGCAAAGATACACCAAAGGAATAGAAAATCTAGGAAGATCAAAAGTTGCTAGAAATAATATGTTCAATATACATAATAAAAACACAATAAGAATAACTTTTGATATAATCTAACAAATCATGTACTACGTAGGAGAATAACTCCAAAGCACAACTAGAAATTTGAATCACAACATAATAATATAAAAGAACATGCAACAGGAAAGAAACAACTACACGGTTTGAGAAATATGAACAATCTATGGGCCTGTTCTTATATATTGATATAGATAATGAAATAGAAATCTAGATTTATAAAATTCAAGTATTACACAAGAATGTCTTGAACAAATATCAATATGTAAAATAATATTTTTTGCATTTGGATTTACCTTGCAAAACCTCGAGAAAAAGTTTCCACATAAACAACCAATAAACATAAAAACTTGGACCTCAAGAGCACTAGAGAGTATTCAAAGCAAATGATGAAAAACTTATCTAGAAAGAACTGAGAACCCTCTAAAGTAAACCATACATTTATCATCTTGACTAGTACACTTGCAAAAAGAGATCAGAATAAATTATGAACTATTTCACCAAAAAACAGTGAATTTTTCCACTAAAATACAGTTTCAAATTAATCACTAGCATGACGCTAACTTCTCTGCAAAAATAGGGAAGTTTCAAGACAATGTATAATAGCTTGCATGGCAATCGTGTTGATAAAACCTTCCAAGGAATAAGACCACAACATTCAACAAGAGTGCCATCATACTTAATACTATCAAAGAGTGGTCAATAGAAAAAGTGAATTGACGGACCTTCATAACTTGCATTGGTTCCTTATCCTTCATCCAACCCTAAAATTTTAGACCAAGTTTAACATTTTGAAGGAAAATTAAGAAAAGTCACATGATCTTGTGAAATAAGATTTTTATCACTACCATTAACTATAATGCAACAATTTTGCACAAACAAAGCATCCTTGTCTAAAGTGAAGTAGTCAGTGATGATTAAGACTAATTGTAGGCTTAGAATAGTTTTTCCATTTTTTTTTGAATTGTTATCATTACCATACTTAGTAGCAGAGGCATTCCCACCATGGATTGGGAAGTCCACAAAAACCACTTATGTAACTGGGATTGTTGACTATAATAATTTTAAACTTCTCCTTCCTTTTGCTCAGCCACTGAAATATGTGTTGAGAACTCTTTGCTTAAGACATCCCTCATTAGAATGGGCAGACCATTAGTGATAATAACAATATTCTCGTAACATTTCCACTATCACTAAAATTTCTTTTGTGCTAAAATTTAGAGTTATGGGTATCTTTGTCATGCCTTGTAAACAAATGAAGATGACAAGGGGAAGGAGCAGAAGAAGACGGATTAGAAAGCATCCACTGAGAGGAGCTTGAATTGTTGTCAATGATGCTCCATCTTTAGGGATCACTTCTATAACTTGCTTTAAATATTCAAGGCAAGCCAAAAATCCTTGCTCCAATGAACTGAGTGCATGCAAAGTCCATCTTTTGTTGAATATGAAACAAGAGATACTTGATAAAATTGAAACATTAATCCCCAACGATGAATTTTTCAATATACTAACGAACAATTAAAACCAACAATTGTCAAAGAGGCAGCCATCACTAAGTATCTCCTTCCTAAGAGGTTAGAAACATTGTCTAATAACTAGTTTGTAGAAGCCATCGAAATCACCCAAAAGGGACCACATTGCACACATCATGTTGAGTTGTGGGAGAAAGAATCTTACATTAGAATGCACCCTTTTGTGAGAGTAACGACATTTTGGAGAAACAAAAATGCCTATGATAAGTGATATACCTATTGGAGGTATAGAAATGTTACCAGTAGATAAGGAGGTTGGTCCAGACCCCAAGATATATCTAGGGAACAACCCCAAACCTGAGTAGCTCTGTGGTTATGGTAGAAACATTGAGAAGGAATGTGAAGGCAAAAGTCTTGCAATCAGACTAAACTCACAGGATAACTACGAACCAAGAGTGAAAAAGTTTTGGACATTTCCTTACTCTAAAAAGGCTAGAAGCTCATGCAATAGTAGAAGGTTATTTTGTTGGGAAAAGAGAATGTTATGTGCATCTTGCAGATGCAAACTGCTCTTGCAAATAATGGGAAAAAGGGCTTGCAAAAATATGCCATGTGTGCAGCATCAACGCACACAACATTCTCTTTTTCCCAATGCACTAACCTTCTAATTGTGGCCAAATAGCACTGGGTCATAGTGGCAAGGATTTCAGTAGCAGGCACTTACCATATCTTCCACAATTTGCGCTATTGTACCAGAACTAGATCTTGGACCTACGCTAAGATGTGAGGTGTTTCCACAGCAAGACATCAAGCAACGTGTTTAGCATTCAGAGCTGACAAACTTGAGAAACACCTTGACCAGGGAGAAATAGTCAAAAAGAAACAAACAAATAATAATAGTAATAACTCTAGAAGATTATAAATAGGAAACCCTTCTATCACTGCACTGGAGGTGCAGGCCTTCAATTTTTTTATTTTTCATTATAATCTGCACAAAATCCCTCCAATCCTAGCCTGTCACATTTTTTTCATTTAGCAACAATTAAAGCCTTTTTCATTTGGTCATATATGAATCCCAATGGACAGCTGGTATTATATATGCCATACATAGCAATTAGGAAGTCAAAACAAGTAAATTCAATGTTTCAACTGTAACTTCTTATCAGGAAATGTTAGTTACAATAACAACAATAGTATGCCAATTGCATAAGACATATGTATCTCCTGTGGAAAGGCTGATTGTAATCCTCGTGTGAGCCAAAATCTCAATAAATAGCAACATAAAGAACTAATATGCAGCGGAATTTTTGTAGAATCTATTTTATAAATGGGAAAGTTAGTGAATTATGGAATAACATATCATGCGTACTACCTATTTAGTTTCTTACCCTGCAATATCTACTATCATTTACAGTTTCTTTATTATTTGGGTACAATGCTCATTTTATCTAGAATTACAGTGAGATAATTGTCCGATAGTTGGTCATATTACAGTAGGAACGTCATCAATATAGGAAATCTAGTTTTTGACTGAAAATGAGAGCAGGGCATAAGGAAAATCATGGCCACAAGGTAAAACTATGATTGACAACTTCTTATTGGAATGTATATTAGTTGGATTTAAATACAAACTATGATTATTTGTGGTAATACTATGGATGTTGGAGAATAGACATTCAAGAAAGTATTGTCACTGTAACACGTCTACAATGTAGGTGTAGATCCTTTTTCACCTTGGTTTCTATTTTCTATAATGGCTTGTAGTGGTAGCATGATGTGTGCATTAGATATTTTCTTCCAATGTTCTAGTGAACTTGGTATTTTCAAGAGGGTCATAACCTGTTAGGAGAGAACTTATTTTTTCATAAGAGGCATTCCTAGAAACAATTGGTCAATAGGCCAATCTGCAAGACAAAATTATAATATATGTTGTGACTTCTCCAAAGCTTGAAACTTATTCACTGGTTGATACTTCACTAGTTAGTCAAAAATGCAACAGCCTTCAGAAACCAAAACACAATGGTGACTTACAGGTCATGTTTACATTATGTTAGTACAAGCTTAGTCTATTCAGAGGCCTACCATATGCAAAAAAAAAGATATTTGCAAAGAAGCTTGCCATGTGCACTATTGGAATTTTAGGACAAATGAAATAGTTAGTTTATGTATCTTCAGCAATTTTGAATTAGGAAAGAAGCCCTTAAAATGTACATCCATCATAAGACTAGGCCGAGTTCAATCTAGTCAAGTGTGTTGCTGCTTGCACACACTTGTTATTTAATTTTCCCGTCTTAGGCCTTAGAAAACTAACATAGTAAATGTATAAGAGTTCCCAAAATAAGTGTCTAAGTGAGATGGAAGACATGTGAGAAAATTCAAGCTAGCCTATCCATGTTCACCCATTATTGGGCTTCTTTGGGATTAATAGTTGAGGAAATTTTTTCATCACTGTGGGACTCAGAAAGTATGCCAACTTGTAAGATTAAATAACATTGCAACACCATGAGAGTCATATAGAATTGTTGAACTGATGCTGACCAGTTTAGCATATTAGTAGGAGACAACTTAGCAACTTCTTAGTATCATGTTGCATGAAGAATTGACTCGAACCTAAGTTTTTGAGGCAACTAATATACTGCCCAAATCATGTCCTTTAGGAGACAAATTTTTCACATTAAGTGTGTGAGAGAGCGAATGGGTATCATATTCACATGGATTGATACATTAGTCCAATTTATATTTTCTTATCTTTTCCTAAAGGCTAATATCAGTAAATGCGAACATGAGAGTGGGTGCCCTCACGTTTGAAGAGACAAATCTAGAGGGATTGTGTTAAAGTCTAGTTAAGTTAATCATTCTACCCTCATGCTTAATGGAAATAAACATTTCACATGATTCATGTCATATGTGCCCAAGGTTTGAAAACACTAAAGTTTAAACTCCCAACATGTCCTTTATGAAAGTGAGTGCCCTCACATTTGAAGAGACAAAAGAAGAGGGATTGTGTTAAAGACCATTTAAGTTAATCATTCTACCCTCATGCTTAATGGAAATAAACATTTCATATGATTCATGTCATATGTTCCGAAGGTTTGAAAAAACTAAAGTTTAAACTCCTAGGATCTCATCATTCCCTCTAGTTGAAGGAAGAAGAAATTTGAAAAGAAACATTGATCTCTTATAGTCACTCGTACCTTTCTTATTTCACCTTTGCACTTGAAAATTTGATGGCTTAGGAGTTGAACATAAAATTAAGTGGTATGTTCAACATATAGTTGAGGTTGTTTGACCTTTTAGGAAACTATGCAACGATGAGTGCTTTCTATGTCCAAGATTATAATGATCCATTTTAGATGAATCTCTTAGCTTTAGTGGTCCTAAGATTTTTAAATATTTATATTAAGTTAAAGGTAAATTTTATTGAAAAATATAGCATTTCTATGGCATCATAGGTATGGGCACCTCAACTTGACCTATCTCTCTCAGTTGGCATGATATAAACTAGTAGATGGACTTTCGAACATTTTGTAGAAGATCCACAGAGTTTGCAGAGCTTGTCAGGCAGGGAAGCTACATTGAATACCATTTTATGAAGGACAAGCTTGGAGAGCGTAGAGGGTCCTTCAGTTAGTACTTTCAGACATATGTGAACCAATGAACATGACATCAACCATTGGTGCTAGGTACTTCCTTCCGTTTGTTGATTATTTCAGTAGAAAAATGTGGGTATATTTTCTATAATTAAATATTATGTGTTTAATGAATTTCAAAAGTTCAAATAATTAATAGAGAAACAATTAGGTTTTCATATTTCCTCTCTTAGATATGATACTGGTGGGGAATTCTACTTAAAATATTTCAATAAATGTTTTGCTAAACATGGGATCCAAAGACAATATTGGATGAAAACACATTTCAAGACCTTGTGGCGGCCATAAAATAAGAAGAAGCTCCCACCCCTCTTGAAGATGATAACAATATCACTAAAAGGGATCCTCCAAATTCACAAGATTAGTTCAAACTACTTTGTGACCAACATAGCCCCACAGCCAACCCCATCCTCATTAAAGAACTGGTATGTGTTGATGTATGTGTCCTAGATTCTATGAAATATTTGCATAAAAAAGGGAGCATAATAATAATTTTCACCATTGTGAGGAGGCTAGTCATGATGTCCAACATGATAAAGAACTTTGGAGTAAGTATGAAGATGGGTTGTGTTTTCTATGGCTTGGTCAATGCAACCAACATCAACATCATACTCTCCTTCCTCTTTTCCCTTTCATGTTCACCATGAGTCGATATTGTTTCCCCAATCTCTTTGTCGTGGCCATGTAATTGGGATGCCACACCACTTCTATCATGCTAAGATTCCTTCCAGGCCCTGTACATAGGTCTACCTCCTGGTAGAACGTTTTCCAGGATGACCTGTTCACCATCAATTAGAAAGCTCAAAAACAAGTTCACATGGAGCTGTGAATTGAACTCAAATTCCTCATTCAAGATGGCTCACAAGCATGGTCAGATGGAGCTATGTGTTGGGTTTGGGTTCCTCATTCTTCAAACACTCCCTTACTACTTGACAGGGACCTGTTGCTCCGTAACCATTATTTTTTCTTTTGTAAGTTCGATTAAAGTTTTGAATTTCTCATGTCAAGTTTACATGCTTATGTCCAGTTTCTATTGAGAATGAGGCAAATGGTTCTTCAATTTGAAATTCTCTGAAGTCTGTGTAGAGAGGTTGGGAGCATTCTCTGAAGGCTCCAACTTTTGTGAGAAAGATTCCAAGTTTTAGGTTGGGGTTTTCTACTTTTCTTTGTACGTTCTTACTGTGGGAAATGGTGGTACAAAGCCCAACATCCCACCATTGGTGTTGATCAATTCGATGAAGTTGATCCTAAAGAGAAGGTTTAGAAATCCTCCTTCAATTGGTGGATATTTACTGTGTTTTTGGGAATGATGTTTGCAGACAGTTTTCTAATATACATCCAATATCGTGTGGGATTCACTGTAGGTTATGCGATACCTACACTGGGATTGATTATATATCTCATACTATTCTTAATTGGTACTCCATTTTATAGACATAATGTTCAGAATGGAAATCCATTCAATCGCATTGCTCAGGTAATTGTTGCAGCAGTTCGTTAGTGGAAATTTATTGTGCCATTAGATCCCACCAAAATTTATGAGGTTGACCCCAAAGAGTATGTTGCTAAAGGAAAATTCCCCATTTCTCATACTCCGGTTTTGAGGTGAGTTCAACCATGAGTAATTTTCATTATCAGTTGACTATATTTTGAATTATGATTAATAGTAGACAAACCCTAGTTGTAATTGTTGAAATCAATCATCATGATTTTTTGAGAGTAAATAGTATTAGTGTCACAACCATCTTTTATGTTATTAGTGTTAGTCTCATTTCTCATATGTTTTTTTTTTTCTACTAGTTGATTATATTTATCATATAATAACATAATTATCATGCTTGATTATTATTATAACATAATTATTTTTCATCCTGATGAAATACAGTTAGCTTTACCTATTCATTCAAAAGAAATGAATTAATTTTCTATCCATGTTTATAAAATTAATTTTTCCATAACTTCACTAGTGCACTATTATTTAGTCTAATTTCCTTTTTCTACTTTGTAGATATTTGGACAAAGCGATGAAGGATGGCTCAACCAGTCGGTGGAAGTTGTGTCCTGTAACCCAGCTAAAAGAAACCAAGCTTATGCTCAAATTTCTTCCAGTGTGGGTGTTTTTATTGATACCAAGCACCTTGATTTCACATGTAAGCACATTATTCGTAAAGCAAGGAACGACATTGAACATACATATGGGTTCTCACTTTCAAATCCCTGCAAGCTCGCTTACATCGGAGAATGTCCGAAGTTAAGTAGATAGAAGGTTATTTTTTCTTTTGTAAGTTTTATTAAAGTTTTGAATTTCTCATGTCAAATTTACATGCTTATGTGCAGTTTCCATTGAGAACGAGGCAAATGGTTCTTCAATTTGACATTCTCCGAAGTTAAGTAGACAAAAAGACACATATAGATGGCCATAATGAAAACATAGACTTGTATAATTAAATAAAATAGTTGATAATAATTAAGATCCTTGCTCAAGTAAAATAAGATCTAAAAATTAAGGTCCTTCAAAATCTTCCTAACTACATAATGTATTGTTCCCAATATATACGTTCCTGATAATATTTTGTTTGAATATGGTGCCTCTGTGTGCTTCATAATATTTTGTTTGAATATGGTTCCCTCCCACCATCTGTCTGTGTGTGTTTTCATTCCTCACTCGATTCAATCAAATGGGTATGCCACCATTTCTTTCTTCATTCGCAACCTAACCAATCACTGTGTTTCTAGCAAATCCTATAGCACCATTTACATCTGGGCCATTGGTTTGATCGTGGGAAGAAAAAAGCGAAGAGGACGAGAAAGGGCCAGCAAAATAAAATATATCATCATGGAAATAAATTTCCTACGTGATAGATATCAAGATGTTTCTATCTACCTCAGTCAAATGGATAAGGAAAGACATTGGTAAATTGGAAAACTACTTCTATTTTATATTGCAATCCAATCACCATCCCATCAAAGAAAAACTAATTATTTAAAATCTTCCTAACTCATACAAAAAGACCTCGTCTCATCACAATGCATGCAAAATAGAACTCTGCCAAAATACTAAAACTGTGATATGAGATAAAGTAATTGAACCCAAATTAAAATCAGCACAATTAACTTTTACTATGAATTAAACTAAGCCCAATTATCTTTTACTAAAAAATTATTGCCAGATTCGAAATAAAAACACAACACAGAAAAGTGAGACCCTGCCACATTACTCCCACATTACTCAGCAGTCTAACTGAACCCAAATCAAACTATGCTTTATTAACTTTTACATATAAATAGATACTAAAAAATTATAAAAAATTATTGCCAGATTTGAAATAAAAACAGAACACAGAAAAGTGAGACCCTACCACATTATTAACTTTTATATATAAATAGATACTAAAAAATTATTGCCAGATTCGAAATAAAAACAGAACACAGAAAAAGTGAGACCTGCCACATTACTCAGCACTCTAACTCAAATTATAAAAAATTATTGCCAGATTCGAAATAAAAACATAACACAAAAAAGTGAGACCCTACCACATTACTCAGCAGTGTAACTGAACCCAAATCAAACTATGCCTTATTAACTTGTATATATAACAGAACATAGAAAATTTATTCCCAGATTCCAAATAAAACAAATTTAGACCGTGCCAAAATAGTAAGCAGTAATTAAGTAACTGAGCCCAAATCAAACAATGCCTAATTAACTTTTATATATAAACAGTAACTTTCATTTTATTTCAGAAAGCTTATGAATGAAGAATATGTACCGTTAAGATGAACAGGGTGCCCTCTCCCTCATAGGGATCAATGATGAGTGCCTCATCTATTGAAGACCTCAATAATATCCTTCTAGCTGTTAATTTCCAAACAATCCACAATGGCGATACAAGAATCAAAATTTGGGTAGTGCATGTCCTTCAATAATATCCTTCTGAGCTCCAAAGTAACGAAAAGAACCACGGTAAAAAGACCTTGTCTCATCATAATGGGAATAAACCCCTTGTAAAGAGCCATAGGACCTTCCACCTTGATGGTCTTCATAGCATAGTCAAGGGCTCCAGAATAAGGTGTCGACTCCTGATAGAACGCATATTTGCCAGCAGTAGTTCAGAAGATACGTTGATCTGGAGTGTTCTCTCACCATTTTGTCAATCTTCCCAGCTAAAAATGAAAACAGAATCCCAATTTCTCTGCAAGATCTTCAGGATGTCACTCAAATTTTTAGGTGGATATCTTCCATATAAACTGCCAGCACAATATCATGGTAAGCTTTTTCGAATCTGCTATCTACTACTTCAGCTTTTAGGAGCATCTCTCGCACTGTTCTCTCGATTGTGCGAGCTGCCTAACAGATGGAATCTGAACCCCACATGATCACTGCCGAACAGATGGAATCCGAACCCCACATGATATATTCCTCCCTGTTTCTGCAATGTATATCTCGTTTCCTCATACAGAAGGCTGGGCAGTTATCTCTTTGTCTCTACGTCTTTCTTAGGAAGGCGACCATAAAAACAAGATTTGTGACTTCTGATTCAATAAATTTGACTCTTCCTGTTAAATAATAAAAAACATGAATGATTCTGAAACGATTTGCAGCATACCATAACTCTGAAGAAGAAAGGTCCTCTGTCCCTCTGCGTAAACTTCTGTTTCAAAAATCCCACCAGCACCCAGATCTTCGGGAATGGACCAAAATGGACAGACATTTGTTTGGAGACTCGGATTCTTCTACAGGAAAAAATATAGAGCGTAACTCCTCTATCTTCGTCCTTTTTTCAATCCTCAATCTGTTGGGTTGGTGCTGGGGAGTGCACGAGGGCCTCATCAATGCCAGTTTTGGTAGCATGATGGTTGCTGCTGCAAGATATTCTGAAGGGGCAAGCAAATCCGGCATTGTTGGGATCTCTCTTGGCAGACTGGAGCATACAGTAAGAACCCGTCAAGCAAACCAAAAGAAATCAAACAGTGAATTAAAGGTAGACTCAGCTATGCTGATGGTTGTAGTGAATGCCTGATGCGATGGGTCACACTCTGCAAGTTGGGAAACAGAGCTAAAGCGCAGCAGGCAATCAAAGAGAAAAAACAAGAAACCATTCTGAAAACAGATCAAGTGAATAGCCAAGCCATGGTCACTACGTGCCAACGCAATGTAATCTCATTAGCATATTTATCAGAAGCTAAAAGTTAAAGCCAAAGCTGTAGCACGGAAGTAAAGAATGGCCCTGTTAAATTCCTCGGCAACTGTTTTGCCAAATCTTAAATAAAAATCTAGTCGTTACTGTCATAAAAAAAAAAAAACATGAATCCGGGAACAAACAAAACTAGATCCATAAAATACAAAACCCATATATTAAACCCATGGTAAAGTATCACATTTTTTCAGGAGACTAAACCTTTAAAAGAATTAGACAACAGTGTCTTAGCCATAAACCTCCTCGGCCTCTTCGTTACCGACGCCCTCCTTGAACTTCTTGGGAGACCCTAGATCAAATATCTGTCCTCTGGTGAGCGAGCAAATGACCTTGATTACAGCAATTAGAGCACTTGTCTAGAAGTATTATGAATTTTCTAAGAGAGATGGAGGCTTTAGGGATGGGCCATCGACCGGGAATATTGTTCAGATTCGTTCTGTGGAAAGAATTGAAGCACCCGGCCTCCTTCCCGTGGAAAAACCCTCCGACAGTGGGAAATGAAAAATTTTATATTTGAAAATTTTTGATATTTTGACTTTGGGAGGGAAATGAAAAAATTGGATATTTGAAACTTTTTGATATTTTGATATGAAATGCGTTTTTTGTTTTTTGTTTTTTTTTTTATATTTATTTCTTTTAAAAATAGAAAGGTTGCAATAATGTTTTGTTTTTATGCTAAGTATTTTCATGGTATAATGGCATGAATGTTAGCATGGCCTTTTATATAACTATGCAAACAAATATAACAATATAAATTTAAAAGGTTTAGGTTGAGATAGAACAAGTGGCATTTTTTCTTTGAAATTGCAAGTTAAAAGGTTTAGGTTGAGATAGAATAAGTGATCAAAGAACTATTTAATAATTTTTTCTTTGAAATTGCAAGTCAGACAAAGGGGATGGTAGGCCCCACTACCACATCAACAAAGAGGTTTACAAGCATGGGAGGAGTTAACCATTGTTGCACCAAACAGTAAAAAAATTCCTAGCTTTGGCCTTCGCTATTTGTGAAGGGCCTAAACCCTAGATCGTGCCCATGATGGATGGGAGCATATATAGCATGTTCACATAGATCACTCAATCTTTGGATGATTGTGGATAACAACCTTCCATAATGAACATGGTTTCTTATTGGTTTTTTTCTAATCAAGCTCTTATCGTTTTCCCTTTGTTGTGTTAATTGCTTTCCCTTTGTTCTGTTAATTCTATGATTTTTAGGTGATTTATGGAATTATAATCATAAAGGTTCTTAATATCTAATATCTGGCTATTTTGGCTTAAGCCAAGCCATGTCATGTTTTTTTTGAGTTGTTCTTGTGGATGATGCACATGTGACCTGCCTTTTTTATATGAAAGACTTGTAAACAATTTTAATAAATAAGAAGCATAGAATCCAACTTAGGGGGTGAGTGGGAAGGCATGGTAGAGAATCATTTTTTACAAAGTTTTAGCATGGAGAAAAGGTCAACAAAATTTTAAAAAATATAAATTTATAGAAGTAAATATGAAGAAGGTTGAATATGTTGATTCATAGAAGGTTGAGTATATAAGGTTAAAGAGTCATTTCATATGTTTTTTGCACCTAGTTTTTTAGATAATTTGTATATCTCTCTAAAGAAATAGACTTTTTTGTAGTCTATTTGTGTGTTGATTGGCTTATAGTTGGTAAATTTTCTATTATAATTTCGAGTTTTTTGAGGTCACTCTAGTTTCCTATATACTTAGGTCTGTAGCATACTTAAATGTCCACAAATTTGATGCAAAAATCAATATTTCAGGGTCACATAAGGTAAGTGTTATGGCACTATGTTTTGGTTCATAATTGCAATGAGAGGTTTGTCAAAAATATGTACAAAATATAATTCAAAGTCAGTGATTGGGTTACTACCTTTGGTTCTTGAATTTATTCAACCTATGCACAATGAGACTGCAGCGAGAATTACTATCATATGTTGACAACTGTAGGATCACTACGTTTTTTCACCGTAATGTGTATCATTTTGTCAATTCAGTGCATACATGAGGTATGTTGTCAAATGGAAAGCACTCTAACCGTTGACAAGGTAAATTCATATAGGTTTTTATTATGACAGGAACAACACCTAATATTTATATGAAACAAAGTCATTTCACAACACCAAGTTAGAGACTATTTCAAACTTATGTTCACACCTTTCTCTTGGTTTATTTCAGTTTTGTTGATGCCAACTCTTAGCTTAATTACTTGACCTTAAAACTATAAAAACTATGTAATCTAACAAAGCCTTTGTCAAGGTCTTGTCAATATATAGTTCTAGAATCACCTTTGAAAAATATGCCCCCCTTTTAGTCTAGGCTAATGGTGTGATTACCTTAGTGATCCATTAGTTGATTGATATCCCTATTAGTGTGATGCATATATAACAGTTACAACCACATACAGAGTCTCCCTGTTTCAGTTCTATGAGGGCCAGAACTACCTCTAGTTGCAATTTTTGTACAAAAGTTTTCCTAGATAATTCTGTAGATCATAGGCTAGTGTCCTGCCAACCAATGGGGAGATGGCTTCATGGGAACATGAGGAATGCCATTTTTGCACATCCGATGCTACCCTAATGAAGTAAACTTCTAAATTTTAATTGCTACAACCAATGATTTAATTTTATAGCATTCATCTCACCTTGATAGGTCTTGGTGTCTAGGCATCCATTTTAAATAGATATTGGTGATATCTGTTATTAGAACCTGGTATCTCTCTCTTCTTTATCCAGAGACAACCATCATCCATATTGTAGCCAATGAGCCCTCAAAGGATATTGTTCTCTAGCATTGGCATTAATATTTCTATAGTCCCGAAGATGTTAAAGACTTGTGCCTCCACTGTTGCAATCTATCTTCTGAGTCATTCCTTTGACTATCATTGTACTTTGTCATTTCTAGGATTTGAGATTGTTTCCTTGTCTAACTTGTGCCCATCTTTGGATATTGCAATATTCCACTGAATCCTTAATATATATTAGAATATCTAATAGTTTGTGTATACCCATGAATATTATAGGGGAGCAGAGGCTCAACAAGAATAACCGTTGGAGTCGTGATGATAAATCCTTTGAAGGGTGAATGCATCAAAAGTAGTGGTTGCCAATAAGTATTACATAGACATTTGGCTTAGCCCCATAAGAATATTGTTGGGGAATTTAGTATTTACTCAAATGACAGGTCAAAAAACCAATTCCATACTTCCTTTTACTGTGTCTTTTTAATTCATGACATTTATAGAACAGGAACGATTTACAATTGGGAAAAGGTTATTTTTCCTAGATTTATCCCGGCAAATATTAGACTTTAAAATTCCAAGGCCATGTGTGTTGGCTTCTACATTATTTTTTCCCTAGAGAATTGTATTAAGTTTATTGGCTTTCCCTAAAAATGATATAATACTTGGCTACAAGCATTGTTTTGGAGAATTTTAGTCACATTCTCTGTATTGAACTATCTTCATCTTTGAGATCTAATTTGTCATGCTTTTCAGCCATTGGACACAGGAAGTTTATTTTCCTTAGCCATAATTATGGTTGCAGGGTTGTCTATGAAGACACTTGCTGCAAGACTAACTAGAAACAACAACTTAAGGTCATACAACACAAAAATGCAACCTGTTGATTCATGATTGTCAATTCTAACATGTGAATTGTGATACACAAGTCTGCTCTCAAAGATAATATAAAGATGAGATAATTTACAATGACCACACATATACAACAGTGTGAATACAAAGGGAGTGTGAATTGAGATTGCTAAGTACTGCTCCTATAAAATAAAATAAAAGATCAATTAAGTAAAAAGTAGATATAAACTAAACTATAATAGAAATGATTTTTGTATTATAGTATAATGAAATGGAAGAGATGAGCTGTGATGTAGAAATATGAAAATACTATTGAAAACAAGAGAATACCCTCAGAGAACTAAAAAATCCTAACAACAGGACTGAACTTTAGTATCTGCCTATCAAAATTTTAGTTTTGTACGAGCAGAAATTGAAGGATGTAAATTCAAGAGTGAAAACACATCATGTACAGTGGATTAAAACAACAAATATATTAGGCCCACTCTACAAAAATCTGCAATCTGAGAATTCAGGATAAAAAGAGTAGGCTCCAACAACAATTGCATAGAAGTCTTTATTACTCAAATAGAAGAATGTCACAACAAGTTGTCATCTCACAAAAGCTCCTACTACAACCTACAAGCTAACAATACTCACTCTTATTATCTATTTCTACAAATGTCTAACTGGTGTGCCCATCCTTTTCATTTATAAGTTAAGAGAAGGTGTTGTTAGAAAACAGGCTAATGATAGCGTTAGTGGTGCATCTCCCTTGAGCATGAGAAACTCCCTCATAACTTTGCCTTGTAGGCAAGGCTTTTCTTTTAGAGTAGTGCATTATCATAGTAGATATAACTCCTCTCCTGAATGTGGTCCAACACTACCAACTCCCTAATGAACTTGGAATCTTAGGAAATTGTATTGAATATCAATGTGTTTGAAATGGTCATGACACATTGGATTTTCATGGAGCTTGATGTAACTTTGATTCTCACAAGAGACAATATTGGGCTTCAACAACCGATTGGTTGACTCTACAATCAAGTTGCAAATCTAGAATATAGTTTCATAATAAGTATATGAAACTGCCATATACTTTGCTTCAGTGGAACTGAATGCAATTGTTGCTTGCTTCTTGTTGATTTAATAAAAATGATTTATAAAATGATAATAATGTTGTTTAAAATGAGCCTTATGATGTTCTATTTATACACATTGATTGTTCACGAGGTGTAGGGGTATGTTTATAACATCACTTCCCTTGAAAGCTTTGTCTTGAAAGCATAGTAATTAGAATTTTCTTTAGTTAAGCACATTTTTGTGGTGGAATGAAGTTTATCAGATATCTATTTATACTTTGTAGAGGTTTGACTTTGTTTGTCCTTTGAGTGTTGGTGAGGTTTCTTTGTATTTTTTGCATCATAGTCTAAAGTCTTTTGACTTGATTGTTTAACATGAAAGCTTTATGCTTATTGGAAATATATTTGAAATACCTGCATGATCAAGAAACTGTTATGGTTAATTAAATTACTAATTAGGTACTACAGAAAGAGGATGATGTTGAGAGGGCTTGCCTGGGTGACTCTGGGAGCAACCCGAAGGTGGCCAGACAAAGCTCTTCTAAGTTAAAAATATGAAGAGGAAAAACTGGTGATGTATATGTGGTTGCTCAACCTGGGCCGTATGGAAAATCTTGGCAGAGAGTGTTTACCTTTATGTGTCTTCACGAAAGTAGGTTTTCTGGTCACAGAATAAGATCACTACATGTAGGTGATGGTTCTATAGCAAGTTCTCAGCCTCATATTCAGAATGGCTAACAGAGAGGATCGGGTTTGAATACAGGATATAATTTGATGAATTTGGAGATTTAGAGTTAAAGAAAAAATTGTGGTGATGTTTGGATGGGTGATAATTAGTAGGGTTTTCCATTTCTATAATTTTCTTTGTTGTGATTTCTACCATGCTACCTAGTTGCTTTCTTGTTGCCCTGGCATTTTAACTTTTTTGATGTCTATCTCTCTATTGTTTCTTGCCCCATTTGAACTGTCATCCTTATTTGGTAGGTGTTTTCTTCAATATAGTGTGAATATTTTTCCATCACATAGCTTCTGTGGGGTTTGTCTACGTAAATAGCTTGTAAGGCCCATTCATCAGGGTATTTGATGAAATTAAATGATTATCGATGATCACCAATTAATGGTACCTGCAGATATTTACTCTAACAATTGTACAGTTTCCTGTGCCAACAATTATACAACATTTTAACCTCATGAACTAGTCTCCTATGTTCTCTTAGCTGATTCTATAAGCACTTATTGCTGTTGTCAAAGATTTTACTCTCTAGTCCCATTGAGCTATTTCAGTTATTTGTGGACATTGATCTATTTTCATTTCATTTATTCATTTTTTCTGACTGTTATGTGTTACCTTTGGCCGGTGCCTTATTTCTTACCTATGATTTTTCTTCTTAAGCATTCCAGCTAGCCAAAGCAACAGGGGCAGCAGAAGCCACACAGTCCAACTAGAGCCCAGCAAGGGCAGCGCAGAGGCAATAGGAACCACGCAGGGCTGACACAGGCCCAGTCAGGACAGCGCAGGGGAAGTGTAATCCCCTTAGGTGTGACGTAGGCCCTTATTGAGCAGCGCAGAGGCCGACATAGGCCAGTTAGGCTGACGTAGAGGGATTCAGAGCATCGTATTACTGCCGTTTTTATTTCTCTGTTGGGTGAACCAGTTTTGGTTCCCAGGATTGTTGTACTTAGATTCTGCATAATAATGAAAACCCTCCAGAGCTAGCTGCACCGGTTTTCCCACATTGGGTTTTTTCCGGGGATAGTTGTCCAAAAAATCCGTGTGTCACTTTGTCTATGAGCATGTTATTCATTATTTGATCTGTATGTGTAGGCTGCTAGTTTTATTTACTATTTACTTCGCTAATTTATTGAATATTTCATAAATTAACTTGTAACTTAATTCAAGTAGGATAAGTAAATCAAGATACTACAATAGGGTTTCTTAGATTAATAAATTTTCACATTCCCTAGGTCTAGCCCCATTAGGTCACCTAGGGAAACAATTTCTGAGGAATCTAGCTAGAGGAAAACTTCTATCTCCTAGAGGTAGTTGCGTAGTTGGGTGCCCTCACTCTCCTCAAAACTTGGGCCAATTCCAACAGTGGAATCTCCGGATAACTCAAGCCCTAGCTCTAGGATCAAGTTTTTCCTAGGTGTTCCCCAAGATAGAACCTAATAGGATCAATTTGACCAATCGCAGTAAAAACTCTTGTTTGATCCTTTCCCATCACATTTTCCAGGATATGAACATCATTGGTTGCTAAATTCCATCCCCGAACCTGACCTGGGTCCACCTGGCCCCATGTGGTCCCATTTGGGGTCAAAGGCCTTTCATCAAGGGCCATTTGGGAATCCAAGTTCCCAAAGGATTTTAGGGATTCAGAACTTCCTTCATAAGTCTTATTCTTCTCCCTCAACCCTTCAATCCCCCTCCTCTCTCCCTAGAAGATAATTCCCTCGCTTAAAAGGAAAACAAGTCCCACTCTTTATTTTATCTCAGGGAAAGGGTTTCAAGGGTCACTTCCCACCTATTCATTGACCTATACTCTACAAGTGACTTCCTAAACTACCGAGACTCCACCCATCGGTGAAATTCCGTGAAGAGCAAGAAGCCTTAGCTGTGGTGATAATGGTCTAAGCCTCCATCGTTTCCCTTGTCCTAGCAGTTACCCTCTTAGGAACCCCCTTTAGATCCACTACTAGTTTGAGTGGTAACAAGTTGTTCACAATTCAATTTGTGAATAACTCTTTGGTATGCCCACTTTTTCCATACTACAGATCCAAGATGAGAAGTCCAGGGCTATGGAGGCTGCCCTTCTTCTCACTGAATCAATCCTCTACAATATAGTGAACTAGGGCAAGTTGGTTGGCCCACTTGACTATTACTTTAGTCCTTCAAAGTTTGCACATCCTTAGGCCCTATACACCTATCCTTCTACCAATTTTGTTGTCCTTCACTATAAAAAGAGTCAGGGCTCTTCTTTCATAGTAACCTAACAACCCTCCAACTGTACTTGGCCTACCATCAATCTGCCCAACCATAGTCAATTATTTTTACTGATCTAGGGCCCACAATATTGTCTTAATCTAGGGCTCTTCAAATCTGCCACCTAAAAATGGTTTGAGTCCTCTCAAGATCACTATTCTTGTGTATCGACAATTTTATCTTTGTTGTCCAATCTATGAAAAAATATGAACTACTCCTCTTATCATACTTCTAACAATCTGTAGATGACTGAACTAGGGTCACAAATCAGCCACTAACAGTCCATTTACTAATTTTTTATAGGTTTCTTCAGATATTTGTCTAAAACTCTATGGAAAGTCCACCAAAATAAACTCCTCTGCATGTCAATCTATTCTTCATATGGCACATTTCTTCTGCATGTTCAATCTTCTGCTCAGGTTCCACCCTCCTTTGGATCTGTTGTCTCCACACATACTGAATCTAGAAACCATCTTCCATATCTACGGTCTTTATTGCAGAAATAAACCTCACTATAAGGGTCACAACCCATATTCTTCTACGCAAATTTGTCACAGTCTTAAGGCCATACCTTATGAACTAAGCATGCTAGGAAACTGTCCTAACTAGGGCATTATACTTATGTACTTCTAATTGTTGTAGAACAAACCCTATCCACACATAGAAAAAACACGACTCCTGCCTCCATAAGAGACGCGACCTAGCTCATATGGATCCATAGATTCTGGGCATTTCTTTGATTGAATCTTGACATGAACTTCAGATCTCAATGTCGACCCTCAAACTAGGGTTAACTCAGTCAATATTACGCCTGCGTCGACTTTTGTTATGGCTCTAAATTACAGTGGAAGCCCTCCTCCATTTATATTGGTATTTATCACAGACCTTGCGGCCTACTAACCACCACAAGGCAAGATGGTATCAACCCTCTCTTCTATTTCATGTAGAAAATCTAACCAACAGGATTCAATCTGATCTTGTAATCATGTACTAAAACAAGATACCAAATCCTTCCTACAATTTGTGGAAACAAAACACAATCGCACAATCACATATAAGTAAGAGAAACAAGTTATCAATCACACAACAAAAGATGTATCTGGGGAAGCAACTGCTCAAAATCCTCTATCTATATTTTGTATTAAGTCAAGGAATCATGAAACAATACAATGCTTAATCTCTCTTGAGATTCTCCAGCACTCTGCCAATTGTCTCCTGCTGATCCAGGAAAAATCAGTCTAGTACTTAGCCAATTCTCAACCTTCCTTCAGCCTGCCTTGCTCACGCAATTCCTATGTAATTATCTCCATATTAATTAGGAAGATCAACCTTCCTTGATTGCGCAATCCATCATGGCATATGGCAAATTTTCTATAAGTACAACTGATAGTTATTTTCCTCTGAACTGTGTTACAATAAGGATCAAGGGTCTTTTTATTATTTAAAATAAGATAAACCCTAAACAACCAAAATCCTAACCTAAGGAGATGTAACACCAAGAGTTTATGGGCCCCGTTGGGGTTAGTTGGGCAACCAACTTCCCGGGGTCGTAACTTGGTCATATGATCTTCATTTGACGCACATGATACCTAGTTAGAAAGATCTCTCTGAGGACCACAACTACTAATATGATTTCAATGAAATTACCAAACCTTTCATGCCAAAAAAACAGCGTTTGGGGCCTCAAAACAGCTCCGAAAGTTTAGGACCCGAAAAACTGACAAAAATAGTAAATTATGCTATAATTAAGGAAACTGAAAAGCTGAAAGAGACAATGGTGAGGGCCCAAGTGGAATAGGTAGGTGGCCACCAATATCCACCTCGATCACCTTAAATCTAATTTCTTGAGCTAACTCAATCATCATGACTTAGTTAATTGACACAAGTTGTTATGAGACGAAATTACAATTTATTGTCCAATTTATTTAAGGGAAAAATAAATTAGACGCCTCAAATTCCTCACTCCTGGTACATCAAAATTCCTCACCGGTGTGGGTGCATTTTTTTTTGTCCTTTCTAGTCACCAATTTCACTGTTTCTTGTTGCAAATTTCAACACTCCCTCTCAACAAGAAAGGAATTCAATCTATCCCCATCCGATACCTGTGGAATGTTCTGCATGCTACACTTCTCTAGTGTTGTTTTCACCTGGAAATCCTAAAACTGAATAGTCTCTGAAAAATTGAATCAGTATAATGCATCTATCATCAGAGTCTTTTGACTGCTGCTAGCTACTACACCTATCTAGTACTGGATTCTCTGCATTTCTACTGACATCTGCATCCGTGCCCTTTGAACTATTGCTAAATCTATTTGTGCTCCAGTGTTTGACATCTATCACTCTGATTTCTGTCTTGCTGACATCTGACTACATCAATCTAACTGATCCTTCCTACTACTGTTGTACTGTGGGCTCCTCATCGCCAGGTTTGATCCATGAGACATGCCATCTCAATGGACCTTGCCCAAATTTCTTATCTTGGGATTATGTCTACACATAACCCCACCTTACACCTCGAGGTATGGCTATTCCCTCTTCCCATCTAGCTCGAAATTTCCCCCTCATGGAGGTCTTTGCTTGAGTACCGGATGCTTCCACTCGGTCTCCTCTCTTCTTCTCCAATTGTGGCAGCTACTCCACAACCTTCTGAGACTGCTTCTCATGAGGATGCATGTTGATAGGTAATTTATGCTCCCTCTAAACCACCAAGTCTCTAACTTCTGCCTTTCTCCTCAAAGCTTTGCATGCATTTGGTACCTCAAGTGCATATAGGTTCTTGACTCGTGCACAGTGTAATTGTCCCGATGTTACAAAAAGTTTCTAAAAAAGAGTTGATTTTAAATCGATGATATCTCCCTCATCCGAGCTCCGATTTGACTGATTTTTTTTTCCATTTGGGTATATTTTTGCAAGGAATCCAAATTTTCTATTTGTTTTTGAAAATTTTACACAAAATATTCATATATTCTCTACAAACTCGCCGCCCAAAATATTCCTTCTCTGATACCATGTAGAAAATATAACCAACGAGATTCAATTTGATCTTGTAATCTACTAAAACAAGATATTGAATCCTTCCTACAATTTACAGAAACAAAACACAATTTCACAATCACATATAAGTAAGAGAAATAAATTATCAATTGCACAACAACATGATGTATTTGGGGAAAAAAACTAATCAAAACCCCTCTATCTCTATTGTGTATTAAGTCAAGGAATAATGAAACAATACAATGCTTAATCTCTCATGAGATTCTCCAGCACTTTGTCCATTTTCTCCCGTTGATCTAGGAAAACACGGTCTAGTACTTAGCCAATTCTCATCCTTACTTCAGCCTGCCTTGGTCATGCAATTCCTAGGGAATTAACTCATTAATTAGGAAAATCAGTCTTCCTTGATTGCGCAATCCATCATGGCATCCAAATGACTTTATAATTTCACATGGGAAATTTTCTCTGAATACAACTGATAGTTATGTTCCCTTTAACCTCTGTCTCAATTGGGTATTCCTTGAAACTGACATGCATGCAACTATCAATAGCGAATTATTAGTTATCTGATTGATCGCTCATTGTGAATTAAATATAATTTAATTCACTGGACCTCTCACTAGCTCATCACTCAGTTAGAACTAGTTAAATTGATTTTAACTCATTTAATTAAGTCAATTACACTTGCACCCCACTAATGCATCAACTTCAACTGGACCCCAAAAATATTAGAATCCCTTTAGATGCCTCATATTAGACCCTCAACTTGAATTTCTTGAGAAAACTCAGTCATCATGACTTAATTGAATAACACAAGTTGTTATGAGATGAAATTACAATTTATTGTCCAATTTATTTAAGGGAAAAATAAATTAGACGCCCCACATTCCTCACTCCTGGTGCATCAAAATTCCTCACTAGTGTGGGTGCATTTTTTTTTGTCCTTTCTGGTTTCCAATCTCACTGTTTCTTGTTGCAAATTTCAACATTTCAGAATTTGATGCGGCCTTCACACAAAGACACCATTGAAATCACATGCCCATATTCTCATGAGAAACCTCTCTTAAGCTCGATCTGCCAGAAGAGAACCAACAATATGCCATCCTACTTCCTAGCGCAAACCGACCTTAAGTTATGCAAAATTCTTCTGAGCCCTCACATGATGATCTTGCTCTTGGAGGATGATCATGACCTCCCATTAGCAACCCTTACTCGGCCCTCGTACCCGACGTACTTTAGGACTACATCTCTCTTCACCCCCTTGATGTGCCAGATAGTGGGAATACATGTCAAACATGCTAAGATGTGCCAAGTGATAAGGCATGCCAAGATGTGCAAGCTAAGGGTGTGTCAATGCGTGTCAGGGACTTTCAAGACAACAAAAGGGAGAAAAAAGTTAAACTACAAGGAAATGAACACATAAGAGGGTTAATAAGTCATCAATTTAATTTTTACAAGAGGTACATGCTAGACACACCAACACTAGGCGACAATAGGTGCCAAGTGCAAAGTATTAGTGCATTCTAAGTTCCTGCAAGTATTCCTTTGTTGCTTCTCATCTACTTTCCAACAATTGATCATCACAAATAAATTTAATATTAAACCATGCTAAATCATACCAAGGCATCTCAGCGTATTCCATACATGCTAAGACTTTCCAAGTGCGAACACGTGCCAAGTGCCAATATGTGTCAGGGACTAGTGTTATGCATGTTATGAAGTGGAAGGGAATGTTGAAGAGTGCTAATTAAGGTGTGCTAGAGAGTGATAATGCATGTTGATGAGTGTTAAGGAGTACTAGGAAAAAAAATTAAGGGAGAACTAGGTAAAAATTCATGGAAGTTAATGAATATGAGGAACGTGTACTACCAGAGACTAGTGTTAATGGTCAGTGTTAGTTGTCATGCCAAGGAGGGAGTGAAAAGGTATGCTAAGCATTGGTAAGGCATGATAGGGAATATCAAGGCATGTTAAGAATTTCCAAAGTGTGCTTGGGAGTTCCAGGGTGTGCTAATTATATCATGTGCCAATTAATAGTGCCAAGATATGCCAATACATGCTAGGTGTTAAGGATGTGGCGCAGGGTTCTAGGGTATGTAATATGTGTCAAGGCAACTAAAGGAAGAACCAATAAGAGGGTTAATAATTCAAGACTTTATATTTTTGAAAAGGGTCATGCTAGGCACACTAATAATAGGTCCCAATACATGCCAAGTGGGATTGTGTGCCAAGTGCTAATGTATGTCAATGCATTCAACCAAGGTGTTCCAGGGCATGCTAGGGACTATATGCAACATGCCAACACATGCTAGGAGATTTCCATGTTGTGCTAGCGCATGCCACCATGTGCTTGGCCGTCAGCGTCATCACAAGATGTTCTAGGTACAAAGTTGTTCCAAGACATGTGGGGTGCTAAGAAATGTTAGTGTGTGCCAAAGCATTAATTTAAGGTGTGCCCAGATTGTTGAGGATTGTTAGGTCTTTCTCATTAATAGAATTGTCAGAGCTCGATTATGTATTAAATAATATATTTCCTACACACAATAGTGGAACTTTATCTAAATGGAATTTGCTAGATAATAAAATTAATAGATATGAATCATGTGTTGACTCGTAGGAAATCTCTATTCGACTAGTCATTACTTGAGGGAAATGATACACGCTTATTACTTCTTAAAAAATTGACTGACCCTAACCACTATGGCCTTGGACATATTATAAAAAATGCTCCACAATAATGGTATTAAATCATTATCTTTTGACAAAAAATATATTAACAGGCACATAGCGTCATCAAAAACTCATTGGAATGATCAATGATGACGGACATTTTTTGATCGTCACCAAAAGTAACAAAAAGAGCATTGGTGAGGGTCTTTAAAATTTCGTCACTAGAAGTGTCACCAAAGAGAGAATTAGTGATGGGCCTTTAGCAACCCTCACCAAAAGTGAAATGTCTTTGGTAACGGATCATAAAGGACCATCACTATATACACTTACAGTGAAAGTTTTTTAATGATCAATGATGACGGACTTTTTTTGACCATCACCAAAGTAACAAAAAGAGAATTGGTGAGGGTTATTAAAATTTCGTCACTAGAAGTGTCACCAAAGAGAGAATTAGTGATGGGCCTTTAACGACCTCACCAAAAGTGTCATTGAAAATGTCTTTGGTGACGGACCATAAAGGACCATCACTATATACACCTACAATGACGGTTTTTTAATGACCGTCACCATATGTGACATTGGTGATGGACCTTAAAGGTCCATCACAAGCATGACCCTCACCAATATGCTTTTTTCTTGTAGTGTCTGGAACCAAGCTACACCACCCTATAGACTTGTCTTCTGGAATGAATAAGCTAATGTCAATAGAAGGAGGTCTGCCATAGGTGAGGCAATAAGGGATCCTCAAATAAGGCATGAGAGATAATAGTAGAGTCACTGATAAAATCACACCAGGGATAATGATGGAATGGGGGTATTGAGTACTGGGCTGACAACTTCCCTTGTTAGAGCATAAAGGGCATGGATGACATGGAAATAACTGACACAATACTAGAGGGGATAGGGGACAGTATGACTAAAGGCCAAAATTGGTGACACGATAAAGGAACAAAGCAATGAAGTATTGAGGACTATAGCGGGATACAAAGGGACTTGGGATAGAATCCATGGATGTGATGTTGAATCGACTCATATGCTCTAAACAAGGGTGACTCGATCATGCTCCCACACAGAACAGGCCCGGTGTGGACCATACAAACATGAGTACAAGATGGATACTCATGACGAAAATTGACATGAGAGTGGATAGGTATGAAGGCAAAGTGGTGCCCCAAGTAAAAGTGTTGCAAGTGAAGAAATTCGATTTTTAGGAGTGGTGAAGTCACCCTTCCTAGAAAAAAAATGTGTCCAGGTGAAGTATCAAATCACAAAAAAACTAAGGGATACCCATTTGAGAGCTTGGTGAGATATTTCCAATGGTCTCGATGGTCTGTCAAACTAAACTATGGTTTGGTCACACCTGGAAAAATAAAAATCTAGGGTTTGTATTGTAATAAAACATTTTCCCTCCAATTTTATTCATTTGCAAGTGTAGCTATGTTAAATGTAGAGAGGAGAAAAGACCCTAAATCTTGCGGCGATCGTAACGAACAAACCGACCATTGGAATCGAGATCCGTAAGTTGCAGGTAAGAGGCCTAACCCTCCTTTTTCATTTCAGTTGATTGAAACTTTATTTTAAGCACCCAGAGCTCAATAATAGTCCCTTTCTCTTCTTCACGATTGGGTCGCACTTTTTGGGGCAATATCTGCGACCTAGGTAGCAGGTTTTGGGCATAACACTACCACCTATCCTAGGAATTTCCTGAAAAGTGTGAACTGTCAGAGAGGGGGATTTTGGTGTTGTTTCTTGACTGAGAGTTGGGTTTTTATAGTTGAATTCAGTTTTTCCTTTCTGTACACTGATAAATATAATGGTTTTGTGCAGATATGGAAGAATTGAGGATCAACTGGAGAGAGAGAGAGAGCTGGACATATTACGCTTGGAGATCCAAGAGGATCATGGTGTCTGTAGTGCATTGTCTAGGTTTTGGGTCCTGAAGTTTGTGGAGAACCCTTTGATGAGAGTTGGGGAGCCCTTGTTGACCCAGATTGTTAGGTATTGGGATCCGGATCACAAGATCTTTATAGTGCAGAGCCACCAGATCGAGTTGACTGTTGAGGACATATATTCCTTGACTAGTCTCTCACCACTTGGGATGGTGGGGAATATAGAGCCAATGTTACCGCAAGGGTGGGACATCATGGAGTTTGTAGAGCGCCATTGCCGACCAGGTCTCCATGTGAAGGGGACACGGATACCGATTGGGGATCTATAGAGGCTAGAGACTCGTGTTGTGGCCCCAACGATGCTATGGATCTTGGGAAACCAGGCACCCCACCACATCACTGGGGGTCAGATGATTCTTATTGAGAGTGTGTTGAGTGGGATCTACTATGGGTGGGCCCAAATGATGTTGTCGTCATTGAAATGAGATTTTTCCCCATGCAAGCGGCAAGTGAACCATGACTGTGAGTATGGCACAGTGTTGTGGTCGCTCTTCTTCGAGAATATCTCGACACTATGACCTCGCATATAGATCTAGAATGGGGGACCGAGAGAGCCTAGGATGCATTGCTAGGGGCAGCTACTATGTAAAGGGGAAGGTGGAGCAGTGAGACTAGTGTTCTGACCCGATTTTTTCGCTCATTGGTATCAGATGCAACTGGACATAAATGACTATCCCTACTATGGGATGAGTTATCGTGGGGACCTGGTCTTGCCACTACCGCCTAGTCGAGTATGCGGGACCGATGGTAAGTGACAAGTTGCTAATATTTCATGTGCATTTTAAATTTTCAGAAGATTGTATATGGTACTGATTCATTCACTTTTCGTATGCAAGTAACACACTGGTGAAATCGGTCGGTACATGGGACATCCTGCACTAGTAGGAGTTGCAGGACCTAGTGGGTTGAGAGCACTACAAAATGAGGATGTAGTGCCCCCCCCCTGGAGGACATCCATTGTATATGTGAGAGGATTATGAATGGTGTTTCAGAGCACGACTGGAAAGACTTGGATGACAAATACATAGAGCCATGTATTGGTCTACCCTCTAATTGGCGAGGGCTCATGTGGTGCATGGCAATGGCCAGATAGGGGCTGCACGATCTGTGAGCTACAGGAGCAGATCCATTGGCCTAGGATCCTCCAGATAGTTATTAGGTGTCGAGGCATGTGGTGCCCCCAGTTTTGAGTTTTTGGTAACGTGCTATGGCCATGTCAAATGTATTAGAGTTGATGGACTCTAAAACATTTGGAATGACACATATAATGGATATGCATCGTTTTATAGTTATTTTTTATTGTCTTCTGTGAAATGTTTGTAACAAATGTTAATCTAGAATATTGTTTGCAATGCTATCTACATAGTGATTTTGTGCTCTAGGTACATGACTGAATGTGATGATTTCAAAATCACGCATCAAAAGCTTCACTCATCAATATATTCTAAAAAGGATAGGATTATGCACATGATAGACCCCATTCAACTGCATGACAAGAAGAAGGGAATCTAAACAAACATGAAGGTGAAGGATGCGATGGGAAATGGCATTGGCTAATAAACCTCGCACTCCATAATATTCAACCTAGTTATTGGTGGTAGTACCAATGCATATGCTGTTCAAGAGAATGAGTGAATGTAAGGGGGTAAAAATGGCCCAACCTGCCGAGGCTAGATTCCGGGAGTAGAGAATTGCACCATCGGCATAACTGATATAAGGTGTGGATGGGGAGTCCATATGGAAGGTGCCACAAGACAAAAAATTAGAGGATGATGAACAATGCTGGAAACTCGAACACAAGGTAGAAATCAAACACACACTACTAGAGGAAGTGCTCTAGGTAAGATGCCTACCACCCGCACACTGACGGGTAGGTGGTTTGTGGGAGCTGCCTTGGGGGTAGCTTGTGCTCAGGTCATGGAAGTAACCATAAAAATGGATGGTGCCATTCCTCTTATGGGTGGGAAAGATGAATTCAGGGGTTGAAGAGGCTTCCATGATGTCCTCATCACTTTAAAAGATGGGGTGTCTGGTGGAAGGGAACCACATGACGCGAGAAAGCTACCTGAATCATCATAATGAGAAGAAAGGTTCACATGTGCATCATCATGGGGGGTGACAAAAGAACAAGAAGATAGGGGATCCACTAATGTTGAGCCCAGGGTGATCGTTGAAGAGGGTTCAGGTGGAATAGAAGGGGAAGTGCCCGAGGGGTCTTCCACCATGGATCTCATGAATGATGACAAGTAGAGGAAAATGGTCGAATACTCCTTCATCTCGACATGAGGAGGGGGAATGTCAATGGGAGAAGAGGGATCCTTAGGTTGGCTTGAAGAATACTGCGCGAGGACGGGAGAGGCAGATTGATTCTGTTCAATCTCGTACTCTCAAACTACCTCCAAAGAGGCACGATAATGCTTGAGGCGGGGACAAAGGTCAGTATAATGGCCATGGAGATCACAGAGAGCATAGTGGTGGTTGGCGTGAACAGTCTTGGGGTTCTTGGCTGTAGTGGAGGAAGAAACAGAGGCATCAGGGACCTTATAATCTAGAAACCCGACACTAATCAAGGGCTTGATACGAGGTATTTGAGGACAATGATAGGTGGCATGACCGATAACATCACACAAAGCACACAGGGGGGTGGTGTTTATGCTTTGGAGGCTGAGGAGGAACAGTGGTTGTTTGGGCAGCCTTCTCCTTAGGTGCCTTCTTGTGAGCTTTCCCCCTTCACTCGAAGCTTTTACAACAGGAGTAGGTTCCTGTTGAGGTGACTGAGGCATGGAAGCAAAGGGAGGGGTCATGGTGACCGGTTGGACCGGGGTCAAAGCAAGATAAGTTTTGGGCTGACCAGGTAGGATAGTGGCTGGAAGATCAATGTACCAGACTGGGATCCCTAGGGTTATGTTAGGAAGAGATAAGGTAGCCATAATAGGTACTGAAAATACTCTTGGGGGGAGCTAGAAACGGTATCTGACCGGAGGGGTAATGTGTAGGCGGGACAACTCCGAGTTGGTTTAGGCTAGGAGGAATTGTGATAGTAGGGTAGATAGGCTCATATATACCATCTGCAGGTGAGGGGCCTTGAGGAGGGGGTCCTGAAGGCTGGTTCGAGGTGCTAGGAGCAGGTTGCGGAGAGTGGGGTTGTTGACTGGTCGAACTAGTCCGTTTGAGGTCACACCGAGATGATTGCATCATGCAAACACACGATGAGATGGGATCGAATATAGGAGGAGAAATACCCGGGAATGAACGAAGAAAAGAGGAGTCTTTTTAGAATCTAGGTGAAACACTGGTCAAAGGTTCAACTATTTTTTTATTGGCCACCGAAGAGATGATGGACTCAGGGGAGGTCTGAGACTTCGGTTCATAATATGTCAACTGGTCAATGGTGAAAATATTTCCATTGTGAGGAAATCAAGTCTTATTGTGAACCATAGATGGGACAACAGACATTCCATAAGTGTATTTATGACCCAATAGAATGTTGTAATCTAAGGGGACATCAACGAATTCTACGTCAACACAAACAGTCTTGACCGCAAGAGTAATGGGACAATTGAAAAACATGCCAAGGGGTTGGGAAGAGTGGCCATCCCACGTTCATAGGGAAATAGTGGAAGGGGCCAACATAGGAGATCCGAGTTGCTTCCAAACCGAAGCAGACATCACAAAGGTGGATGCCCCCTCGTCAATGATACAACGGGAGACGTTGGCATTCCGAATCTTGACAGGGATTTGGAAGGTGGCGGAAGCAGGAAGGGGGGGATGTTCTAACCTGTCAACATCAAAGACGCTCAAAAAATCATCTGAAGGATCCACAGCTCCCATGGAAGTTAGTAGATATTTTCATTCTGAAGGGCATGACTAGAGGAGTTCCAACGTTGATATGACAGCAGGGGATTGTGCCAAACCATCTACTATATTATATGAATGGGTAGCTTTACCAGAAGCAACGTTTCGTCATAATGGTCCCTTGGGGATCTTGGTATGAACCTTTGCCTTAGGGTGAGGGATTTTTAAAGGACCATTGGGTGTCGAAAGAGTCTTTGTGGGATGTGAAGAAGGGGGATCAGGGGCAGACATATCGGGGGGCTTGTTTTACTGACGAGACCGAGTCTGCAGGTTGAGGTCAATGGTAATTGGTTGGTCAGAGTTCATCATGATAATCCTGTAATCAGAGGGACTAGATGGAGGAGGTTGAGTGGCCACCTGAATTTCAGAGGGTTGGGTAGCCACGAATCCTTGCTGGGGGAAATGATTGGTAAACACAACGGGTTGGATAGGTAGAGTGTTAGGAGGAAATGAAGGGGAGGCTTGCTGTCCTCAAGACGCTGCATGAGCTTCCCACATTTGCCGCATCTAAGGTAAAATAGGACAATCGTGGGTGTAGTGACCATAGACACCACAACAAGAACAAGTTTTTTCGTGTGAATATGCATGTTCTGCTTGGGTTGAGTGCCCTATTTCCAGTTAGCAGTGTTAGGTGTATTCCCTTGGGGATTGGTTCCTGGATTACTAGGGGCAGATTAGTTTTGGTTTCCTTTCTTCTTCTTTTAGGGATTAGGAGGATTAGTCGCGCCCTTTTGTGCATACATGTGCCCTTGGGGGTTGGTGGCTGCTGTTGCGGGGGTTGAGAAGGCAAGGGAGGTTGAGGTGATAATGCTGGAGGAGCTAGAGCACTAGGCCGCGGGTATGGATAATAAGGAGGTTGAGTAACATTGTGGTAAATAGGTTGGGCAAAAGGATGAGGCATGCCGTATCCTAGATACATGCTACGGGAGGGGGAAAAGTGTTAGAGGAGCAGGCCCTTCCATGAGGGAAACGATAACCCATGGGAGGATGAGTGTATGGATGGGAAAGGGTTCCAATAATACCATCAGTGCCATGGGATGCCCCCGATGCATTGGCACCACCGGGTCTAGGGGGATCAGGTAAGACGGTATAAACATAACAAGACTGTGAGTAGATCAAGTCATATTTTAATGCAATATGGAGAGTGGCTACTTTGATCTAAGGGAAATGAGATGCGACATCTTTTCCAATAGCAGGCAAGAGGGATTTGAGAAACCAGTCCATGTAGACATGGTCTTGGAAGGTAAGGGCTCGACATAAGCTCTTTCTTCTCTGCCATTCCTAGACATGATCGGATAGGCGGGTCACAGAAGATTGACAGAAAGAGGTAAAAAGTTTGGTACTAGTGTCATATCGAAGGGGAAGCTGGAAATAAGACATAAAATACCTGGAAAGAGTCACAAAAGTAGTATGAGAGGAGGAGGCATGGTCAACATACCACTTAGAAGCTTCTCCAGTAAGCGTACGTTGGAACAACTGAAGAAATACAAAGTCATCGGTGATGGAGTTAGATGAACACCACATGTGGGAATATCGAATATGGTTTGTAGGATATTCTCGAGCAATACCTTCAAAATTGGGGATGTCAGAAGGGAGATTTGTTGGTATAGCAGGCCAACCAAGATCATGGTGTATGGGGTCATTGATCAACTGGTTAAAATCAGGAAGACTGAGGCTTTCCATATAAAGGAGCAAGGGAGTAGCTGGGATAGTTCCTGTTACCCTAGTAGTATTCCCATCATTAGGGCCGGGGCTACCACCAGTGTCAGTTCCTGAACCAGACATGCTGAAGGTGTCAAGAGGAGAACCGGGGATAGAACTAGAAGGGGAACCTGATGAATCGGAAGGAGAGTCAGAATGAGTACTCGATAGAGGACGAAGTCGAACCCTATGCATAGGAGTAAGTATTCCTACGAGAAACTGAGGATGAAGGCCAATAAGTCTCCGAGATAAACACCTTGGGGGTGCAATGATGGAAAAACAGACACAGATCATAGAAGGAAGAGGGACCAAAAAGGGAAAGGAGGTGCAGGATCAAATTATTACAATGTCGAAACAAGAGAAGAGAGGTGTGGGATCAATTGATTACAATGTTATAGTCTCTGCCTGGCGGTGTAAGCCAAGCACTCTTCACATAGGGTGTGTGTGAATGTGATAAGTGTGTTAATTTTAATTAAACAGATATGTGTGTAGAGAAAAAGGAAAAAATTTGTTGTATAATTGTAAATAAATTTGAAAATAATAGCAAAGTAAACTGAAGTATGACATAAAATAAATAGCTAAAGATGCATCAATTTAAACCGAAGGAGGCGGGCTTCCCAAAAACTAGTCTATGGGTGGGAAAAATCTAGTTGAAACACACAAAAATTGCCAATGGATCTAAATTCGTGAGGGACAACGATCTAAAGGTAAGATTTGTTGGAAATAGGTGCAGAAAACAACAAAAAACCAGAGGGAAAAGTGTTGTAAATGAGGTGGCGAAAGGTTACAACTTGAAGGGAAATAGAGGGGACCCTAGAGGAGGACCAAAAAAAAAAATGAAAAGAGGTGTTTTGGATGGATCAATAACCAATCTGAAATGGATCTGAAAGTAGAGGATCATATATGAAAAATGGATGAACACATTGAAATCTCAGACGACTTGCTTCAGCTAAACTGCTCCTAGAAATTTGGAAGTGTACTAAAGCCCAAGGGGGCTAGGTTCCTACTTCGAGGAGTAAAATAGAGAAATTACAGGTCCAATATGGATGGATACAGAGGTTAGACAACCCTGAAAAATATCCCAAACAAACCGAGAAAAATCACAGAAAATTCCTGCAAAAAGTACAGGTCGCAGTTTCTGACCTGTTTTCCGTAGAGGTCGCAATTTTTTGGTTGTTTTCCACTACCTGAAGGTTGAGGTCACAAGTTTTGGCCCAAAAAGTGGGCCATGCACTTCCATCCCTCTCGAGATTAGGTTTCAAAAAAAAATTTCGTCTCAGCTGTTGCTAATACCTGTCAGCGGCGCAATAGGCCCAGAAACACACGAAAGTTAATTTTTATTCTTTTAGGGTTTTAAAGTTAAAAAAAACATCAAGAAAAGAAAAAAAAATATGAATAAAAACCATAGGGTTTGAAGTAAGTAGTCATGTAGGGATCTGAAAAATGACAGTGGTCGTAATTATGAGTCGCCAGTTCTTAGTGTGAATTCTAATCGCAAGTGTACGAAAAAAGCTAACTTTAGATGTGCATAACAAACAACCCTAACATCAAATATGGATGTCAATTTCTTTAGATCTTTAGTTAGTTGACCAAGATAAATGCTAAAAAATCCAGATCTATGTAGTTGAAGACATTAAACAACAAATAAAAGCAAGAGTTTCTCCATGCATCCAATAGACAAGACAAGAATATTTTTAAAGAATTTTGTATTTCTGACACCTGGGAAGCGAACATAGAAAGATGTTACCAGCCCCCCTCAATGGGATGGGTTCTTGTATGTCCTCAGCGCTTCAGATCTAAGGTCTCTCTCTCTTTATGGTGTAGAAAACCCAGACAAAAATGGAACTCAAGGGGAGTTCACAAGAAAAAAGATAGAAAAATATGACAATGATGGAGGATCAAAGTCAGACCAAAAGTATAGATCCAGATTGATCTTTAGGCAAGAAAAGGTAGTGAATGAATGGAAAAACCCTTCTATTTATAACAAAATATTGAGTTAGTCTAGATATTGGTTCATAATTAAAATATTATTAACTAAATCTAGATCCAAATTTTATGGAATATTTTATTACTTTTGTTGGAGGGAAAACAAATTTGAATTTGGTCAAATCCCTTTATTTGTAAATAATAAATAAATAAATGATTTAGTTATTATTTGAAGAATGTGGTTGAGTAATAATTAAATAAATAGCGATTCATTGAATTATTTATACATGATTTAGTCAAATTTAACAAGGAATATTATTTAAATAATGTTTAAATAATTATTCCTAGAAAATAATAAGATAAATAATGATTTATCTAATTAATTCCTGTTTTGGGTTAAATATGACTAGGAATATTAATTAAACTACTTTTTAATTAATTATCCCTTGAGTAAAATAAAAAAAAAGGATTTATTCAATATTTCGTCATGGGGTTTCGTGTTTAGACCACATACAACTTAATAAATTATGAATTACTAAGCTATTTTTCATAGTGAAAGCAATTTTACTAGGGTAAAATTGGTCTTGCATGGTGTACTTTGGGCCATCTAATAGTAACTGGTTAGATGACCAAAAATTGGTATAACATAAATGATTGATCGTTAAACACTGTCACAAAATTGATTTTTTTAGCAACACAATAATTCTTGCTAAATCTTGTAACGCTGTAAAATTTCAAGTGTCTCGTGGCTTTGGTGAGTAGTTATGTATCTACCTAGGAAAGAGGCATTCTCAAGTGATTCCAAAAGACACACACATAGTTGAATCAGATGTTAAAATAAATCATAATACTACGTATATCACGCAATTTATAGGATGTTGACATTATGATTGCATGATTTGTCCTTGATGGAAACCCACTTGTAAAAGACAAAATATATTGGTTTAGCATAAGCTCAGATGTGGAAAAGTGATGGAACACAATTTCATAGTGATAGGTCCGAATCTTTATAGATCAAAATCAAAAGGGGGAAAAGTACATGCTTAAGGAACTATACGCGAGTTGGTCGAAGCAAAGTCGCATATACACGTGGGTAAGAATAAGAAAAGTCATGTATGTGCTTGCGCACTAAGTTTTTGAAACCAGGGGTCCTTACCATGGTATTAGCCGAAAATATTGAGCATAGTAACGGTTAATTGATCACGTCCAAGAATACCATCGACACATGTGGTTTTGGCTCATGGTATTGGCTAAGACTCACTATATATAAGGAGGTGAATATCATAGTGCTAAAGTGTGCATGAGTATGTGAATTGAATGAATACTTTAATCTAAAGTATATCTGCATGGAACAAGACATAATCAATAGATAGATATGATATTATGATGCACTCATGAATAAAATAATGGATCAGGATCTCTAGACCTTAAATGATTATGTATTTGCATGATCTATTTATGAGTTGTTTAGATCTCTGTCCTAGCACATGTTTGTTGAAGTGTAGGGTATGATCTAAGTAAGTTTTCAATTCTGAAGTATTGTGTAGTCCTGAATTATTTGCAGATCTATACATGTGTTAGTCACGCTAAAGGCACGTATACACGCAAGTTCGGCGCTGCAGAGGTGCATATGGAAGCAAGGTTTTTTCTGAAGAATTCTTAAGGAAATTTTTGATCAGTTTTGCTATATTTTGTTTGTCTGTCAATGATGTCTTCATATAGATCTAGGTTTTTTTTAATATTGATTATGCTACTAGTTGATCGTGTATAAATATTAGTGACTGGTTGAATGAAAATGATGAATGTTACTGACTGTATAATGGTTTTGTAAATTTGAAATAATGTGTCTGAATATCTCTGACCTATTCTAAGTTTGGTCAGAACTCTAATATCAGTATATTAAGATCTATATGTTGGTTGCTCCATCATTGTTCTATTTGAATTTGGTTGATTGTTGTTTATGTTGATCTACAATTTATATTGAAGTAAAAGCGGTTGGATCTAGTGTGAAAATTTATGAAATGTGGTCTGTAGTGGTTCTAAGGGTTGGAACCTTCAGTGTGGAAGTCGAAACTTCCTCCTAATAGTCTGGTGACTAGTTTCGGGGGTTATAGCTCCATTCAAGTAGTGGATGGTAAAAGAGATCAAGGGGTTGGATCTCCCTTCCAGTAGTAGCTCAAGAACGAGAGAATGTTGGAGCCTTTTGTAGGTGGGTTCCTGATTGTTGGTATCAGTTTGCACCAGTACAAGTATGTAAGAATTTTTCTATATAGAAATATTGAAGACAAAGACAAAAACAGTGGTGGTTTTCTCCCAACTTGGGTTTCCACCTTAAATCCTTGTGTTCATGTGTGTTCCTTATGTGTGACGATTTATTCTGTTCTTACTACACATTTTTACTTCTTATAAAATATCTTATGAGTAAATGATGAACTAGGCTAAGTAAAGTTTCTAAAATTTTATCTGAATAATAAATTCTTTGGATATATGCAAGTTTCCTTACATAAAGTTGTGTGCATACGCTTTTTGACTTAATTAAAGCCGTGTATATAAATCAATAAAATAAAGAAAAGTATTATGAGTTTTATATACTTATTCACCCCCCCTCTTAGTATTTTTCCCAACAATTGGTATCAGAGCAGTTCCTTCTGAATAAGCTTGATCGCCAGAAGGAATATCTACCAAGATGAGAAATCAATATGGAACAACATCTATCAGATCTCTACTCTTCAACATAAATAATTTAATCTTTTGAAAGACAATAACAAGATCCTATCTTCAATCTCTTGGAGCATATGTTTAGGAAATTGTTGAAGGTAGTTACCAATATCCAACTGCAGTTCCCATAGATCCAAGAGTAAGAAAGAACTATGAAAAGAATGCAAAAGTTGTCAATGCATTATTGGGAAGCCTGACTGAATCAGAACTTGTGAAGGTTATGTTGTTAAATATAACAAAGGATATATGGGACAAAATCATTTTGAGAAATGAAGGCGATGCCAAGGTAAAAAGTACTAAACTCCAATCTCTCAAAATTCAATATGAAAATTTTAGAATGCATAATTATGAAAGTATTTTCTTTTTATTTCTGCGTCTAACTGAGATCATAAATCATATGAGAGATCTAGGGGAAGACATAAGAGACACAACTTTAGTATAGAAAATATTAGGATCTCTAACTCCTAAATTTGATTTAAAATTTTCTGCTACTGAAAAGAAGCGGGATCTATAGACTCTCTCTGTTGTTCAACATCATGGGATCTTGAATTATTTTGATATGGGAAATGGAGGTCCTTCCTAGGCCAGAGATGTCGCATTTAAAGCTACTACAAAAGGAAAGGAAATGGAGAACAAGAAGAATCGAGTTATGTATCAGAAGAAGATGAGGTAAATTTGTTAAAGAAACTTCAACTTGGCACTAGAAGGTTCATAGGTATGCTTCCATTCAAATTCTTTTCTTGTGGAAGAGTGGGTCATTATGTTTCTAAATTTACTCATAAATATAAACATCATAAGGGAAAGGATATAGAAAAGGTAATAGGAGACTATTTGACAATAAAAAAATTTATTATACTCGTGAAGATAGTGATGGCTTGTTATATAGTGAAGAAGGAGAATCTGATCAAGATCTTAGACTACTCATGGAATTTGAAAAAGACATTAGTGAGACTCAATATAATTTTATGGATGCTTTTGAAGAAAATGATTTCCTTGAATAAATCACTCAACGAAAAATATGCTTGGAAGAAAACAAAATAGCCATAGATACTCTAAAGAATCAACTCATAGAAAAGGAGAAGCGCAATGGGAAGTTAGAATGTGAAATAGTAATTCTAAGAAAGGAACTTGATAAAGTAAAAACTCTAAATATTATATTTTCTAAAGGATCTCACACCTTAGATGAAATTATCAACATTCAACGCTCTCCTCTTGTGAAGGCAGGTCTTGGATACATTGGTGAATCTTCTTAGTGAGAAAAATCCTCAGCTACAAGCTATTTAAATGCAAAAAAATCCAGTTAACAAAGCTTCATCACTCATCAAAATAACAAATACAATTCTCAAGTAAAGAATTATCATTCGAATTCAAGGATGAACAATAACATAAGCATCAGTCAAAAGGTAAACAACACTAGAAGGTTCTACGATCACAAATATTTCTTCTCCAATGGACAATGTTTCTCATGTCACAATTTTGGTCACAAATTTGCTTAATGTGTTTCTTACAAAACCATCATTCGCAAAGAGGAAATAAAAAAAAGGAATGAGATAGGAATGAAGAAGAATACTTATAAGAATTTTTCGCCTCTTCAAGACGAAATTGAATGTTCATTTCACAATAACTTTGTACATGAGGAATATGAATACAAGAGAAAACTACAGACAAAAAAAAAAATCCACAAGTTCTAAGGCATGGAGAAGAAAGGACTTATAATTCGAAATGTGCACCATAGCTCTATTTGCAGAAGGCGAAAAAAATAAACGGTACTTTTATCACTCCAACAGATCTCCGAGGCTGAGAAGGGACCAGAAAAGGTAACCACAGATGAATATTTCGCCAAGTAGCTATCCCTACTAGGCAAGAGAGGGATCACTCCAATGGATCACAGCCAATATGACTAGATCAATGAGATATTAGGCTAGGTATAGTAGCACTAGGTTTTGGTTGATTGAATTTTGAGGTGCAGGATGGTGAATAGGTCAGGGAAGAAATTGGGTCAGGGAAAACAAGGATCAGAATTGCAGGGAATTGATGGAGCAAGGTAGGTAAGAATTTCAACACAAAATGATATCTGATGAAGTGGTTTGGAAAGCTAGGGTTTGAGAAAAGAGAATAACATATATGAATTACTTTCTACTAGAAGAAGATGAAACAAACTGTAACTATTCCTCCAAAAAATAACATAAGCTTAATGAATTTCTTCTTTTTGACTTAGGAAACAATTACATTCAGACATGGAATGAATATGAAATCACAATACATTCACACATTTTCAAAAACATAAGAATAAACAATGTCAAATCACATTACCACAAGAATTCCATCAAAATAGTTGCAAGTCAGTCTGTTATTTCTTACCAAAAGTCTAATTACAAAAAGTGTTCAGTTATCAATCCAACAACATCCAACCATTGCCATGAAAAAGGAGGTGAAATATAACAAACTTATCCCACCCTCATGGGTCGAATCCATAACTTGTGGATCTGATCCCCGAAATACTCAACTAGAAACCCGAAGACTAGGGAGGTCGACAAACTCATCCCTAAATTTGGTGAAACTAAATCATTTCTCCCAAAAATATATTTTTATCCAATGTATCTACCTATAGTAACTAAAAGCGACTTAATTAAATTTACATGGATTAATTAGAACAGTAAAATTCATCAATTGCATGACCAAACTGAAAAATATGGAAAATTATAAAAATATCAGGCAACTGAAAAAAGCGTAACGCCATTGGAAAAAGTGAAACTCCCCTAACAAAAGCGCAACACCAACTTTAAGGTCACTTTTGGAGGACTTTCTGAAGTCCAAATTGAGCCCAAGATAGATCATTGGAAATTTTCTCCTGTCTAGTTTCCAAAAATTACCTTAAGTTATGAAAATGACGAAGTTAAGGCCCCCAAAACTGAAATCTCCCAAACTGACCAAAAGCGCAGTGGCAACATGAAAAATGAGGCAAAAAGGTGATTTTTCTAATGTTTTTGGCAATTTCTCCATGTCAGAATGTCCAAATTTGATGCAAAAATAGTCAAACATTGATATAGAGGGTCATATGAATCTAATGGTGGTGACCATTTGTCATTTGAAGGCTCCTAGAAAAAGCGTAGCGCCCTGGGCATTGCGTTTTTGACAAGTGAATTGTGCTGAAAGTCTGTGAAAATTTGGAAAAATGCCCAAAACTATAAAACCTTCAAAATTGGTAGATGAAGTGATAAGGAAGTGTCTCAAGCAATAAAGGATGCATCAAAAAGTATCTCAAGTTTTCCCTTGTCTTTTTTCTTGGCTAGGGTTTCCTTCAGTTTGTCCTTCAACTGCTTGATCTTGATGTTGCAAATATGATTTCTTGTGTTGTACCTATTGAACATGTTTCTTAGCATGTCTTTATCCTCGTTGCCCTTCTGAAGGATCTTCTCAAGGTGAAGGTTCACTCTATCTAGCCATATTTCTCTATCTTCCTCAATTTCCTTTTCAATCCTTTCTTCAAATGTGAGTATGTTTGCTTCAAGCCTTTCTTGATCCAATGCTCTATTAAGACCTCTTTTTCTTGGTCTTTTCCTATTGTCTTGATCATTATCATGGTTAGACTCATCAGCAAGGTCAAATTCATCATCAACCATCACTGCTTTATGTTTTTTATTTTTCCTCTTAGCCTTCAACAACTCCAATTCCAAGAGCACTTGCTTGTCACTCAACTATTTGATATCTTGATCAAGGATAGAGATGACATATCTTGCTCTGTTGAAGTTGTCCTATAGCTCTTTTATTTTGGAATTTTTCTCTTTGATGATCAGGTTTGAGGTTTCATGATAATTTTCTACTTCCAATTCCACTAAGTCAAACTCTCTTTCTTCCTCGTGAAGGTCATCCTCCTCATGAATAACTGCATCATCCTATTTCTCATTCTAATGTACCTGCTTTTCTGATGAATAAGGAAAGGTACCTTTCACAATATGTGAGCAAGCACTTTCCTAGTCCGTATCTAATAGGTTTTGACCTCTTTTTCCATTTTGGTCTTCTTCACTGCAACCTTGCTAGATGACCCTATTTTTCTTTGAGACACTGATGGTCATGGTGGAATTGGTCCAACAGGCTGAGGTGGTGGAGTAATTAAGACATCATCCTCAATGAAGGTCTCCCATGCAATGTTCAGCTGATTGAGATGATGAAGGATAATTATTTTTATTAGAGATTGATGGAAGAGGTCGTTCATATGATTTTCATACTCTCTGTTCTGCACTATGTAGGACATCTTATCAATACTCCTGTACAAATAATGAGGGATGTTGAAAAATTTCACCCTAGTGAAATGAATGAGCAACCTGATGTGATAGGTGTATAATCTAGATTATATTCCCTCACAAGTGAAATATCTCATGATGATCTTCATCATGTGAGAAAATCTATCAAGTAGGTGACTAAAAGGAAAAACTTTCTTTTTTTCATTTTTGTACCATGCCTTGAGAAATTGTTCATAATGGTTGGCATCTACATCTGTGGTCTTAAACCATTTTTCACCCACATTAGGTATCCTTGTGGTTGCAGTAATAATATATGTGGAGACGGTGAGGGTCACCCTTGCGATGGTGACTTGGTTGTCTTGGAGGTTAGAGATGAAAACTCTAGTCAAAGCAGGTTGATGTTGTACTCTTAGCCCACATGTTTGAAGAAATTGACTATCATGGGTGAGGCCAACAATTATCTAGTGTTGTATGGCTCAAGCCTCAAAATCCCCCCTCCTTTGTGGTGTCTCCTTTTCTCTCTTTCCTCCTCCATAGTGTATGTTTTGTTTTGAAACCATAGGGGAAAGGGGAAGGCAAAGGTAGTAGGAAGTAGGGTTAAGGAGTTGGGATAAGTGTAGGAAAAATTAGGGAAGGGGGGAAGGGAGTTATGGAGCTTAGGGTGGGGTAGGAATTTTTATTACAGGGATATTGTATGGTTTCCTAGGAAAATGTAGCCTAGGGGTAGGGTTTTAGGAAATGGGACTTGGGAATGAAAGATAAGGTGATGTAGGGGTAGGGGGAGTGTTTTCTGAAGCGTGGAAAGGGAAAATAGGGTCTAGGGAAAACAATACTGACTTGGAAGAGTGAAAGCTATGGTTTCTTTGCTCAAAACTTGAAATGATGAGTGAGGAGGGTTTACAATATAAATTTGAAATTATGAAGTGAAAGGAGAGCTTTGAGAGGTGTAACTTACTTGCATTTAATTGAGAAAACCCTGATTTGATGCTTGGACCACTTGCAAAAAAGATTTGGAGGTTGTAGGTCAAATATAGCAAAAGCGTAGTGCATGAAGTAGGAGTGCAACACCTCCGAAGCAAAATTGCAATGCTTGAAATAAGAGTGCAGCGCCTCTCGGTCAAAAGTGCAACGCCTCAAGTAGGAGCGCAGTGCCTTCAAGGAAATTGGACTTTATTGCTGAAAATTTGATTTTTCACTTAGGGAAGCTGAGATATCAATGCATGAGGATGAAAATGAGTGTCTCCTTGGTCTTTTATGGGCCTTTTTACTTGATGAAATTTCAAAAATAGGCATGGGACCCACATTTTCCTTTTCAAAATCAACTTAAACATTGCAATTCACCTATCATTTTTTGATCTTGATCCTTTGAATTTGATCTTTTGGTGGATTTGGAACACTATGAATTTTGTAACTTTGACTTAATTTCATGATGGAACCTTGAGTATGCATCTACCTTGGAACCATGAGAACTTATTACATATTAAGAAACACAAAATTATATATTGAATTGAAATTAAATTTACAAATAAAACTTTCATAATAAAATGTGTTTATTTTCACTCTCTTACTTGCTACAATTTTATGCATGCGAATGGTGATTTGATGGACCTTGAAAACCCTAAGACCTAATGGAGACTCTAACTGAATTAAATTCATGATGAGAAGACTGAAATGATGATGAAAACTCATGACTGATGTACACTTAGGAAAGTGTTGAAATGAGCCAGCAAGTAATTAAATTTTTGAAAAGAGTGAGGTTTTACCTTGGGCTACCTACAATGACCAAATTTTTGCATGATGACCTAATGGAATGACAAAAATTTCAGAATGGGACCCTACTATGATATGAAAATAGATTTTTGTTTTTATAACTTATGGTAGGATGCAAAAATTGACACTAGCATTGGCTCCTGCTGGGGGATGAAAACTTCTTGGAGGTGTCAAAAACACCGTAGACCAAGTGGCCTAACCATTGGGCATGGATTTGAAGGCTAAGAACTGAACTAAATGCTGAAAACTTGACTCAGTAAACTGACTGAAAACTGGACTGACTGAAATAAAAACTTACAAAACTTAATGACGACAACATATTGCCGAGACTTGAGGGCTTCAAATCTTGATGAAAACCACCTGCCTGCTGAAGACATATGTACAATCATGTGAAGTGATCCTTCCAATGTAACCAATCTAGCATATGGAAACTTACTTGAATCATGCTCACAGTTTCCTCGAGCAGGCAAAAAAAAAAAACTGGGCCACTCCAAGTGTCTACTGAACATGTGCTTCTAATCCATGAAAACAAGAAAATACATCTTCCCTGCTAACTGTAACAAATCAGTAAAAGGATCTTAAAAAATCTGAAATGTTACCTTGTCTTGAGATCCAACAACAAAAATACAAGTACTCGCTTCATTTTTATTTGAAGGAATACTTGGTGGTTGATCCATATGAAGGAATAGCGAAGTATGGCCTTCCACTACCTCATTGTTGGCAGTATATTCTTCAAGCATGTGCAACTCTGAATATATCTCTTGCATGTTGTCTATCTGAGGCTCATAATCCATAAATTCATATTCTAAATCATCCTTGAATAGGAAATGTTCTTAAATATTGTCAAACATGACAGCCTTATCCTCTTTATGAAAGAAAATAGTACCTTTTAGCTGATCTCTTTATAGGAAATCATCATCACAAATTGGTTTACTCACAACAACTTCTTGTATAGTTTCATAAGTCTCGTGACTTTCATCATTTAAACTCATATTTTCATTTTAAAAAATGGAAGAAGTTTTAGCAACACATTCTTGACTATGTCAACACTGAAAACCTACATTTTCTTGGGCTATAACATGAATTTTTAGGAGCTGATCTATCTCATCTTCAGACAGAGGAGAAAACTGAATTTTATAGCAGTAATTATTGGCTTGATGATTTTCACTTTCAAGATCAAGAATAGGAATTTCTCTTTCTTAGTCTCGTTATTTTTCATCCAAGGAAGAAGCTATTAATTTTTGTTGAGAGGAAAAATCGTATAGGGCTTCTATGATCTCATCATCTAGACACACTTCATCCCCATAGAAATTTTCAAGGAACTCAATGAAATTATTAGAGATCTCACAAAAAACTATCAATCATTGACAAGGAAGAATTAGAGCTTTGATAATGTTGAAAGAAAACTAAATGAAAGTCCTTTAGAGAATATAAACTAGCAGATGGTAGACTCTCATACCATGAAATCACTTGTTCCTCCAAGGAAGCCATAAAAATATTCAAGAGACAATCTTCAGGAAACTAAATATTTTGTATGTGAATATGAAAATGAAATTTGACCAAATTCAAACTAGCATCTTCACTGTCGTGACCCTTAAATTTTGACAATCCTGATTTCCAATCTATAAAAGGAATATAGTTCAGAAAACTAGGAATATGACCTCAATTCATAGGATCATACCTTCAAGAAATTGAATTCATTTTGACAACAGTGAGGTCACCAAGAATATCTTCAAATTACCGGTTCTTGAATAGTGGAGTTTCCATGAAAATTATGAACCTTTCGATTCTTCGACACTAGAGTCATCAGGTGAAAGATGCACAACCTTCTTGTGCATGATCATTTGTCACCATTAGCAATTAGATATGATCCTTTTCGTTCTTTTCTGGGGAATATTTGTCACCTCGTTCCCCAATATGGCTGCCAAGATGTTATCACTCCACCAGATCTTCGAGGCAGAGAAGAGAACAACAAAGGTAACCACAGACCAATATTTTGCTAAGTATTATCCCTACTAGGCAGGAGAGGGCTCTCTCCAATGGATCTCATACAATATGACTAGATCAATGAAATATTAGGCTAGGTATAGAATCACTAGGGTTTGTTTGATTGAATTTTGAGGTGTTGGATGGTGAATAATTCAAGGAAGAAATTAGGTAAGGGAAAAAAAGGATCAGAATTGCAGGGATCTAATGGAGAAAGGTAGGTAATAAGTTCAACACAAAAGGATATCTGATGAGGTGGTTCGTACTTCTAGAGTTTGAGAAAATATCATAAGAGATATGAATTCTTTTCTACTAGAAGAAGATGACACAAACTCTAAGTATTCCTCCAAAACATAACATAAGCTTAATGAATTTTGTCTTTCTAACTTAGGGAAAAAATACATTCAGAAATGGAATGATTATGAAATCAAAATACATTCACACATTTGAAAAAAAAAATAAGAAACAATGTCAAATGACATTACAACAAGAATTCCATCAAAATAGCTGCAACTTAGTCTATTATTTCTTGCCAAAATTCTGATTACAAAAGGTGTTCAAGGATCAATCCAACAACATCCAACCATTGCCATGAGAAAGGAGGTGAAATATATAAACCAAAAAAAACTTCTCCCACCCTCAGGATTCGAATCCTTGACTTGTGGAGCTGATCCCCAAAATGCTCAACTAGAAACCGAAAGAATAGGGAGGTCAACAAAACCATCCCTAACTTTGGTGAAACTGATTAATTTGTCCCAAAAATACATTTTTATCTAATTTATCTACCTATAGTAAATAAAAGTGACTTAATTACATTTACATGGATTAATTACATCAGTAAAATTCATCAATTCCATGAAAAAACTGAGAAATCTGGAAAATTATGAAAATATCACTTAACTGGCAAAAGCGTAGCGCCATTGGAAAATGTGCAACACCCTTGACAAAAGTGCAATGCCAACTTCAAGGTCACTTTTGGAGGGCTTTATGAAGTCCAAATTGAGCCCAATATTCTCATTGGAAATATGCTCCTATCTGGTTTCCAAAAATTACCTTAAGTTCCTAAAATGATGAAGTTAAGGCCCTCAAAACAGAAATCTCCCTAGACTAGTCAAAAAGCATACCAACCTGGAAAATGAGGCAGAAAGTTGATATTTTAGATGTTTTTGGCCATTTATCCCTGTCAGAATATCCAAAATTGATGTTCCAATAGTAAAACATTGATGTATAGGGCCTTATGAATCCAATGGTGGTGACCATTTATAATTTTGAAGCTCCTAGAAAAATCACAACGCCCTGGGCGCTGCGTTTTTGATAAGTGGAATGTGCTGAAAGTCTGTCAAAATTTGGCAAAATGCCCAAAACTGAAAAAAAAAATTACCCAAAAACCTTTAAAATTGGTAGATGAAGTGATGATGAAGTGTCTCAAGCAATCAAGGATGCATCATCAAGTATGTCAAGTTTTCCCTTGTCTTTTTTCTTCTCTATGGTTTCCTTTAGTTTGTCCTTCAAAATGCTTGATCTTGATGTCACAAATATGATTTCTTGTGTTGTACTTGTTGCCCATATTTCTGAGCATGTATTTATCCTTTTTTTCCTTCTGAAGGAGCTTCTCAAGGTTAAGGTTCGCTCTATCTATCCATATTTCTCTATCATCTTCAATTTCCTTCACAATCCTTTCTTCAAATGCAAGTTTTTCTGCTACAAGCCTTTCTTGCTCCAATGCTCTCTTAAGAGCTCTTTTTCTTGGTATTTTCCTATTGGCTTGATCATTATCATGGTTAGAATCATCAGCAAGGTCAAATTCATCATCAACCATCACTGCTTTACCTTTGGTATTTTCCCTCTTAGCCTTCAACAACTCCAATTACAAGAGCACTTGCTTGTCACTCGGTTGCTTGTTCTCTTGCTCAAGGAAGGAGATGACATATATTTCTTTGTCCAAGTTGTCTTGCAACTCTTTGATTTTGGAATATTTCTCTTTGATGATCAGGCTGGAGGCTTTGTGATCATTTTGGACATCCAAGTCCACCAAGTCAAGCTCTCTTTCTTCCTCATAAATATCTTCCTCTTCATGAACAACTATATCATCCTGCTGCTCATCTTGATGCACCTACTTTGCTGATGAAGAAGGAAAGGTCCCTTTAACAATATATTGAGCAAACACTTTCCTATGCCCTCTCTGATAGGTTTTGACCTCTTTTTCCATTTTGGTCTCCTTCACTGGAGCGCCACTAGATGACCATGTTTGTCTTTGAGACACTGATGCTAGTGGTGGAATTGGTCTAGTAGGCTGAGGTGGTGGAGTAATGAAGACATCATTCTCAATGAGGGTCTCCCATGCAATATTCAACTGATTGAGATGATGAAGGAAAATTATTTTGATTAGAGAGTGAAGGAAGAGGTTGTTCATATGATGTTCATACTCTCTGTTTTGCACTATGTTGGACATCTTATCAATACTCTTGTACAAATAGTGAGGGATGTTCAGCAATTTCACCCTAGTGAAATTCATGAACAACCTGATGTGATAGGTGTATATTCTAGAGAATATTCCCTCACAAGTGAAATATTTCAGGATGATATTTATCATGGGAGAAAATGTATCAAGTTGGTGGCTAAAAGAAAAAACTTTCTTTTTGTCATTTTTGTATCGTGCCTTGAGAAATGGTTCATAATGTTGGGCATCTACATTGGTGGCCTTAAACCATTTTTCATCCACATTGGGTATCCTTGTGGGTACATAAATAATATCTGTGGAGATGGTGAAGGTCACCCGTGCAATGGTCACTTGGTTGTTTTGCAGGTTAGATATGAAAACTTTGGTCAAAGAAGGGTGATGTACTCTTTGGACCATCTTACATAAGTCAAAATAACTGACATGTTTGAAGAAATTGACTATCATGGGTGATGTTATCACTCTATTAAATTTTCTATCAGAAATATTTAAAACTTTGTAACTTACTAGAGGTAACCAAGAACCTCTTTTAGAATTCAGGATCTAGCCTTCCTGAGTTCCCGAGAGGGATCTCTCCTTATTATTTAGCTTTGTTTAGGTAACATATATTAGGCTAGCTATGATAGTGTAGTTGGGTTTGATTTTTTGAAAATTTTTGTGGGAATAAGGGATTACAAAGGAAACCATAGAAGGGTCTACCTAACCATTGGGCAATGGAGTCAAATTGCTAGCTAACAAGACTTGAAAACCAAAGTCAAAAGATGAAAATATGCTAAAGGCAAGTTAGATAACTTTCAAAGGGTTTGAAAGGCTAATTTGATGAAGTGATGTGATTCTGGACTAAGGGAAATTAAGAATCCTTAGATCACAGAAAGGAAGAGGGAAAAGTGAGTTCAAACGAAACTAAAGAGCATTTAAGAATTCTCTAGTCTGGAAATCAGCAGAAAACATAAATAATGACAACTAGTAAATACAAAGAGCTTTTTAACGCTAATTCTGTAATAAATTTCCTAGTTTATCTTTAAAGAAGGAAAATACATATGATATATGAATGAAACTTAAAGAAATACACAATGAAAACTTGAAAAGACTGTACTCATCTGTTTATCTCATGAATCCTTAACTATGATGTCTTTTGCTTCAGTCTCCAGCTTGCTACTTCAATTCAACTCACAAAAAGTCCCAATGTTTCAAAAAAATAAGTCTATAGTAATCTTCAGATTTTATTCCACCCAAAAGTACTTCAAAGAGTGAAGTATTTATACAAACTCTAAACTAGAATATCTTGAAAAAATATCAAGATTGGTTCACAAATATCTCTAACTATTTTACATAAATAGAACCTAAGTAAAGGACACTCAATACTAATGCATATATTTGGCACTATTTTTATGGATAGGTGATTACTAAGAGGAGAATTCGAATTTGATCCAACTCTTAGTTGATGATGAGGCATCCAAGTCACTAACTGCTTCCTTTCTTTGTGCATTCTGCTCCAACAATTCTGCAAACGTGGGGTCCAATGATATATTTTTATTTCTCAATCTGAAATATATATGTAAAAAGTGAAAGAATTTTTTATGGATAAATATGTTGGTGAAATAAGCCTCTTTCAGTTTCCTAAAATTCCTCTCCAGCTGTGCAAAATAGGCTCTGCAAAAAGATGTGTAAAACAGAGTTTTACAGAGTCTGAAACATAGGCTGTAAAGATGTGCATTTATCTCTCATTATGAAATGAATGTGCAAAACATGAGATAGGTTTTTGTAGATATGTCTCTTAGGAACCACAACCTCCTTCGGTTTTCTAAGATGTGTTTCGTATTGGCCACAATAGTCTCTGTAAAATGATGAATTAACAGGAATTTTCTGCAAAACGTTCTCTCCAATATTATTTAATATTTCCCAATCCATAATGGCTATTAGAAAAGTGAGAGAGATTTTTGTAGATGGTCATATTAAGAACATAAACCTCCTTCATTTTTTCAAAATGCATCTTGGATTGGACACAATAGTTTCTGCAAAACAATGGCTTAAACATGAATTTCTACAAAAAATGTTCCTTCTTGTTGTGTTTTCATCTTTTCACCCTTTTTTTCTTTTAACTGTTTTACTTTCACTTTAGATAAAATTCATTGTTGGTGAAAGTATTTTCATCTCTTTTTGCCATTTTACTACCTCTGTATTTACTTTTACTGTTTACCTTTGACTGCTCTTGTAACTTTGTTTTACCTTTCACTCTGACTTTTACCTTATACACTTTAACCACTGATACTCTTTTTGACTGTTATGTTTTCAGTGTCATTGTGAATTCTGATTTCACTTTTACCATTCACTATGAATACTTCATCATTATGATCTCTCTCTGACTTGATTTTGTTCTTTCTTTGTATGAAAATTGTTTTTTGAATGAAGATATCGAGTTAAAATCTGAGAATTTGGAGCAAACAATTTTGTCAACTAGTATTGAAATTGTTGGCCCAAATCCATATTCTGATAATAACCTGCAAAAATAAACAATTTGTTAATGAAATCCAGGTCTGCAGGGAGGTGTTTGAAGGTTTTTTGAAAGTCCTGTGGAATGGGATCATTCTGTGGAGGTTTAACTCTGTTTTTTAGACATTGTTAGGCTTATTTCTGCAATTTTAAACAGATTGCAGGAGTATTTCACTTTAACAGAGGGAATTTTGAGCTTTTTTTGGGTAAAGATAGTCTCAATAGGTATTTTAGTGCTCAATTAGGAATATGAGAGATGAAAAATTGGGTTAAGACAGGAAACAAGGGTTTCCTGAATGGTTGAGACTATAAAACATGACTTGTCAGGAGATCTGTAGGTTCAAAGACCTTTTCAAGCCATGGAAATGTTTTTTCGAGGGTTTATACTGAAGACTGAACTTAAAATAAAGGCTTTTGATGTCGATATTTTGCAGTTGAAAGATGTCTTTGGCCTTCAAAAAAAGTTTCTGTTGGTCAAAACAGAGCTTTCAGGTGTGAAATGGGTCTTTCAGATACAAAATAGGCACACAGAGAGTAAAAATCAGATTCGGGAGATGGAAAGGATTTACCAGAGGTTTACCAGTTGGGCGGAGCTTATAACGTTCACATAAACCTTATAACAAAGGTTTTAAACTTTATTATAAACCTTACAAAACATAATATTGGTGAGTTACATATCTGGCGGAAAAATTTTATTGTTTGAACTGTGGAAAACCATTGGTGGTTTTCGCGTTGGCTGCAGGCGGTAAGTTGTTTTTGGCTTTTGGAACGCGATCAAATGAAAAGGGGACACGTATTATTGGGTTGTATTGGAAACCAACTTTTATCACGCGATTTTCATAAAACTTTGGTCGATCACTTTTGGAGTGCAATATGGAATGCATGCCATTGGATTTGTTTTAACGATGCAAATGGTTGAGATCATTTACAAAGCAATTGCGGAAATTTAGGTGGGACCGGGATAAATATAGGCTGTTTGATATGGAAGGTATAGATCTATGGTAGAGTTTTAATGCAACATCGGGGAAGAAGTATAGATGGGAGTAATGAGTATCGAATTGGTTTGGGACCGTTGGATTAGTAAGGCCATGGTTGATCGTGCGGCTATAGATAAATGTGGAGGCGCTGGGATGTGGAAGAGTTATTCCCACGGGGAATGGGTTAAAAATGCATGAGGAGGGTTTAATGTATATGTAATATGGTAACATATCAAAGGTTTCATGCTTTAAACCCTAGTTTAAATTGTATTCTGAAAGCTTCCTTTGTATTTTTATTATATGGTTAATTAAACAAAATAGGCTTAATAACCATAGGGGGGCGGGATATTTGAATAATGATATTTTTAGCCAAAGGGGGTTTATTTTGGGTATTATTAAAACATGTGAGGATAATCAACTTTGGCTAAAGTTATAATAATGGGTTTTTGGGGCTATTTAATAAAAGGGAGTTATATTAAATAGGAGAAGGTTATTTTTCTAAGGAATTAGTAAATAAGTTAGAGTTAATACGACAAGGGGAAAATGTATACTCAAAACACATTAATATAGCTAAGAAAAGTGAAGTTTAAAGACAAGTTTACATTATAATAACTTCATCACTTCAACTTAGGTAAAATGTTATTTTGAGGGTTTTATGCTTTCAGGAAATGTGGGAAATCAATCAAACGGAGATTAGAGCATCATTAAGTAAAAATGAGGTTTTTACTTATGATTTTTCATGAAAATGAATGCATGAATGGAAAATGATGTGATTTTTGGGATTAATATAGACATTTAACACTTTCAACTAATCAGCCATAGAGCCTTGGGTCCGGTCCCAACAGAAGTCAAGGAAATGCCTTGAGCCTTTCTGACTGATAGTTTAGAATGATAAATGGCTACGAGGAAGGGAAGTTAGTTATTTGCAGCCCCGGTGAATAATATTTACAATGATGCTTCTCACCTTCTTCTACCTACCCAATTTTAACTGCTAACATTTTATCTTCCATTTGATTAGGTGCATTTGTGCTAGCAACCTTTACAACATTTATTCTTTCCGAAAGCAATAAAAATAGCTAATTCTACACTTATTTCATCCATGAATCGAGATTAAACCGTTGGATTCACTTATTGTCTACCTAACTATTGAATTGTCATGATTAAATTGTATGACAATTCCTTATTCACTATCTACAACAAGTAAAATTGAAACATGACAAGTTAAGATTAAATTGTTCAACTCATCATGGATTATGGCATTTATTGACACTCTACCATAATCAACTACAAGAAGTAAAAGTAGTGGCATTTAGACTTGCACACTTTCATGTTTTATTCATCTTTTTCTTTTGGGGTATATTATTTTTGTAAGTCCTTTGATGTTTCTTTTAGGACTTTTTACCCTCTTTTTGATTTTTTGATTTTTTATTTTTTTACAAAATATGGGAAAATAATTTGCGGAAAGAAAAGTTTGTACATATTTGCAAGACTACCATCAGTCAAGTCAAAATTATGAATCCTATATTTATAGGTTGCTAACGTTGGCTTCACATCAGGATGGCATCTCCTTTTGAAATGTCAAGAAACCATTGACTAGTAGCTTGATCCATTGGGCCAATCCCAAACATGCATTTGCTGTGGCTGAAAATCTTGAACTGAATATAGTATTTTTTCTGCAAACTGAAATCTGATCTGAAACTAAAAAGAGCTGCAAATCTCAAACCAAACTGATTAGACCTTAAATATCTTTAGGACCTTCTCCTTAGCTTCAAACCTTAATGATTTATTTCAAACTAGCTGAAAATTGAAAACTGAAATAAGCTGAAATCCTACCTACTTACTCTAATCAGTTGTCCAACTGTTGGTTAGGTAAAATGAAATAGCCAATGCAACCATTCAAGCATTATGTACTTTGATAGTTTTTTTTTCATTTTCTTGTTGATTATAAAAACTGTACTTTTGCGACCTATTAGAAAATTTTCAACAAATTATATGATAAGGAAATACCTGATTTCCTTTGTTGACTCTAGAAACTGTACAAAAAAATATTCCAAAATATATACACTAATTTTTAAATGATCTGAACAACTATACATCTATTCTGGATGGCCTCCATACCATGAATATGAAATGTTATTTTCATCTTTATGTCCCTGTAATCTTTCAGATAAGATTTGTGATGATATTCCTACGGATTGTAATGTTTGACTATTGAAACCTTTATCATCTTGATTATGAAAATCATAGTTAGTTAATAGAGGAATTCTTTGAATGCCTTCAATATTCAACATATCTGCTATTGGATCCTGAAAAACTTGGGAAAATGGCTGCAACCTATAGCATATAGGTTTCCATGAGACTTCATAAAATTCAACAAGTTTCTCATCCTTTTCTTTAAATATGTTATACCACATTTCATTTAAAAGCTGAAATCGTTCAAAACATAGTGGTATGGAACTTTCTGGTGTAATTTGACCATTTATGTCAATGGAATTTGATAATTGCAATTGTGAAACTGAAAAATCTTAATCAATAGTTTCATTATCTTCTTTGTTGTCAATCACAATTCCTAAAGATTGTTGATTATTGATGGCCTGATAGTTGTCTCTAATGAACTGAAATGAAGAAAAAAAAAGAGTTAATGAACCTTCACTTATTTCCACATTTTCTGCTCTTTCTTCCCCACTCTCATGGCTGATCTGTATTGGCTGATCACTGTATTCAATCTGCTGAAAATGCATTTCTTCATCCTCCAAACTAGCTTCTGATTGCTCTGTGAAGTTAGCTTGAGTTTGGAGAACATAACTATCATAATAATGATCATACTTAGGCAAATCATGAAAAGAAGGAATTTCATCAAACATACGCATTAGATCAACAAATTCCTCTTCCACATATTGATTTGTAATTTCATTTTCCGATCGATGGTAATTTGAATTAAGAGGAATTTGTTGATGGCTATCAACCTCTTCTATTTCTTCATGGTGATTTTGAATAAAAAATTCATCTTTCATAGTGATCTCATGTGTTATTTCATCTATTTCTCTTACCAAAAGGCTGAGTTTTACCTCTGCAATATTTTTCTTTTCCTCTTCTTCTGCTTTCAACTTTTCCTGTCTGATTTGCAGATTAACTTCTACATCAACTGCAATGTTTTGCATCTATACAAGTGTTTTTGGATCTCTTTCTCTTAACCAAAATTGTATTTCTCGATCAAAAGCAGTTAGATAATGCAAGAGAGTTGAATTATGAGGAGGTCTAATATTTTCTGGCATTGAATAATAAAATTGATTAAATCTGTTAGAAAAGTGTTGTATTGTTTCATTTGGATGTATTTTTAATTGATTATATTCTTCCATGATCACAAAAGGATTAACTTTGATTATCCATCTATCAAGGAAAATTTTGATAAACTGCTGGAAATTTAAGATGCTAGCATTAGGCAGATTTTTGAACCAACTCTTTATTCTATTTTGCAAAGAAAGAGAAAAAAGTTTGATTCTAACATCATCTTCATCAATCTCAAATAAATCCAAATAATTCTCAAAACCTTGAATATGTTTTTGGGCAGTGATACCATTCTCTCCATCAAATATAGGAAGATATTTGTAGTATTTTTTAGGAAAATCATGGAGTATAGGGGGTAAAATAAGGGGCTTATATCTATATGGAACTTTATATGGTACAGGGATATGTACAGGGATTGTAAGATCAGTCTAGATTATTTGAGGATTATTAATTGGAAAATGATCATCATTCAATTCATAAGAAAGCTGCTCAAAGAGATTAGGAGAATTATTACTTACAATCTTCAAAGGAAAATAATTAAAATCTAATCTAAGATCTTCTATAAAATACAATATACATTGAAAAAATTTCTTAATGAGAAAGAATATAATGTCTTGGATTAAGATCCAAGTTGAAAGCCTGATCTTTCCATATTGTTCTTTGAGGTTCATTCCTCCAGTGGAGTCTTGATTGTGAAATTTATTTGGAGTCACCAGGTGGACGATTTTAACCTTTGTGTGTCTGATCACTGTCCAACATCATAGATCAGATCTGAACCTGTAAAATATTTCTGAAGAAAATGTTAGTCGTCCCCAACGAAGTCACCAATATTTTATCATTCTAGTAAATTTTCTATCAGAAATATTTAAAACTTTGTAACTTACTAGAGGTAACCAAGAACGTCTTTTAGAATTTAGGATCTAGCTTTCCTGAGTTCTAGAAAGGGATCTCTCCTTATGATTTAGCTTTGTTTAGGTAAAAAATATTAGGCTAGCTATGATTGTGCAGTTGGGTTTGATTTTTTGAAAAGTTTGGTGGGAATAAAGGATTACAAAGGAAACCATAGAAGGATCTACCTAACCATTGGGCAATGGAGTCAAATTGCTAGCTAACAAGACTTGAAAACCAAAGTCAAAAGATGCAAATATGCTAAGGGAAAGTTAGATAACTTTCAGAGGGTTTGAAAGGATAATTTGATGAAGTGATGTCATTCTGGACTAAGGGAAATTAATAATCCTTAGATCAGAGAAAGGAAGAGGGAAAAGTGAGGTCAAACGAAACTAAAGAGCATTTAAGAATTCTCTAGTCTGGAAATCAGCAGAAAACATAAATAATGACAATTAGTAAATACAGAGAGCTTTTTAACACCAATTCTGTAATAAATTTCCTAGTTTATCATTAAAGAAGGAAAATACATATTATATATGAATGAAACTTAAAGAAATACACAATGAAAACTTGAAAAGATTGTACTCTTCTGTTTATCTCATGAATCCTTAACTATGATGCCTTTTTCTTCAGTCTCTAGCTTGCTACTTCAATTCAACTCACAAAAAGTCCCAATGTTTCAAAAAAATAAGTCTACAGTAATCTTCAGATTTTATTCCACCCAAAAGTACTTCAACGAGTGAAGCTTTTATACAAATTCTAAACTAGAATATCTTGAAAAAATATCAAGATTGGTTCACAAATATCTCTAACTGTTTTACATAAATAGAACTTAAGTAAAGGACACTCAAGAATAATGCATCTATTTGGCACTATGTTTTATGGATATGTGATGACTAAGAGGATAATTCGAATTTTATCCAACTCTTAGTTGATGATGAGGCATCCAAGTCACTAACTGCTTCCTTTCTTTGTGCATTCTGCTCCAACAATTCTGCAAATGTGGGGTCCAATGATATCTTTTTATTTATCAATCCTAAATATATATTTAAAAAGTGAAAGAGGTTATTATGGATAAATATGTTGGTGAAATAAACCTCTTTCAGTGTCCTAAACTTCCTCTCCAGCTCTGCAAAAATATGTATAAAAAAGAGTTTTACAGAGTCTGAAAAATAGGATGTAAATATGTGCATGTATCTCTCATTCTGAAATGACTGTACAAAAAGTGAGATAGGTTTTTGTAGATGGGTCTCGTAGGAACAAAAATGTCCTTAAATTTTGTAAGATGTGTTTCTTATTGGCCATAATATTCTCTGCGAAATGATGACTTAACCTGAATTTTATGCAAAACGTTCTCTCCAATATTGTTTAATATCTCCTAATCCATAATGGCTGTTAGGAAAGTGAGAGAGTTTTTTGTAGATGGTCATCTTAGGAACATAAACCTCCTTCAGGCTTGCAAAATTCATCTTGGATTCGTCACAATAGCTTCTGCAAAACAATGGCTTAAACATGAATTTCTGCAAAAAAATGTTCCTTCTTGTTGTGTTTTCATCTTTTCACCTTTTTGTTCTTTTAACTGTTTTACTTTAACTTTAGATAAAATTCATTGTTGGTGAAAGTATTTTCATCTCTTTTTACCATTTTACTGCCTCTGTATTTACTTTTACTTTTTACCTTTGACTGCTCTTGTAACTTTTTTTTAACTTTCACTCTGACTTTTACCTGATACACTTTAACCACTGATACTCTTTGACTGTTATGTTTTCATTGTCATTGTGAATTTTGATTTCACTTTTACCATTCACTATGAATAATTCATCATTCTGATCTCTCTCTAACTTGATTTTGTTCTTTCTTTGTATGCAAACTGTTTGTTGAATGAAGATATTGAGTTAAAATCCGAGAATTTGGAGCAAACAATTTTGTCAACTAGTATTGAGATTGTTGGACCAAATCCATATTCTAATAATAACCTGCAAAAATCAAACAATTTGTTAATGAAATCCAGGTCTGCAGGGAGGTGTTTGAAGGTTTTTTGAAAGTCCCGTGGAATGGGATCATTCTGTGGAGGTTTAACTCTATTTTTTAGGCATTGTTAGGCTTATTTATGCAAGTTTAAACAGATTGCAGGAGTATTTCACTTTAACAGAGGGAATTTTGAGCAATTTTTGGGTAAAGATAGTCTCAATAGGTATTTTAGTGCTCAATTAGGAATCTGAGAGATGAAAAAATGGGTTAAGACAGGAAACAAGGATTTCCTAAATGGTTGAGACTATAAAAGATGACTTGTTAGGAGATCTGTAGGTTTAAAGACGTTTTCAAGCCATTGAAATGTTTTTTCAAGGGTTTATACTGAAGATTGAACTTAAAATAGAGGCTTTTGATGTCGATATGTTGTAGTTGAAATATGTCTTTGGCCTTCAAACAGAGATTCTGTTGGTCAAAACGGAGCTTTCAGGCGTGAAATGGGTCTTTCAAATACAAAATAGGCACACACAGAGTAAAAATTGGTTTCAGGAGCTGGAAAGGATTTACCAGAGGTTTAACAGTTGGGCGGAGCTTATAACATTCACATAAACCTTATAACAAAGGTTTTAACCTTTATTATAAACCTTATAAAATGTAATATTGGTGAGCTACATATGTGGTGGGAAAATTTTATTGTTTGAACTGTGGAAAACTGCTGGTGGTTTTCGTGTTTGCTGTAGGCAGTAAGATGTTTTTGGCTTCTGGAACACGATCAAATGAAAAGGGGACACGTAGTATTGGGTTGTATTGGAAAACAACTTTTATCGCACGATTTTCATAAAAATTTGGTCAATCACTTTCGGAGCGCGATATGGAATGCGCACCGTTGGATTTGTTTTAACAGTGCGAATGGTTGAGATCATTTTCAAAGCAGTGGCAGAAAGTCAGGTGGGACCGGGATAAATATAGGCCGTTTGATATGGAATGTATAGATCTATGGTAGAGTTTTAATGTGACATCGGGGAAGAAGTATAGCTGGGAGTAATGAGTATCGAATTAGTTTGGGACCGTTGGATTAGTAAGGCCATGGTTGATCGTGCGGCTATAGATAAATGTGGAGGCGCCGGGATGTGGAAGAGTTATGCCCACGGGGAATGGGTTAAAAATGCATGAGGCGGGTTTAATGTATATGTAGTATCGTAACATATCAAAGGTTTCATGCTTTAAACCTTAGTTTAAATTGTATTATGAGAGCTTCCTTTGTATTTTTATTATATATTTAATTAAACCAAATAGGCTTAATAACCATAGGGGGGCGGGATATTTGAATAATGATATTTTTAGCCAAAGGGGGTTTATTTTGGGTATTATTAAAACATGTGAGGGTAATCAACTTTGGCTAAAGTTATAATAATGGGTTTTTGGGGATATTTAATAAAAGGGAGTTATATTAAATAGGAGAAGGTTATTTTTCTAAGGAATTAGTAAATAAGTTGGAGTTAATACGACAAGGGGAAAATGTATACTCAAAACAAATTAATATAACTAAGAAATGTGAAGTTTAAAGACAATTTTACATTATAATAACTTCATCACTTCAACTTAGGTAAAATGTCATTTTGAGGGTTTTATGCTTTCATGAAATGTGGGAAATTAATCAAATGGGGATTAGAGCATCATTAAGTAAAAATAAGGTTTTTACTTATGTTTTTTCACGGAAATGAATGCATGAATGGAAAATGATGTGATTTGTGGGATTAATATAGACATTTAACACTTTCAACTAATCAGCCATATAGCCTTGGGTCCGGTCCCAACAGAAGTCAAGGAAATTCTGTGAGCCTTTCTGACTGATAGTTTAGAATGATAAATGGCTATGGGGAAGGGAAGTTTGTTATTTGCAGCCCTGGTGAATAATATTTACGATGATGCTTCTCACCTTCTTCTACCTACCCAATTTTAACTGTTAACATTTTATCTTCCATTTGATTAGGTGCATTTGTGCTAGCAACCTTTACAACATTTATTCTATATGAAAGCAATAAAACTAGCTAATTCTACACTTATTTCATCCATGAATCCAAATTAAACTATTGGATTCACTTATTCTCTACCTAACTACTAAATTGTCATGATTAAACTATATGAAAATTCCTTATTCACTATTTACAACAAGTAAAATTGAAACATGACAAGTTAAGATTAAATTGTTCAACTCATCATGGATTATGGCATTTATTGACACTCTGCCATAATCAACTACAAGAATTAAAAGTAGTGGCATTTAGACTTGCACACTTTCATGTTTTATTCATCTTTTTATTTTGGGGTATATTATTTTTTCTAAGTCCTTTGATGTTTCTTTTAGGACTTTTTACCCTCTTTTTTATTTTTTGATTTTTGATTTTTTTACAAAATATGGGAAAATAATTTGCGGAATGAAAAGTTTGTACATATTTACAAGACTACCATGAGTCAAGTCAAAATTATGAATCCTATATTTATAGGTTGCTAACATCGACTTCACATGGGGATGGAATCTCCTTGTGAGATGTCAAGAACACCGTTGACTAGTAGCTTGATCCATTGGGCCAATCCCAAACATGCATTTGTTGTGGCTGAAAATCTTGAACTGAATATATTCCTTTTTCTACAAACTGAAATCTGATATGAAACTAAAAGGAGCTGCAAATCTCAAACCAAATTGATTAGATCTTAAATATCTTTAGGACCTTCTCCTTACCTTCAAACCTTAATGATTTATTTCAAACTAGCTGAAAATTGAAAAATGAAATAAGCTGAAATCCTACCTACTTACTCTAATCAGCTGTCCAACTGCTGGTTAGGTAAAACGAAATAGCCAATGAAACCATTCAAGAATTATGTACTTTGATAGATTTTTTTTGCATTTTCTTGTTGATTATCAAAACTATACTTCTGCAACCTATTAGAAAATTTTCAACAAATGATAGGGTAAGGAAATACCTGATTTCCTTTGTTGAATCTAGAAACTGTACAAAAGGATCTTCCAAAATATATACACTAATGTTTAACTGATATGAACAACTATACATCTATTCTGAATGGCCTCCATACCATGAATATGAAATGTTATTTTCATATTTATCTCCTTGTAAACTTTTAGATAGATTTGTGATGATATTCCTATGGATTGTAATGTTTGAGTGTTGAAACCTTTATCATCTTGATTCTGAAAATCATAGTTAGTTAATATAGGAATGCTTTGAATGCCTTCAATATTAAACATATCTGCTATTGGATCCTGAAAAAATTGGGAAAATGGCTGCAACCTATAGCATATAGGTTTCCATGAGACTTCATAAACTTCAAAAAGTTTCTCATCCTTTTCTTTAAATATGTTATACCACATTTCCTTTAAAAGCTGAAATGGTTCAAACATAGTGGTATGGAACTTTCTGGTGTCATTTTATCATTTATGTCAATGGAAGTTGATAATTGCAATTGTGAAACTGAAAAATCTTGATCAATAATTTCATTATCTTCTTTGTTGTCAATCACAATTCCTAAAGATTGTTGATTATTGATGGCCTGATAGTTGTCTCCAATGAACTAAAATGAAGCAAAACAAAGAGGTAAATAACCTTCACTTATTTCCACATTTTCTGCTCTTTCTTCCTCACTCTCATGGTTGATCTGTATTGGCTGATCACTGTCTTCAATCTGCTGAAAATGCATTTCTTCATCCTCCAAACTAGCTTCTGATTGCTCTGTGAAGTTAGCTTGAGTTTGGATAACATAACTATCATCATAATGATCATACTTAGGAAAATCATCAAAAGAAGGAATGTCATCAAAGATACACATTAGATCAACAGATTCCTCTTCCACATATTGATTTGTAATTTCATTTTCTGATCGATGGTAATTTGAGTTAAGGGGAATTTGTTCGTGGCTATCAACCTATTCTATTTCTTCATGGTGATTTTGAATAAAAAATTCGTGTTTCATAGTAATCTCATGTGTTATTTCATCTAGTTTTCTTACCAAAAGGCTGAGTTTTACCTCTGCAATATTTTTCTTTTCCTCTTCTTCTGCTTTCAACTTTTCCTGTTTGATTTGTAGATTAAATTCTACATCAACTGCAATGTTTTTCATCTGTACAATTTTTTTTGGATCTCTTTCTCTTAACCGAAATTCTATTTCTGGATCAAAAGCACTTGGATAATGCAAGAGAGCTAAATTATGAGGAGGTCTAATATTTTCTGACATTGAATAATAAACTTGATTAAATATGTCAGAAAATTGTTGTATTGTTTCATTTGGATGTCTTTTTAATTGATTATATTCTTCCATGATCACAAAAGGATTAACTTTGATTATCCATCTATCAAGGAAAATTTTGATAAACTGCTGGAAATTTGAGATGCTAGCATTAGGCAGATTTTTGAACCAACTCTTTATACTATTTTGCAAAGAAAGAGCAAAACATCTGATTTTAACATCATCTTCATCAATCTCAAATAAATCCAAATAATTCTCAAAACCTTGAATATGTTTTTGGGCAGTGATACCATTCTCTCCATCAAATATAGGAAGATATTTGTAGTATTTTTTAGGATAATCATGGAGTATAGGAGGTAAAATAAGGGGATTTTATCTATTTGGAACTTTATATGGTACAAAGATATGTACAGGGATTGTAAGATCAATCTTAATTATTTGAGGCTTCTTAATTGGAAAATGATCATCATTTAATTCATAAGAAAGCTGCTCAAAGAGATTAGGAGAATTATTACTTACACTCTTCAAAGGAAAATAATTAAAAACTAATCTAAGATCTTCTATAAAATACAATATACATTGAAAAAATTTCTTAATGAGAAGGAACATAATGTCTTGGATTAAGATCCAAGTTGAAAGTCTGATATTTCCATATTGTTCTTTGAGGTTCATTCCTCCAGTGGAGTGTTGATTGTGAAATTGATTTGGAGTCGCCAGGTGGATGATTTAAACCTTTGTGTGTCTGATCAATGTCCACCATCATAGATCAAATCTGAACCTGTAAAATATTTTTGAAGAAAATGTTAGTCATCCCCAACGAAGTCTCCAATATGTTATCACTCTAGTAAATTCTCTATCAGAAATATTTAAAACTTTGTAACTTACTAGAGGTAACCAAGAACCTCTTTTAGAATTCAAGATCTAGCCTTCCTGAGTTCCGGAAAGGGATCTCTCCTTATGATTTAGCTTAATTTTGTTTAGGTAACAGATATTAGGCTAGCTATGATTGTGCAGTTGGGTTTGATTTTTTGAAAAGGTTGGTGGGAATAAAGGATTACAAAGGAAACCATAGAAGGATCTACCTAACCATTGGGAAATGGAGTCAAATTGCTAGCTAACAAGACTTGAAAACCAAAGTAAAAATATGCAAATATGCTAAGGGCAAGTTAGATAAATTTCAGAGGGTTTGAAAGGCTAATTTGATGAAGTGATGTGAGTTTGGACTAAGGGAAATTAAGAATCCTTAGATCATAGAAAGGAAGAGGGAAAAGTGAGGTCAAATGAAACTAAAGAGCATTTAAGAATTCTCTAGTCTGGAAATCAGCAGAAAACATAAATAATGACAACTAGTAAATATAGAGAGCTTTTTAACACTAATTATGTAATAAATTTCCTAGTTTATCATTAAAGAAGGAAAATACATATGATATATGAATGAAAATTAAATAAATACACAATGAAAACTTGAAAATACTGTACTCATCTGTTTATCTCATGAATCCTTAACTATGATGTCTTTTGCTTCAGTCTCCAGCTTGCTACTTCAATTCAACTCACAAAAAGTCCCAATGTTTCAACAAAATAAGTCTATAGTAATCTTCAGATTTTATTCCACCCAAAAGGACTTCAAAGAGTGAAGTATTTATACAAATTCTAAACTAGAATATCTTGAAAAAATATCAAGATTGGTTCACAAATATCTCTAATTGTTTTACATAAATAGAACTTAAGTAAAGGAAACTCAAGACTAATGCATCTATTTGGCACTATTTTTGATGGATAGGTGATGACTAAGAGGATAATTCGAATTTGATCCAACTATTAGTTGATGATGAGGCATCCAAGTCACTAACTACTTCATTTCTTTGTGCATTCCGCTCCAACAATTCTGCAAACGGGGGGTCCAATGATATATTTGTATTTCTCAATATGAAATGGATGTGTAAACAGTGAAAGATTTTGTTATGGATAAATATCTTGGTGAAATAAACCTCTTTTAGTTTCCTAAAATTCCTCTCCAGCTGTGCACAATAGGCTCTGCAAAAAGATGTGTAAAACAGAGTTTTACAGAGTCTGAAACATAGGCTGTAAATATGTGCATGTATCTCTAATTATGAAATGACTGTGAAAAATTTTACATAGGTTTTTATAGATGGTTCTCTTAGGAACAAAAACCTCCTTCAGTTTTTTAAGATGTGTTTCTGATTGGCCACCATATTCTCTATAAAATGATGACTTAACGGGAATTTTCTGCAAAAAGTGCTCTCCAATATTGTTTAATATTTCCCAATCCATAATGGCTGTTAGAAAAGTGAGAGATTTTCTTGTAGATGGTCATATTAAGAACATAAACCTCCTTCATTTTTGCAAAATTCATCTTGGATTGGTCACAATAGTTTCTGCAAAACAATGGCTTAAACATGAATGTCTGCAAAAAATGTTCCTTGTTGTGTTTTCATCTTTTCACCTTTTTGTTCCTTTAACTATTTTTACTTTCAGTTTAGATAAAATTCATTGTTGGTGAAAGTATTTTCATCTCTTTTTACCATTTTATTGCCTCTGTATTTACTTTTACTGTTTACCTTTGACTTCTCTTGTAACTTTGTTTTAACTTTCACTCTGACTTTTACCTTATACACTTTAACCACTGATACTCTTTGACTATTATGTTTTCAGTGTCATTGTGAATTGTAATTTCAATTTTACCATTCACTATGAATACTTCATCATTTTGATCTCTCTCTGACTTGATTTTTTTCTTTCTTTGTATGCAAACTGTTTGTTGAATGAAGATATTGAGTTAAAATCTAAGAATTTGGAGCGAACAATTTTGTCAACTAGTATTGAAATTGTTGGCCCAAATCCATATTCTGATAATAACCTGCAAAAATAAAACAATTTTTTAATGAAATCCAGGTCTACAGGGTGGTGTTTGAAGGTTTTTTGAAATTTCTGTGGAATGGGATAATTCTGTGGAGGTTTAACTCTATTTTTTAGGCATTGTTAGGCTTATTTCTACAAGTTTAAACACATTAGGGGAATTTTGAGGTCTAAAATGGGCCTCCTAAGGAAATTATAAAATAATAGTGGAAAAAATCAAATAAGATTTGATGACATCATCAAATTTTAGAGGGAAAAATGAAAAAACTACTTTTTCAACTCATATTTTCAACTTATCTCCCAAAGTTTTTACTCAAATTTCGAGCGGGAGAACTCGTTGGATGCGAAATTTAATTCCTCATCCAAGGATTACCCATGCTGCATACTTTCGATGAGTCCTACTACACGAAAAATGAAAAATACATTAAAAAACGTGATTGTAATCATGCTTTTTTATGTATTTCCCATTTTTCATGTAGCAGGGTTCATTGAAAGTATGCAACATGGGTACTCCTTGGATGAGTAATTAAAATTTTCATCCAAAAAGTATTCCCACTCGAAATTTGAGTAAAAATTGTGGGAGATAAGTTGAAAATGCGAGTTGAAAAAGTAGTTTTATTATTTTATTATTTTTTAATATTTTTACCTTTTTATTTAAAAAATGGTAAATCATCCCCCATGGTTGACATCATCATCTTGAATCCTATTGGTTGTTATAAAGTTTATTTTTGTTGTACATTTTTCTTAGGAGGCCCATTTTAGACCTCAAAATTCCCCTAATGAGTTTGCGAGTATTTCACTTTAACAGAGGAAATTTTGAGAAATTTTTCGGTAAAGATAGTCTCAATAGGTATTTTAGTGCTCAATTAGGAATCTGAGAGATGAAAAACTAGGTCAAGATAGGAAACAAGGGTTTTCTGAATGGTTGAGACTATAAAAGATGACTTGTCAGGAGATCTGTAGGTTCAAAGACCTTTTCAACCCATGGAAATGTTTTTTCGAGGGTTTATACTGAAGATTGAACTTAAAATAGAGGCTTTTGATGTCAATATGTTGCAATTTAAAGATGTCTTTGGCCTTCAAACAGAGATTCTATTGGTCAAAATGGAGCTTTCAGGCATGAAATGGGTCTTTCAGATACAAAATAGGCACAAAGAGAGTAAAAATCAGATTCGGGACCTAGAAAGGATTTACCAGAGGTTTACCAGTTGGGAGGAGCTTATAACATTCACATAAATCTTATAAAAAAGGTTTTAACCTTTATTATAAACCTTATAAAATGTAATATTGGTGAGTTACATATCTGGAGGGAAAATTTTATTGTTTGAACTGTGGAAAACCGCTGGTGGTTTTCGTGTTGGCTGCAGGCGGTAAGCTGTTTTTGGCTTTTGGAACGTGATCAAATGAAAAGGGGACACGTAGTATTGGGTTGTATTGGAAAAAAACTTTTATCGCGTGATTTTCATAAAACTTTGGTCGATCACTTTCGGAGCTCGATATGGAATGCGCACTGTTGGATTTCTTTTAACGATGTGAATGGTAGAGATCATTTTCAAAGCAGTGGCGGAAAGTCGGGTGGGACAGGGATAAATATAGGCCCTTCGATATGGAAGGTATAGATCTATGGTAGAGTTTTAATGCGACATCGGGGAAGAAGTATAGCTGGGAGTAATGAGTATCGAATTGGTTTGGGACTGTTGGATTAGCAAGGACATGGTTGATCGTGTGGCTATAGATAACTGTGGAGGCACTGGGATGTGGACGAGTTATGCCCACGGGGAATGGGTTAAAAATGCACGAGGAGGGTTTAATGTATATGTAGTTTGGTAACATATCAAAGGTTTCATGCTTTAAACCTTAGTTTAAATTGTACTCTGAAAGCTTCCTTTGTATTTTTATTATATAGTTAATTAAACCAAATAGGCTTAATAACCATAGGAGGGCGAGATATGTAGGTTTTAACCCTGAACAGAAATTATCTACACACGAATCTTATAACAGAAAATAAACAATAGCGAGAGCATAAAACATAAAACAGATAAACACAGAGATTTTCCTCTGGATCCCAAATCGGGACGACCAGCTTGATTTTTCATTATATTCCTTTTAGTGTTACAACACATATATATACATGCCAAAGCATACATAAACCCCAATCCATAAACCCCGGATTAGAACATAACCGTTGTTCCCTTGACTGGATCTACAAAAATACCAGGGGTCGAAAACCATCATACCCCAAAACCATGTGCAAAACCATGCACAAAACCATGGACGCGGACTACCCGCCAGAAATTAAGGACCAAAAAATTTTCCCATACCCAACATAACACCCACCCAACATTCTCCATCTTGTTGTTTTCTTTCCACGGGGGGCCATAGGAGGGCTTAGTCATTGGCCCAATTCTTCAACACCCATTGTTTCTCTACACCAAGAGAACTTCTGAGTGCTCATAGACTTTGTCAATGCATCTGCAACATTCTTCAAAGTGTCCACCTTTACCAGCAACACCCTTTTAGCCTCAACCATATCTCTAACAAAGTGATATTGAACATCAACGTGCTTTGTCTTTGAATGATAAGCAGGGTTCTTAGCCAAGAAAATTGCACTTTGGCTATCACAGTCTATCCTTATAGCTTGCTGTACCAACCCCATACTTGAACACAATATTTGCAACCAAACTGCTTCCTTGCTTGCATGAGTGACTGCTATGTATTCTGCCTCTGTAGTTGAAAGAGCCACTACAGACTGTCTTTTACTCATCCAACTGACTGCGCCTCCAAATAGGCTAAACACATACCCACTTGTAGATCTTCTTTGGTCCAGATCTCCATCCCAGTCCGCATCAACAAAACCACGAATGTCCAACATTCTTTCCAATCCTGGTCTTCCCTGGTAGCACAAGCCATAATCACTAGTGCCACGTAAATATCTGAAAACCCACTTCACTACTATCCAATGCTCCTTCCCTGGGTTTGACATAAACCTGCTCAATACTCCCACTGCATGTGCAATGTCTGGTCTAGTATAGACCATTGCATACATCAGGCTACCCACTGCACTTGCATATGGAACACAGGACATATACTCCTCTTCTTCTTATGTCTTGGGACACTGTTCAGCAGACAGCTTTACACCTACAGGAATAGTAATATTCACCGGTTTAACCAGAGCTTCCTCTTTGCCCGATCTCTCTTAATTTCCATGCCCAAAATATAGTTTGCAGCACCCAGATCCTTCATGTCGAATTTGGAGAACAGTTGGGTCTTCAAATCTTGGATAATTTCTTTGTAATTTCCAATCAACAACATATCATCCACATACAAGACCAGATATATAACACGATCACCAATTAATTTAAAATAAACACAATGATCTTCCTTGCTTCTGGTGAAGCCAAGTCCCCATATATAGGTATCAAATTTCTGATACCACATCCTTGGTGACTGTTTTAACCCATACAGAGACTTCTTCAACCTGCACACCAGTTCTTTCTTACCCTTCACCATAAAGCCTTCAGGTTGCTTCATGTAGATATCCTCTTCTAGATCCCCGTGAAGAAATGTTGTCTTCACATCCATCTGTTCTATCTCAAAATCAAATGCAGCAGCAACAGATAAAAGTAATCTAATAGAAGTAACCTTGGTAACAGGAGAAAAAATATCACCAAAATCAATTCCCGGCACCTGGGAATAACCTTTCGCTACCAACCGAGCTTTGTATTTCTCCACCTTGCCTTCTACATTCATCTTCTTCTTTAACACCCATTTGCTCCCAATGGGCTTCCTTCCAGCCGGCAACTCCACCAGATCCCATGCATCGTTTTTGTGCAAGGATGCCATTTCATCAACCATGGCCTCCTTCCAAAGTTTTCCATCCTCCGAATCTACTGCCTCCCTGACAGTTCTGGGTTCATCATCAGTTATATTTAAGGCAAAACCTGAACAGAAAGCAGATGGACTATACCTTTCTGGTTGCCTTCTTTCCCGAACTGATCTTCTCAAAGCTGGAGTTTGTGGCTCTTCATCTTCTGAGTCTTCTTCTATTGTAGAGTCTGATTCATCCTCCTTTAGATCAAACTCTATCTTCTCAGGTTTCTTTGGTAGGACTTCATGTTTAACAATATCTTTCACTTCTCTAAACACCACATCTTGGTTGTACACGACCTTCCTTGTTTCTGGGTTCCAAAGCTTGTAACCCTTTAAACCATCCTTATACCCAATAAAGATGCACCTTTCAGATTTATTATCCAACTTGGTCCTTTTCTCCTTTGGAACATGCACATATGCATCACATCCAAATACCCTTAGATGTGAAAGAGAGGGTTTCTTACCAGTCCATACCTCATGTGGAGTCTTATCCTCCAACGCCGATGAAGGTGATCTGTTAACTAAGTAACATGCAGTCTCCACTGCCTCTGCCCAGAATTCTTGTCCTAACCCGGTACCACTGAGCATGCTTCTTGCCTTTTCCATCAGTGTTCTATTCATTCTTTCTGCAACTCCATTTTGCCGAGGTGTGTATGGAGTAGTCTTCTGCCGTGCTATACCACACTTCTTACAGAACTCTTCAAATTCCTTCTTGCAGAACTCCCCACCATTATCTGTCCTCAATGCCTTTATCTTCTTCTCTGTCTGGTTTTCCACCAGAGCCTTAAATTCATTAAATTTGTCAAAGACTTCAGATTTCTTCCTCAAGAAATATATCCATGTATTCCTTGAGAAGTCATCTATGAATGAAACATAGTACACAGACTTTCCCAGTGATGGAACTGACACAAGCCCAAACACATCACTGTGCACAAGTTCTAATATCTTGTTTGCCCTCTTAGCACCAGAAGGAAAACTCACCCGATTCTACTTCCCATATACACAATGTTCACAGAAACCGAAATCTAGAGAACAATTAGACATACCTTCTACCATACCATCTCTATGCAGTATCCGAAGGCCCTTCTCTCCAATATGTCCAAGCCTTTGATGCCATAGCATGGTCTTTTCTCCAGAGACAGCTAGGCTTTCTGCTCCACTTTCAGGAACCACATAACTGTTACACCCATCAATAATAGTGCTACCTTGTAGCTTGTACAGAGTTCCAGTCCGAACTCCCCGCATTAATACCAGTGCTCCCCGAACCATCTTGCAGGCATCTTTCTCGAACACTGTTTGTACACCCGCATCATCCATCTTGCTTACAGAAATCAGATTTCTGGACAATGCAGGAATATGAAGAACACCAGGAAGTGTTCTAATCCTTCCACCTTGCAGCTTCAGCTTGACCTTTCCACGTACGACGATTCTCGCCTTCCTATCATCCCCTAGGAAGACATCACCATCATATTTCTCATACTCGTAGAACCACTCCCTATGGGGAGTGAAGTGAAAGGATGCACCTGAGTCAATCAACCATGACTCATGATCTACATGTGTATTTGAAGAAGAAGCCAATACACATCCCCACCTTCATCCGAGGTGGTTTTTTCCTCTGCAGAAGGAGCATCATCAGATCCCTTTCCTTTCTCAGGAGCTTTAGATCTGCATTCCTTTTTGTAGTGCCCTTCCTTTCCGCATTTCAAGCACACCTTTACAAACTTTCCAGGAGATTTAGATCTCCCTCTAGATTTGGATCTCCCACTGGAAACCTTATTCTTTCTTTTGTCTGGTGACCTTCCTCGTACAGATAAAGCATCTCCATTCTGGCCCTCCATATTTCTCCGTCTCATTTCCTCTGACAGCAAGGCCGAGACAATGTCATCAAAATTCAAGGTAGTTGTATTGCTACCTATTTCAATAACCAGACTATCCCACGAGTCTCATAGAGAAGACAACAAACTAATGAACTTATCTTCATCTGAGATTTTAATATCAACAGATGACAACAGACTTACCATAGTATGGAAGGCATTCAGATGCTATGTCACCGAGTCTCCATCCTTCATCCTCAGGTTATACAACTTTTTCCGTAGGAACAAATTATTCACCAGAGACTTAGATTGGTACAAAGTCCCAAGTTTTTCCAACAAATTTTTTGTCATAGCTTCCCCAGATACATTCAACAATACTGAATCTGAGACACACAACCGTATTGTGCTTTTAGCCTTCCGATCCAGTTTCTTCCAGTCTTCATCCGACATTCCCGTTGGCTTAGTACCGGGACTACCACGATCCACTGATATTTATCCACTAGCAGATCCTCCATCTTGAGCTTCCACAACTCAAAACTCTGACCATTAAATTTCTCGATCTCTATCTTTCCGCTACTCGCCATCTTCTCTCACCACAAGAATCGATCCTGCAGATCTCCCAGTGAACAGGGTCTACCTCAGGCCCGAACTAAAAACCCTCAGAAGTAAAGGCATCCCCTTGAAGCTGAAATAGCTCTGATACCAAATGTAGGTTATAACCCTGAACAGAAATTATCTACACACGAATCTTATAACAAAAAATAAACAATAGCGAGAGCATAAAACATAAACAGATAAACACAGAGATTTTCCCCTGGATCCCAAATCGGGACGACCAGCTTGATTTTTCATTATATTCCTTTTAGTGTTACAACACATATATATACATGCCGAAGCATACATAAACCCAAATCCATTAAACCTGGATTAGAACATAACCGTAGTTCCCTTGACCGGATCTACAAAAAATACTGTGGGCCGAAAACCATCGTACCCCAAACCATGTGCAAAACCATGCACAAAACCATGGACGCAGAATGTCTCACGGAAATTGGCGACCACGAAAAAAAATAAGGGGCGCTGCCCCCCCTCGACAAATGTGGGGGGCTATCGCCCCCCCACGCATGCTTAGTCATGGAAAGAATATAACACATACCCAACAAGATATTTGAATAATGATATTTTTAGCCAAGGGGGGTTTATTTTGGGTATTATTAAAACATGTGAGGATAATAAACTTTGGCTAAAGTTATAGTAATGGGTGTTTGGGGCTATTTAATAAAAGGGAGTTATATTAAATAGGAGAAGGTTATTTTTCTAAGGAATTAGTAAATAAGTTAGAGTTAATACGACAACGGGAAAATGTATACTCAAAACACATTAATATAAATAAGAAAAGTGAAGTTTAAAGACAAGTTTACATTATAATAACTTCAACACTTCAACTTAGGTAAAATGTCATTTTGAGGGTTTTATGCTTTCATGACATGTGGGAAATTAATCAAATGGGGATTAGAGCATAATTAAGTAAAAATGAGGTTTTTACTTATGATTTTTCATGGAAATGAATGCATGAATGGAAAATGATGTGATTTGTGGGATTAATATAGACATTTAACACTTTCAAATAATCAGCCATAGAGCCTTGGGTCCGATCCCAACAGAAGTCAAGGAAATGCCTTGAGCCTTTCTGACTCATAGTTTATAATGATAAATGGATATGGGGAAGGGAAGTTAGTTATTTGCAGCCCTGGTGAATAATATTTACAATGATGCTTCTCACCTTCTTCTACCTACCCAATTTTAACTTCTAACATTTTATCTTCCATTTGATTAGGTGCATTTGTGCTAGCAACCTTTACAACATTTATTCTTTCTCAAAGCAATAAAACTAGCTAATTCTACACTTATTTCATCCATGAATCCAGATTAAACTATTGGATTCACTTATTCTCTACCTAACTAATGAATTGTCATGATTAAACTGTATGAAAACTCCTTATTCACTATCTACAACAAGTAAAATTGAAACATGACAAGTTAAGATTAATTTTTTCAACTCATCATGGATTATGGAATTTATTGACACTCTTCCATAATCAACTACAAGAAGTAAAAGTAGTGGCATTTAGACTTGCACACTTTCATGTTTTATTCATCTTTTTCTTTTGGGGTATATTATTTTTTCTAAGTCCTTTGATGTTTCTTTTAGGACTTTTTACCCTCTTTGTGATTTTTTGATTTTTAATTTTTTTACAAAATATAGGAAAATAATTTGCGGAAAGCAATGTTTGTACATATTTACAAGAATACCATCAGTCAAGTCAAAATTATGAATCCTATATTTATAGGTTGCTAACAGGTGAGGGAAAAAAATCTCTACTGTTGGATGGCTCAAGCCTCAAAATGCTCCTTGCTTTGTGGTGTATTGTTTCCTCTCTTTCCTCCTCCATAATGTCTCTTTCCTCCTCCATAGTGTATGTTTTGTTTTGAAACCCTAGGGGAAAGGGGAAGGGAAAGGGAGTAGGAAGTAGGGTTAGGGAGTTGGGATAATTGTAGGAAAATTTATGGAAGTGGGGAAGGGAGTTAGGGAGCTTAGGGAAGTGGCAAGGATATAAAAACTTAGCAAGATAGGGTAGGAATTTTGATTATAGGGATATAGTGTGGCTACCTAGGAAAATGCAGCCTAGGGTTAGGGATTTAAGAAATGGGACTTGGGAATGATAAATAAGGTGATGTAGGGGTAGGGGGAGTGTTTTCTGAAGTGTGGAAAGGGAAAATGGGGTCTAGGGTAAACAATTGTTGGCTTGCAAGAGTGAAAGCTAGGGTTTCCTTGCTCAAAACTTGAAATGATGAATGAGGAGGGTTTACCCCATAAATTTGAAATTATGAAGTGAAAGGAGGGATTTGATAGGTGTAACTTACTTGAATTTGATTGAGAAAATCCTGATTTGATGCTTGGACCACTTGAAAAGAAGATTTGGAGGCTGTAGGTTAAATATGGAAAAATAAAAGTGCATAATGCAAGAGTGCAATGCCTCCCAAGAAAAATCGCAGTGCCTGAAGAAGAAACGCAATGCCTCTCGATCAAAAGCGCAGTGCCTCAAGGAGGAGCGCAACTCCTTCAAGGAAATTGGACGTTCTTGCTGAAACGTTGAATTTTGACTTGGGGAAGCTGAGAACTCAATGCATGAGGATGAAAATGAGTGTCTCCTTGGTCTTCGATGGCCCTTTCTAGTTGATGAAATTTCAAAAATAGGCATGGAACCCACATTTTACTTTTCAAACTCAACTTAAACATTGCAATTCACCTTTCAATTTTTTATCTTGGTCCTTTGAATTTGATATTTTGTTAGCTCCCTGTAATCAAAAATATTTGCAAAGTCCGATAGTAGGGAGAAACATCATTTCAACCACTTTGGGATTCTAGGATCTAGCCCTCTTGAATCCGGAGAGGGATCTCTCCAGTAAGTGCAAAGATGGATTTATCCTTGAGGTCTTCAGTAATGATATTAGGCTATTTATGAAGGCTGAGGGTTTTGTTTTGTTTTTGGATGGTTAAGCATGATTATGGCTTGAGTGGAAAGTTCTAAATGGAAATAGTTTCAAAGGTGAGAAGTTGCAAGAAAATAGAACAAGCTTTGGCCAAAAAGATGGATAATTGCAAGTTTTAGTCCATTGGGCTATGGAGTCATAATAGGGTTTAATTGAAATAATCAGGTTCAAGAGTGGTCTATGGGGCAAGTCATCTATATCTAAAGATCTCTTTAAAGTTGATTTAGGGAATGAAATGATACAAAAGGAGCGGAATTAATTAAATGAAGAACAAAGAGCAACCCAAGATCTGGTAAGTACTTTGAAACTAGACAGCCTTTGAAAAACACTTAAGAATAACATAAAAGAAATCGAGGATCTGGTAAGTACTTCGAAACTAGCCAGCTTTCAACACATTCCTAGGGAAACTTTCAGTCAGTCTTTTGGGATAAAACTAGGACCAGGGCTCACCATATCTTCCTTAGTTCATCTCTACTTAACATGAAATGAAAATAACTTTCAAGAATAACAATTAGATAAGACAGGAGGACAAGGGAACGCCTGCATTTCTACTGCTTGAACTAAATTAAATAATTCCTAAATAACACAATTTAGAAGAAAACATTTAGATAAAGCTAATCAGTCAGAGAAGGGTACTGATATATAATAAATCCTAACTCTATGCTTACTGTTCTTTATTAGAGAAGATGAAAAAAGTGGAAACAAAAATAAAATAACAATTTACAATAAGAAATAACATCATCATAGACATAGACCAGGATCCCATAAATCAGTTTGTATTAATGCTTCAAACCAGTTATAGCTTCAAGTCCAGTGTTTCAGGTCAGCAATCATCTTCACTACTCAGCCTAACTATTCTATCACAAGTAGAGCTTCAAGAGCCTTTGAACACTATTTACAATCAGAAGTTTTGAGCACAAGTATATTTCAAAGTTCTGCAACCAAAATTTTCTCATCTTCTACAGAAGTATTTATAGAAGGAATGAGGAGGTGGGATTTGATAAAAGATCTCCCATGTCAATTAATACAGATTAATTCTTCTTAGCCTTTGAGGGGCTCAATGGAGAAGAGTATAGATATTCTCACTGTATTAATTGATTTACATTGAAGTTTAAGCTCGGTGGGAGCTTTTGTTGACTTTTAAGGCTCTGTTTCATGATATAATAACTCTTCTGATATTTTTTGCATTAAGTTCCTTGGTATAATTAAATATTCGGCTGCGCTGAGGCAAATATCTGGTTTTATGATCATAATTCGGCCTCTGTTGAATGCTTGTGGCTACAAGTGGCAACGAGTATCTGAGAGGAATCAATTGGCCTCTGATGTGGAAGTGGAGGCCTTTTTTTCTGTTAAGCACTTATGATTTTATTTTAACCGTGTTTTAATTTGGAGGATTAGGCTTTTGATAATCAATCTTAGCCGTAATCCCCCCAAATTTGTCTTCAATCCTCTGTTCTGTTGTGTTTTAATCTTCGACACTGATACTCTTTTAATTTGATTAAATAATATTGTGTCTTGTTGATGTGCAGGGCCACACAGGGCTCATATGGCATCAATGCCCATGACGTATTGATGAAACGTGGCGTAGAACCCTTTAGAATGATCTTCCTTTTAAATAAACAAAGCTCTGAGGATCGTCACCCTTAGCTTTATATTTTCTGTTTAAAATATTTTGAAATTCGTTTGAACCTGCACAAAACACACAACTATTATGAAATCCTACGTTTATTGGGTAAACTTCTTAGAAGGTTGTGGGGAGGAGTGTGGCCGTTGGATGGAATCATCCAATGGTGAAGATTTCGTTTGTGGGAGGTTAAAGAGGAAAGCGGGGAAGAATTAAGTCAAAACCGTTGATTGCACAGAGATCGAAAGTCAGGATTGGTTGTGAGTACACAAAGTGAATGACTCAGTTTATTTTGAAAATAGAAGAAAAGTGAAGAAATGGGTTAAAAACCTTTGTTTCGGAGGAAAATATGGTGAAAACGAAGTTTGGGGTTCGGGATGATCGTGGATCGTCGGATGAGATCGGCCTATGAGATCAACGGCAAAGATTGTATGTTAAACACCTTTGGAATAGGCAGAGGGTGATATGTAAATGAAGGTTTAAATCCAAACCGTTGATCTGCAGAGATCAGCGGTGGAGGGGATGCACGATAACACATAACGGAAAAGAGGGAAAGTGGTTTCGGGGAGATAAACCACTGTTTTCGTGCAGCAAAAGGGCGAGTAGGAAGTTTTTCCCTTTCGAACGAGATATGTGTTCGCGCCCGACACGTGGCATCAAAAAACCACCCATTTCGCGTGCCCTTTGGAAAAATAAAATTCATGCTGTAAGTCACGTGACTTGGAGTGTGGACTGTTAGATCTGGGACCTTAGATCCAATGGAGGAGAATGAGCGGAATATGAGATAGATGCGTGGGTGGAACGAGGATGGGTGGTTTCGATCTGGGCCGTTGGATCAAACAAATCAACAGTCAGGACTTGATCTGGGGAATAAATGGAATAATACAATGGCGGAAGATGGGTTAATAAGGGTCGTTGATCTGCAGAGATCAACAGTTGGGATTTGACCTAAAACATTAGAACGCGGGGCACATAGATTTAAACCAAAGTCAGGAAATGCGATATGGATTGTCCAATCTGGACACGTGGACGGTCCAAATGAAATTGGAGGAATTCAATCGACGGGGGGAAGAATTTGCATAGCGCCAATGCGATTGAGCGTTGACCATCCATCTGCAGATCAGATCGACGGTGGGAAATGAATCAGAGGTTTCTGAAGCGGAGGCAAGGCTAATTATCGGAGTGAATGTGGGCCGTTGGATCTGGGATATGGCGGATAGATCCAATGACGGAAAAACCATTGGGGAATGCCAATCGGAGGGGACACAAAAGTTAGCCCGATAGAACATGCGATGCGATCATGCGCATGCTGTTTTATCAGCTCAGGATCAACGGTCGATATCATTTTAAAACTCACACCGGCGGAAACCCTTTAAAACATAGGAAATCTAAAATTTAAATAAAAAACAAAGGTTTTATGGTGTTGGGTGGGTTTTATATATATATGAAGTGAATAGGCGCCTGTCTGCAGGGCCTTTGACTATATGAAAAACAAAAAGGGCCCGAGGCTTATGTGTAAGGGCCAATCGGGATTAGAAGGTCAAGCCTTGTATTTTCAATCTAACCATTTGGAATTTTTGTGATGCAACTGGCGCTTGGGACTTTAACTCTTGGTCCCGGGTGAAGTTATATAGAGTAAAAATCGGAGGGCGGCGTTTTTAACAAAGGGACTCAATCGCATCGGAACTTTTGATGCGGGTCTTTCAATCTACCCATTTTTTCATTAAAAATCATTGTATGGGCGCGTTTAGACCAAAACTTTGGGGAAAGTGGGTTTACGACTTAACAAAAGAAAATATTAATCGAAGATGGAAATTTATAACATTATAGCACTCGATTGCGGGCACAGGGGTTATATGGGATAATAATATGATCGGAGGATATAAAGCAATGGGCTAATCGCATTGGAACTTTTATCATGGAAAAATAGACTTGTGCGCTCAGATTTTGCGATGCGATAAGCGCTTAAAAAGCTTAGCACCTGGTTCCAGCACCAGGGCATATGTGGGGAAGTGTTTTAAGACTTAGCCCAAGGGGGCTTAAGTCTGTAATACAAAAAAGGTGTTTTTAATGAAAAATTTTCAAGTTTTCAATGGATTTGGGAGTTTCGGCAGAGTCCAAAAAGGAGTTTTAAACTCTGTAAAGGGGTTTTCATGAAGGGGAAATGGGGAAGACTGAAAAAATAGAGGAATTTCATGGGAAAAAGGGTAAAACTGGAGGTTAGATTTGAAGTAGAAGGAGGGGAAAATGGTGTTTGTAGCAGTATTTCTCTTGTGGAAATAGCAGAATTTCAGAGTTTACAATGGAAACAGCAGTGAAGATTTGGCCAAATGGAAATATGTCTTCATGAGTCTTCAAGAGATAAAATTTTTGCAATAAAACTTGCTCCTTGAAGGCTCCAAAAGTTTTTTAGCCACCATTTGATATGAAAAATTTTATTGGTGGCTAACAGTGGCTCCACTTGGGGATGGTGCCTTCTTGAAAGCATCAAGAATTTCATACTTGCATTTTCTGGGAGGCTGATCAGTGCCTCATCCATTAGGCTTCCTTTCTTTTCTTGAATGATATTATTTTTCTCTGAAAACATATCAGCAGCCACAAAAACAATGAATCTTTCATCAACAAGCTTTCTACCTACCCAATCCTACTGATCTAACATTTTTTCTTCTTCAGACTGCACTTGGATTGGCAAACTCCTTTCACAAAATTTTATTCTTTTGAAAGAAAAAAATCTAATATATTTCTACTCCTTATTTCTCCATGAACTCAGATTAAACAGTTGAGTTCATATGATTCTCTACCTAATCTACCAATCTGTTAGGATTAAATAGTCTAACAGATTTTTATTCTCTAAATTCTACAACAGCAATTTAAAAACAAAAAAAACAAAAGTCAGAATTGAACAGTCTAACTTGATGCTGATCTATGGCATAAAAAACAAGCTGCACATTGATATTTTTTTACACAAAATTAAATCAAAATGGAAGGCTTAAGATCGAAAAGTTCAAAGCACTTCCTTCATCTTTTTTACAGCTCTGTTTCTAACTCTTGTTTGAGTTGTTCTTCTTCTATCAACTGGTTCAGATTTTGAGCTGATTAGAACCAATTATTCCTCTGTTTTGACTCAGAAATTCAAGCAGATTTGAGTGAGTCATGTTTTGGAAACATAGGTTCATATTTTGAGCGTGTTTGAACCTTTAATTTCTAGCCTAATCTACCTACTGATAAGCCAAGATTAAATAGTTTGGCAAATCGAATTCACTATCCTATCAGCAGTAAATTTAAAACTAATTAGTCAAGATTAGGCTGTTTGACTAACTAGAATTGTGTTTTTCAAGAGTGGCATTTAAGCTTGCACACTTTCAGATTTGTTTCTCTTTTTGTTGGTATGGGGCTGTACCTTTATTGTTTTTACAATCTGCCCTCTTTTCTTTCTTTCACTGTTTTTGTATTTTTTATTTTTCTAACTTTGAATGCAATGATGGATGAAATATTCATAATGGGAAAAAAAGATAAAAATGCTTTCAGAACATGACATGGATCAAGAGAAGTAATGTTTGAGCATCCTGCCATTGACAGGTCCCCCAAACAACTCTTCTCCATTCAACTCCTGCAAGAAAAAGGCATTATTACTAGCAGCTGAATGAATGGAGTAAGGGCCAAGCCATAAGTTGTAAAATTTTCCATTCTTTCCCTTGTCTTCCCTCATTGAGTCCCACTTTAAAACTTTGTCCCCAATATTGAAATTGCTGGCCTTTGTTCTTTTGTCAAAAAGCTTTTTAATGTTGTCCTGCTTCTGCAATGCTTTTTTATAAACCTCCTCTCTGGTTTGTTGAAGGTGAATATTCTGATTTATCCTTTTGATCATGTCATTATCTTCAGACTGAACCTATTGAATTAACCTCATAACTGGCACACCAAGGCTGGTAGGAAATATTGCATCAGTGCCATACACAAGCTGGTAAGGTGACATACCAATAGATTTCTTCAAAGTCAATCTGTCAGCCCAAAGTGCATGCACAAGATTTGTATGCCAAGACTTCTTGTTGTCCTCCAACAACTTCTTGATTATGTTCACTAAACTCTTGTTTGAGGATTCTACAATTCCATTACCTTGAGGGTAATAGGTCGTGGAATGCCCCAATGTTATCTGATGTTTGTGAGAGAACTCAACCATCTTCTTTGATCCAAATGCTGCTGGATTATCAGTGATGATCTTGGTAGGGTAGCCAAATCTAGAGAGAATGTTATTCTCCATGAATTTTATGATAACAGAATCATTGGATTGCCTACTATGGATGGCTTCTATCCATTTAGTGAAGTAGTCTGTGGCAGTGAGAATCCATTTATGCTGAGCTGAAGATGATGGATGGATTTCACCTATGAAGTCAAGTCCCCACTATTGAAAAGGGGCTTCAACAGTGATTGGATGCAGAGGCAGATGTAGCAGCTTCCTTTTTCCCTCAAAAATTTGACATTTATGATAGGCAATTATCATCTTGTGTACATCAAGAAAAAGAGTAGGCCAATAGTAACCAGCACTCAAGATTTTTTTGGTTGTTGTCTTCTAGTATAAATGGCCTCCACACTCTCCTTCATGGAACTCGTGCATAACCTTCTCTGAATCATACTCAGGAAAACATTTAAGCAATATACCACTTGAATTTTTCCAATAAATACATTTATCTATAATGCAATAGTTTATAGCTTTCAATTTCAAAAACCTTGCCTTTGTTTTTGTCAAACCAGGAGGTGTATTCAAATTAAGAAAAACATAAAGAATATCAACATACCAAGTGGAATTCATAAAATGGTCTTCAACAATGGGCGTTGAAATTTCCTCTTGATCATCTAAACAATTAATCATATTAATATCAAGAATTTCAAAATTGGATTCAACCATCAACCTAGCTAGACCTTGGCCTTTGATGATTTTAGTGGGTTTTATCTCTAAATCATACTCAAGAATAACAGCAGTCCACTTACATCTCTTACCATCTGGGTCCTGTGTTAGAATGTCTTTGTCAACTGAATTTGGGACAAAGGAAATGATGTGTGAGTGCAAGATGTATACTCTGAAGTATTTTAAAGCCTTAACCAAAGCAAAGGCTTTCTTTTCCATAATGTTATACTTCAGAGGGGCATCCCTCAAAGCCTTGCTAAAGAATTAAATAGGCTGCTCTTGTCCTTGTGGATTTTTCTGTAAGAGGACAACAACTATTGTATGTTCTGATGCAAATGAAAAAATATAAAAATCCTTTGAAAAATCAGGACTTATTAGAACCGGTGTTTTGGTTAATGCTTGTTTCACCAACTCAAAGGACTTCTTTGCTTCCAAGGTCCATTTTACCCCTTGCTTCTTCTTCAACATGTTCGTTATATTCCTAAGGAGCTCAGCCAAGTTGGGGATGAACCTTCTCAAAAATTTAATCTTTCCAATGAAAGATTTGAACTCCTTGATGTTTCGAGGATGATAAATCTGCAATATGGCCTCAATCCTCTTTGGATATATCTTAATACCCTCTTCTAAAATAATGTGCCCAAGAAGCTTACATTCTTGGAGACCGAATAGTGTTTTCTTGGGGTTAAAAGATATACCAAACTTCCTACATCTCTCGAAGACTATCCTTAAATGTGCTAAGTGCTCTTCATTTGTCTTTGAAAAAACAGTAACATCATCAAGGTATATAATGATGAAGTAGCCCAGTTCTTCGGAAAATTCTATGTACATGGCTCTCTGAAAAGTTGCTCCAACATTCATTAGACCAAAGGGAATTTTCACATACATGAAAGTGCCCCATGGTGTAGTAAAAGTTGTCTTTAATTGATCATCAGGGTGAACTAAGATCTGATTGTACCCTGAATAACCATCAAGCAAAGAAATTATTTTAGACCCCACCACCCTTTGTAAAATATTATCCATTTTAGGTAAAGGGTAGTTGTCTTTCAGTGAATATTTGATTAAGTCTCTAAAGTCTATACAAAGCCTGATCTCTCTAGTTTTCTTCCTAACTGACACCAGATTAGACACCCACTCAGAATATCTAATAGGGATAATAATACCAGCTTCATACATTTTCTTAATCTCCTTCTCGACCAATGGAAATTGAATAGGGTTTATTCTATGCAAATTTTGTTTGAATGGTTTTTGGTTTTCCTTGAGAGGGATTTTGTGTTTTATTATTTCAGTGTCATAGGATTTAAGATCTTCATAACTCCACGCAAAAACATCAGAAAATTCTTTAAAAAACTCTATGTATTTGAGTTTAATATGAGCTGGTAAATTCTTAGACAGTTTAATCATCATTGGTTTAAGTTCACTGCATATATTTCACTCTTCCACTTCAGTCTCTACAGGCTCCAGCTTTGGCTTCTTGGCCACATCGTTAAAATCAAACAGCTCTTCTAAAGGGGCCAAACCCTTAGGCAAACTCTGATCTTTGGACTGCAGGGTTTCTAACTCCTCTATTTCTAACTCTGAAATCAATTTTGTTTTGTTTTCAAGTTTTCTGGACAGTAGGTTAATATTAACAAGCTCAGGAGACAGTTCTTATTCACCGAGAAAATTTTCTTCACTGTTGCAGTTTGTTTCATAATCTGAATCCGAACTGTGTAGTTTGAATTCATTTCTGAATTGCATGAAGTCTTCTATTTGTTTGTCTCTGTCAAACACTTGCCAATATTTTTCGTTATCAGGAACGACTGGTCTAAATCTTATTTGAGTTTTGAAGCCTTTGGTTTCATATGGCGTTAAGCATGTTATGGCTGCAAAGGCTAAGCTGTGGGCCATGATATTTCTTTTTCTTGGGAAAAAAATTATTTGGTACTCCTCAAAAGTTTTTAAAAGATCCAAGACATCGTTTCGATAGGCCCTAAGTCTTGAGTGATTTTCATTGTATTCTCCGTTGAATTGCCTAATGATTAACTCATAATCCCCATATGCTTTGATTCTTTTGGCTCCTAACTTTTTCAACAAACGCAAGCCTAAAAGCAGGGATTCATATTCCGCTATGTTTTTTGAACACTGGAAATTTAATCTACAGGAAATGCTTTCTGTGTGGTTGTTCTCATTGTTGCATATCCAGACACCTACACCAGCATTGGTTCTAGTGCATGACGCATCAAAATTCATACTCCATAGAGGGCTATTTTCGGTTTCATCTATTTGATGTTTGTCCTCTTCAACTAAAGTGCTTTCGGGTTGTTCATGAGTATCAACACTTAGTTGAATTTGTTTCAACTCCTCAGGTTTTTCACTGTGTTGAGGGTTTCTTTCATGACTATCAAGGTTTAAGAGCGATGGATGTATGAGCTCAAGACCTGTGTTTGGTTTGCTAAATTTTGCAGACGCAACAAACTGTTTTGACCCTTTTGTGGTGTTCACCTCTTCCTCTCTATCGACCATTAATTCTATTAGAGTGACTTGTTCACTAAACGATTCATCGTTAGAAAAAATAAAAGAATCAAGGCCGGTGTTTACAGAATACAGAGGAGATTTTTGAGGTCTGTATTGACTTGTAACTGTGTATTGCATATGGGATTCCCTGTAAAGTCTTCTTGTTTGATTGAAAATAGGGATAGTCGCATAGGTCATGTCCATATGCATAGTTACTTGTAACTTAGCCCCCCAAGATCTTCATAATAAAATTCCATACTTTGGGGGCACATCAGCCACAAAAATATCCATGACTAAGCATTTGGCTAGAATCTGTGCTAAGTTAACACAGAGGTCTTTGATTAATCCTAAACAGTTTACTCTGCTCGAGTCAAAGGAGTAAAGGTCTTTATAAGGTATGGTGATTTCTAGACCCAAGCTTTCCATCATAGCTTTAGGCATTAAATTGTGAGAAGCCCTATAATCATACATAGCGTTGTGCAAAATTTTATCATGAACGTTTAAACTCACATAAAAGGGAGGAACATGTCCCTCTTGATACTTACCTTCAATATTTGGACCAAAAATAAGCTTTGGTTGGTCATCACTAAGATTGACTGTGTCATTATTCTCTTCAATGTTTAAAGCCTTCAAAATTCGGATCCTATATACATTTTGGTCAGCTAATTCAGTCAAGGGAATAGAGATTTTGATTTTGGAAATTTCCTGCTCCAAGCTAAAAGGTGTTTGATTCTTTGAGGTACTTATCTCGGCCTTACTAGCTGCCACTCTATCAGCAACATCAACTTGCTGATTTGTTCTATTTACATTTGACAAAATGGTTTTAATAGGAGTACTAGCTGAAGTGTTAGTACTGGTAAGGTCCGCACTCATATTTGTAACGTTGTGAGTGCCCTTCTCTTTACCTTTATCAGAATTTACAGCTACTATTTTGTCCTTCTGTTTGACAACTTTAGGCTTGGTTGCAGTGTTGTTTTGTGAAGATTTGTCAGAGGTTTTGGTGTTGGGAGTTTGTTGACTGGTTTTGATTCTAAGGTCATATTCTCTTTGAGACTCTATGATGACATTTTCCATGTCTTGATAATAATTTTCATCATCATCTCTTTTGTCATCATAAGGTGTGTACAGACCTTGTTTTTTATCATAATTAATTTCAAAGTCATCATTATCTACTCCCAGCATATTGATATCATCTTCCTCTATTGGTTCATCTGTTTCCTCAACCTCACTCACATAGTTTTGATGAAAGGGAGGAATGATCTGTTGATCATCTTCCCTAGGTCTGTTTGGAGGTTGGTTCCTTCCAAAATTTTGATTCTGGTTCTGGTTTCTGTTTTGAGGAGCGGTTTGGTTTTGACTGGCTTGTGCTTTCTCAAGGATTCTCATTTTCTTCATCATCTCCTCCATCATTTTTTCCATCTTTGAGCTGGAAGTGGAAGGGGTAGATTCCTCTCTGAAGGATACTCTCTTCCCATTCTTCATTCTTTCTCTCTTCTCCATTAGGTTAACTTCCATAGCAAGAGCTCCTTTTTGCATATCTTCAAGAGTTGTAGGATCTCTCTCTCTTAGCTGATAGGCCATCTCAGGGTCAAACCCTTCAGGAAAATTGTTTAGAACTGAGCCTTGTGGAGGTTTTAAATATGGGGAAAGTGCATTATATACACTTTTAAATCTAGTGCAGTAAGCTTGCGCACTTTCCTCAATATTTCTATGGAGGTTTTTGTAATCAGAAAGGACTTGTAGAGGATTCTTCTTCACTTCCCATTTGTTTAAGAATGTCTAATGGAAGGCTTGGAGATCATTTATACTATGGAGGCTTAAGCCCTTAAACCATTTTCTTACTTCTCCCCCTAGACTCTAAGAAAATAATCTAAGCTTGACAAAATCATCATCAATTTCATTTCTGTCAAAGTAGTCATTCATCTTATCCACATGTTCTGATGCAGTTGTAGCAATACTAGCATCATATAATGGAATTTTGGACTGATAGTCCTATGGAAGATTGAATAATGGTACAGGAAGGACTAAGGGAGAATACCACGATGCCATGATATGTGGTGGAGGTGGATTTACAAGAGGTGGATTAAAAAAAGGGAAAATGGGCTAAAGTGGAGTGGTTTGGACAGTGGATGTTTGGTGAAAAGATGTGGATGGAATAGCAGTAGATTGCTGAGCTGATCTTGGATGAGAGACACCTAAATTGGAAAGGAAATGTGAATCAAGTGGTGTTTTTTCTCTACTACCAGGATTTTCACTTGTTTCAGGAGATGAAAGTGAAGACTCAGAATCTAGCTGATCTAAATCACCGAGAGATCTAGTTCTAAATGGATTTACTAAATCAGCTTGTGATTGCTGTAGAGCTGAAAGATTTTCAGGAGCTGAATTAGCTCTCAAGGGTGATATGAAAACAGTTGAAAATTTTATCTTAGGATACTTCCTAAGGATACTTTCTGGGTTATCAACTATCTCAGGTGGGTTAGGGTCAGGATGGGCTCTAGTATGAATCTTTCTAGGAGCCACTATGCTGTGTTTTTCAGACCCTAGAAAACAAGAAGAGTTCAAATAGATATGAAAGTCTATAAGATGTTAACTAATTTGTTTTACACAAATTTTAATCCTACAGTCCTCTAACTGAGTTTGAATGATATTACAATGATAAGGGTTCTTCCTAGTGGAGTCTTAAGGTCTGGTAAGGATTGTGGAGTCGCCAAGTGGAAATTTTTAGCTATTTTGGAGGTAAAATGTTTTATGGTCCACCACTATGTCTATTGAATTCCAATCTGAAAATATTTTTAAATTTTCTAAGTTATTTTTTAGTTGTATGGTTTCTAAGAGTGTCCTAAATCTGTTTCAAAACTTAGCTACGGTTATGAGACAAAGACAGTCTACTCTTATGGCTAAGCTAGCTGATTTTTCAAGGTTAGATAATGTCTTATGAGAATCCTAGGGTTTTCCTAGTTTTTCACTGATTCAAACAAGTTTCATCATGATTAACATTGGTTGGTAGTGCTTGAAGAGGCTGCTTTTTACTCACTAGGTTTAATGAAATTTTTAAGGGAACCAGAGATTGAAAATTAGACTCGTTCCCCAGCTGAGTCGCCAGAAATGTTAGCTCCCTATAATCAGCAAGATTGGCAAAGTCCAACAGTAGGGAGAAACATCATTTCAACCACTTTGGGATTCTAAGATCTAGCCCTCCTGAATCCGGAGAGGGATCTCTCCAGTAAGTGCAAATATGGATTTATATTTGAGGTCTTGAGTAATGATATTAGGCTAGTTATGAAGGCCGAGGGTTTTGTTTTGTTTTTGGATGGTTGAGCATGATTATGGCTTGATTGGAAAGTTCTAAATGGAAAGAGTTTCAAAGGTGATAAGTTGCAAGCAAATTGAACAAGCTTTGGCCAAAAATATGGATAATTGCAGGTTTTAGTCAATTGGGCTATGTAGTCATAATGGGGTTTAATTGAAACAATCAGGTTCAAGAGTGGTCTATGGGGCAAGTAATCTATGTCTAAATATCTCTTTAAAGTTGATTTATGGAATGAAATGATACAAAAGGAGGGGAATTAAACAAATGAAGAACAAAGAGCAGCCCAAGATCTGGTAAGTACTTTGAAACTAGCCAGCCTTTGAAAAACACTTAAGAAAAACATTACAGAAATCCAGGATCTGGTAAGTACTTCGAAACTAGCCAGCCTTTGATATAATTTCAATAGAAAAACATTTAAAACACAAAGGGAAACACAAATGATAACAAAGAATGGCCTAATATCTAGTAAGTACTTCGAAACTAGCCAGCTTTCAACACGTTCCTAGGGAAACTTTCAGTCAGTATTTTGGGATAAAACTAGGACCAGGGCTCACCATATATTCCTTAGTTCATCTCTACTTACCATGAAATGAAAATAACTTTCAAGAATAATAATTAGCTAAGACAGGAGGACGAGGGAACACCTGCATTCCGACTGCTTGAACTGAATTAAATCATTCCTAAATAACACAATTCAGAATAAAACATTTAGATAAAGCTTATCAGTCAGAGAAGGGTACTGATATAGAATAAATCCTAACTCTATGCTTGTTGTTCTTTATCAGAGAAGATGAACAAAGTGGAAATAGAAATAAAATAACGATTTACAATAATAAATAAAATCATCGTAGACATAGACCAGGATCCCATAAATCATCTTGTATTGATGCTTCAAACCAGTTATAGCTTCAAGTCCAGTGTTTCAGGTCAGAAAATAGCTTCACTACTCAGCCTAACTATTCTATCACAAGCAGAGCTTCAAGAGCCTTTGAACACTATTTACAATCAGAAGTTTCAAGCACAAGTATATTTAAAAGTTATGCAACCAACATTTTCTCATCTTCTACAGAAGTATTTATAGAAGGAATGAGGAGGTGGGATCTGATAAAATATCTCCCAGGTCAATTAATACAGATTAATGCTTCTCGGCCTTTGAGGGGCTCAATGGAGAAGAGTACAGATTTTCTCACTATATTAATTGATTTACATTGAAGTTTAAGCTCGGTGGGAGCTTTTGTTGACTTTTAAGGCTCTGTTTCATGATATAATAACTCTGGTGATATCTTTTGCATTAAGTTCCTTGGTAGAATTAACTATTTCGCTGTGCTGAGGAAAATATCTGGTTTTATGATCATAATTCGGCCTCTGTTGAATGCTTGTGGCTACAGGTGGCAATGGGTAGCTGAGAGGAATCAATTGGCCTCTGATGTGGCCGTGGAGGCATTTTTTTCTGTTAAACACTTATGATTTTCTTTTAACTGTGTTTTAATTTGGAGGATTATAATTTTGATAATCAATCTTAGCCGTAATCCCCCCAAATTTGTCTTCAATCCTCTGTTCTGCTGTGTTTTAATCTTCGACACTGATACTCTTTTAATTTGATTAAATAATACTATGTCTTGTTGATGTGTAGGGCTGCACAGGGCTCATATGGCATCAATGCCCATGAAGTATTGATAAAACGTGTCGTAGAACCCTTTAGAATGATCTTCCTTTTAAATAAACAAAGCTCTAAGGATCGTCACCCTCGACTTTATCTTTTCTCTTTAAAATATTTTGAAATTCATTTGAACCTGAACAAAGCACACAACTGTTATGAAATCCTGCATTTATTGGGTAAACTGCTTAGAAGGCTATGGGGAAGAGCGTGGTCATTGGATGGCATCATCCAACAGTGAAGATTTCGTTTGTGGGAGGTTAAAGAGGAAAGCGGGGAAGAATTAAGTTGAAACCGTTGATTGCACAGAGATCGACGGTCGGGATTAGTTGTGAGTACACAAAGTGAATGAGTCACTTTATTTGGAAAATAGAAGAAAAGCAAAGAAATGGGTTAAAAACCATTGTTTCGGAGGAAAATATGGTGAAAACGGAGTTTGGGGTTTGGGATGATCGTGGGTTGTCGGATGAGATCGGCCTATGAAATCAACGACGGAGACTGTATGTTAAACACCTTTGGAATATGCAAAGGGCGATATGTAAATGAAGGTTTAAATCTGAACCGTTGATCTGCAGAGATCAATGGTAACACATAACAGAAAAGAGGGAAAGTGGTTTTGGGGAGATAAACCATTGTTTTCATGCAACAAAAGGGTGGGTAGGCATTTTTTCGCTTTGGAATGCAATATGCGTCCCCGCCCAACACGTGGCATCAAAAAACCACCCATTTCACATGCCCCTTGGAAAAATAAACTTCGTACTGAAAGTCATGCGACTTGGAGTGTGGACCATTAGATCTGGGACCTCAGATCCAACGAAGGAGAATGAGCGCGATATGAGATAGATGCGCGGGCGGAACGAGGATGGGTGGTTTTTATCTGGGCCGTTGGATCGAACAGATCAATAGTCAGGATTTGATCTGGGGAATAAACAGAATAATACAATGGCGGAAGACGGGTTAATAAGGATCGTTGATCTGTAGAGATCAACGGTCGGGATTTGGCCGAAAACATTAGAACGCGGAGAACATTGATTTAAACCAAAGTCAGGAAATGTGATCTAGACTGTCCGATCTAGACACGTGGATGGTCTAGATGCAATCAGAGGCATTCAATCAGTGGGGGGAAGAATTTTCACAGCCCCGATGTGATTCACCGTTGACCTTCGATCTGCAGATCAGATCGACGGTGGGAAATGAATCAAAGGTTTCTGAAGCGGAGGCAAGGCTAATGATTGGAGCAAATGTGGGTCGTTGGATCTGGGATATGGAGGATAGATCCAACGGCGGAAAAACCATCGGGGAATGCCAATTGGAGGGGACACAAAAGTTAGCCCGATAGAACATGCGATGCGATCATGCGCAGGCCGTTTGATCGGCTCAGGATCAATGGTTGATATCATTTTAAAAATCACACCAGCAGAAACCCTTTAAAACATAGGAAAACCCAAATTTAAATAATAAAAAAAGTTTTTATGGTGTCAGACAGGTTTTATATATATATATGAAGTGAATAGGCGCCCATCTGCGGGGCCTTTAACTATATGGAAAACGAAAAGGGCCCGGGGCTTATGTATAAGGGCCAATTGGGATCAGAAGGTCGGGCCTTGTCTTTTTAATCTAACCATTTGGAATTTTTGCGATGCGATTGACATTTGGGGATTTAACTCTTGGTCCCGGGTGAAGTTATATGGAGTAAAAAGCGGAGGGCAGGGTTTTTAACAAAGGGACTCAATCACATCGGAAATTTTGATGCGGGTCTTTCGATATATCCATTTTTTCATTAAAAATCATTGTATGGGTGCGTTTAGACAAAAACTTTGGAAAAAGTGGGTTTATGACTTAACAAAGGAAAATATTAATCAGAGATGGAAATTTATAACGTTATAGCGCCCGATTGCGGGCACAGGGGTTATATGGGATAATAATATGATCGGAGGATATAAAACAATTGGCTAATCACATCGAAACTTTTATCATGGCAAAACAGAGTTGTGTGCTCAGATTTTGCAATGCGATAAGCACTTAAAAGTCTTAGCACCTGGTTCCAACACCAGGGCGTATTTGGGGAAGTGGTTTGAAACTTATCCCAAGGGGGCTTAAGTCTGTAATACAAAAAAGGTGTTTTTAATGAAATTTTTTCAAGTTTTCAATGGATTTGGGGGTTTCAGCAGAGTCCAAAAAGGAGTTTAAAACTCTGTAAAGGGGTTTTCATGAAGGGGAAATGGGGAAGACTGAAAAAATAGAGGAATTTCATGGAAAAAAAAGAGGGTAAAACTTGAGGTTAGTTTTGAAGTGGAAGGAGGGGAAAATGGTGTTTGCAACAATATTTCTCTTATGGAAACATCAGAATTTCAGAGCTTACAATGGAAACGGCAGTGAAGATTTGGCCAAATGGAAAGATGTCTTCATGAGTCTTCAAGAGATAAAATTTTTGCAATAAAACTTGTTCCTTGAAGGCTCCAAAAATGTTTTAGCCACCATTTGATATGACAAATTTTATTGGTGGCTAACAGGTGGATTTGGAACACTATGAATTTTGGAACATTGACTTACTTGGCTAATGGAACCTTGAGTATGCGACCACCTTGGAACCTATTAGGGTCCTATAATAAAAGGGTTCATAATTTTTGAATTGACTATGATTAGTCTTGTAAATATGTACATACCTTATTTTGTGCAAGTTGTTTTCCCATATTTGAAAATAATAAAAAAATTAAAAGAGGGTAAAAGTCCTAAAAGAAAGATCAAAGGACTTGAAAAGGAAAGATAAAAAATAATAAAAAATGGACCCCAAAAGAAAAAGAAGATAATAATAAAACATGAAAGTGATTCAAGTCAAAATGCCATTTCTTTTACTTTTACTGCAAAAGTAATGATTATGTGCAACTTGTTCAAAATTCCATGATCCATGATAAGTTAAATAGTTTAATCTTAACTTTTTCATGATTTGAATTTCATGTTTATAGATAAAGAATAAAGATCTATCATACAATTTAAACTTGAAAAATTACTAGATAGTTAGAGAATAAATGAGGAGCTCAACAGTTTAATCTAAGCCCTAGGATGAAATAAGGTTAGAATTAGATAGTTTATGCTTTAAGGAAAAATGGATTTAGTGTTGCAAGCTAAAATGCACCCATGAAAATAATGAAAAAATGATAAAATAAATGATGTGTAGGTAGAAATTAGTTGTACAAAGCATGTAATAAAACATCATTTGGAAAAATTACTAATTTCCCTCCCCTTAAAAGTATTCTGTATTCAAAACCTTCATTTAAAAAGGCTTAGTGCATTTCTCTAAATTTTGTTGGGACCGGACCCAAGGCTTAGTAACTGATTGGTAATAAATATTGGATTCCCTTCATAAATACCCATTTCCTCAAAATTATCACCCTTTTCCTAAGATAAAAACCCTTTTCCTAAAATAAAATACCTTTTTGCTTAGGGAAAGTAAAAAAACCCTCTAACTAATTTCATTTCATGCAAAAACATTCAAAAAACCAAAAAAATGATATTTATCCTAAGTGTAAGTGTAAAAAGGGGCCACCATTACGAAAATGTGCCAAACACATTTAAAATACACTTTTACTTAGTACATGTATATGTATTTCCACTCATTACATTCATTTTCATATTAACTTTAACCTATTTTATTAATTCCATTATAATATCCCCTCCCGTAGTTATATTAATTCACTTTATTAAATATCCCAAACTGTAATATTCCTAAATTAGCATGCAGCTAATAGGAATATTGATTTTTATTTTAGCATCTAGTTAGATGAATAAATGGGGAAGGTGACCCATAATTATCTTGAATAAGCATAAAATCCCTCTTGATCTGAAAATGGATCATTATAATAACTGGATCTAGCACTCTCATGTGTGAACAAGGACTAATGGATGTGGACAAAGTCAAGTATGACCAAGTCAACACCACTAATGTGGGAGGAGTGGATCATCAATAAAGGCAGCTCAATATGAATATGGATTAGTTTAGAAAGCTATATAAGAGCTATATTGAAGACCCTTAGGTGTGAAAAGGGCTGGAGCAGGTTGAGGAGGTCAACCTTGACCAAATCAAACAACGTTCTTATGGAGGAGTGGCATTGATGAAGGTACAACGCAGTTTTGGAGGGATATTGATTGTGTGATGGTGGAAACCCTAATGAGTGGGACCCAAGGTGAGAAGGCTCACATTTTTTATAAGGAAGAGGATGGCAGCCATATGGGGTTAGCTGGGGAATCATATTTTGATATGTCTGTTTAGACTTTTGCTTTCTTCAATTGTTTAGCTAAGATTTCTCGTGTTGTTTAGCACAAGCGTTTCTTATTTAGTAAATTCCATCTATTTCCTTGAGAGGCCTCCTGGGAGAGTCTTGATCTATCATTCCACACATCCAAAATTCTAGCCAAGCTTCAGTCTTCAACTACAACACAATTTCCAGAGAATATTGTGTTGTGTTGTAGTGTATTGCAGTGGAGGGTTGAGAAACCCACTTTCTAAGCTAGTTTTTCATAGGAGAAAGGATTCATTCTCTTGGGAGATCAGTTTGGAGGGTCCTTGAGAAAATTTCAGATATTTAGCATTAGTCCAATCTATTACCATCACCTACAGCGTAATTTCAGTCTGGAATTGCGTTATTTTGGAGGGCAGCTTCAGTGAGGGATCTTGGGGCTTTGTTTGAGTGTTTTTGTGTGATTGAAGGGTTCAACCTTTCATTGGAGGAGACCTTGGAGTGGATCTACATCAGATATATGTTATTTAAGCCTCCTATATCCATGTTCTTTAGTTTGCAGTGATTATGTAGTGCTTGGGATGTAGATCACCATTTTTATTGGTGTATTTCAAGAAACCCTTCCTGGGTTCTCTTGGATTTGTATAAAGGAGACTAGATCTCAGCTTTTGAGAAATATTGTTTAATATATGAGTAGATCTATTTGTCTCTATAATTTCTAAGTATAAACCCTCATTAGACTGTGCTATCTCTTTACCAAGAAAATTTATGTTGCAGTAGTTTTTGGGTTTAAGTGTTTTTGAGCTATACTATGTGTGGGAGACTTGTTTAGCTCCTCTGTCATGATTTGTTTCTAATATACTCTTGGATTCCAATGTTATGATGACAGATCTAGCCTGGATCCATGGATTGATTTTGATTTTTATAACACAGATTTATAAAATGCATTTTTTATGCATGTATTGTTGAGTTTTCCCATTTGGGAATATTACAGTGGTATCAGAGCTCTAATGTTGGCTCAACTTGTTTTCTATGACCATTATGCTATAAGAAGAAGAAGAGAAAGAGAATATATCTAGAATGGTGGAAGGAATGAACTTGGTCTCATCACTTTTCAGATCTATGAAAAACCTCTCCAAGGAGGTTAAGCAGATGAAAGAGAAGAGATGCAATGAAACTTTTAGAGGGTTTCAAGAAGAGGAAGGACCATGTACTTCATATTCTCAAAATAAAGAACCAATGTTGCAGCAAGGTCCAAAGCATTACACCTTGCCCTTTCCTTTTGAGGAAGAAGACAAGAGGCATGGAAATGGAGGGCACTTGGAACATGAAAACCTGATTGGATACCTTGCAGAATACAAGTCTCATCCTAGAGCTTTCAAGGTGACTCTAGCTCTTCCTCAGTTTATTCAGCTTGAAGAAGAAAGGAGGCCCTACAAAAATAGGAGAATGAGGGGCAATAGATTTCTATTGTCTACTTTTGATGGATCATCCACATGTAAAAAAAAGGCTTGGGTGATGAAGCTAGATGCATTCTTCCTACTAAATCTAGTCATAGAAAGAGAGGCTGTTGAGATTTCAGCTTTGCACCTTGAGGGTAAAGCAGGCACTTGGTGGTTCAGCCATTTGAGTCATGCAAGAGTGAATAATTTTGTAGATTTCACTGAAAGGGTGATCAAAATATTTGACAAAAAAAAAAATCAAAAGGGAAGGAGCCTCACCACCACTTGAGGAGATTTGTACCAGCGCTCACACAACTATGGAGGATCAACCATCATCCTCAGTAGTTGGGGGAGCCAACACATTTGAAGGAGGAACCCTTGTAGCCATACAAGATGTTCCCAATCTTCACCAAGGTATGCATGAATTTCCACTTTTTGTTATTTCAATAAATCTTATGGAGGGTTGTGGAAATCTGCCTTTGCATGACCAAGGGTCAACACATACTGCTGATTTGGAGTAGCAGACTTGCACTGTGTTGTGCAACCTTGATTTGTTCAAGGAAGGGATAATAAATCATGCTCATGTGTCATTATTGAGTTGCACACAACACTTGGGGTTGGGGTGTAGAATTGTGGAGGATATGATGAGCTTTGTCATAAACAATCCAATGCAGAACTCTATGTTAAGCATTGAGCTTGAGCATGAGACAACCAATACACCATTGAGGGGATTAACAATGCTATCATTAAGTAGTAGTGAGGAGTTAGGGGCCCAACTATCATTAGAGAATTATTATGACCATTACACTTGTATGACATTGGATGAGTAGATGATCAATGAGAGTCACTTTGTCTTTCATCATTGTAGTGGATCTATTATGATGAGCATTGTACATCCCTATGAGGAGGTTTTTCCTACAACATACTTGGATCCTTATGGATTCAATATGGTCATTGGTGTGGGATATTCTTTAGGAGATCTCCGAGAGGTTGCATTTCAACATCCCATGAAATGCAAAGGTAGAAATATGATTTGGGAGAATAGTATTCTTCATTGGAGGAGTACCAATATGGAGCATGGTGGGAGACACCCACATGTGGATGAATGGGTATGGATGGTGAGCAAGAGGTTGGTGAGCCACTTGCATATCTATTACACAGGGAAGTAGGAGGCATGGCTGCGTTGGCTACTCTTGAAATATTTTGGCCATCATATGACATATCCTTCTTCTAAGGGTATGATGGTGTAGGAAACTTGGCAGAACACTTGCATCATTTGGAAGCAAAGAGGTTGGGTGCATTATGTTGTTGTGACATTCTTCATGTCAATCATCATATCTTCACCTCATGATTGGTATGATGGAGGTGTGAGGGAGTAGCAAGAGTTATTGTTGCTTTGGCTACTCTTAGGAGAGTATGGGCAGAATTTTTCCCATACTTGGCATGATATTTTTGGAGAAAGGGATGGCACAATCAAAGTGCAAGGAGGCTACCCTTAAATATTGGAGGATAAGGAGGTACTTCCACATGGGAAAGAGATCTCCACACATAGCATCATAATGGTTTATGACTTTGGCATATGGCATGTCAAAGGAGGAAGTCATGGAGTGACAATAGCCTTATCACTAACGCCAACAGTGCTCTCACTTGGGAGTATGTTTCTATTGATGGAGTGTTCCAAGGGGAGTATGCATCCTTTCATTTTTCAGACTTTTATGAGGATATTCTCATGGGAGGACTCATCCATGGACCTCAATTTCAGCTAACTGACTAAGAATGGTAAGAAATGTATTTATGTACTTATTGATTATTTCATTGAGTATTTTCATTATCTCACCATCTATGTACAGTGCATTGGTCCACAAGAGGGAAAGATTATTTTTGGGTTACATGGTTATTCTAGGACCAACACTTATGATGGAAATATCCCTTCTCTACATGAACTTGTGAAATTGTGTTGTTATTCTTATCATGCTCAACTGATATATAATGCTATTTACTACCTCATAGTAGATGAACAAACATGCACAACTAGCAACTTGTTGTAGGAAAACTTGCCACATGATGTTCTCAAACAGCAGTTGGAAAGACTGTGCTGTATCCACTAGAAAAACCATTGGAACCATCCAAACTTGCACACAACCTTAATTATTTTTTTGATTTGGATACCATATGGTGATGATGTACCATTCACTTTTTATGGGATGGTTTGGGCCAGCATGATTCATGACATTAGAGAGAGGATCTTTGGAGATCAAATCTTCTTCTTGCCACTTGAGGGCAACATTATTGTAGCCCAAGATCAGTAGCTACTCTACACTTATCATAAGTGGAGATAGGGAAATCATGGGGTAGGATATTTTGTCTACCATGATAAGTTATTCAGCCCACCTACATTGCAGGAGCCAAAGGTGGAGGAGAATTTTCATGAGTTACCATTTTGGAGGGTGGATCATTTTGTATGAATGATATCTTGGGGTTGGTAGATTCACATGGGGATGATATATCCCAATATATATTAGATCTCATGCCTCAATAAGGCCTCTAGACATTTTTGAATCCATTGGTATTTTATTTTTTCATGATGATAGCTATTTGGAATGCTCACCAAAAGCTAGCTTGCATACTTGGGAGGGAAACTTGGAGATTTATTGATGAGACAACATCTTATTCCTTGGAGGAATTTATCATATGAGGATACTATAGGAGGAGGAGAGGAGGCTCTTCAATTCTATCCTTGCAGTTGCTTGAGGACAAGCAACATTTGGGAGGGGAGGACTGTAATATTCCTAAATTAGCATGCAGGTAATAGGAATATTGATTTTTCTTTTAGCACCTAGTTAGATGAATAAATTGGGAAGGAGACCCATACTTATATTGAATAAGCATAAAACCCATCTTGATGTGAAAAGGGATCATTATAATATCTGGATCTATCACTCTCATGTGTGAACAAGGACTAATGGATGTGGACAAAGTCAAGTTTGACCAAGTCAACAACACTAATGTGGGAGGAGTGGATCATAAAAAAAGGCAGCTCAATATGGATGTGGACTAGTTTAGACAACTATTTAAGAGCTTGATTGAAGACCCTTAGGTGTGAAAAGGGCTGGAGCAGGTTGAAGAGGTCAACGTTGACCAAATCAAACACCGTTGTTATGGAGGAGTGGCATTGATGAAGGTACATCACAGTTTTGGAGGAAGATTGATTGTGTGATGGTGGAAACCCTAATGAGTGGGACCCAAGGTGAGAAGGCTCAAATTTTTTATAAGGAAGAGGATGGCAGCCATATGGGGTTAGCTGGAGAATCATATTTTGGTATGTCTGTTTAGACTTTTGCTTTCTTCAACTGTTTAGCTAAGATTGTTGGTGTTGTTTAGCACAAGGGTTTCCTATTTAGGAAATTCCATCTCTTTCCTTGAGAGGCCTATTAGAAGAGTCCTGATATATCATTCCACACATCCAGAATTATTTCTAGGCTTCAGTCTTCAGCTACAGTTTAGTTTTTGCAGAATATTGTGTTGTGTTGCAGGGTGTTGCAGTGGAGGGTTGAGAAACTCACTTTCTTAGCTAGTTTTTCATAGGAGGAAGGATTCCTTCTCCTGGGAGATAATTTTGGAGGGTCCTTGAGAACATTTCAGATATTTTGCATCACACCAATCTATTTTCATCACCTACAACATAATTTAAATCTGGAATTGCATTATTTTGGAGCGCAGGTTCAGTGAGGGATCTCATGCCTTTGTTTGAGTGTTTTCCTATGATTGATGGGTTCAACCTTTCATTGGAGGATACCTTGGAGTGGATCTCCATAAAATATATATTATTTCAGCCTCCTATCTTCATGTCTTTAGTTTGCAGTGACTATGCAGTGATTGGGCTGTAGATCACCATTTGTATTGGGTGTATTTCAAGAAACCCTTCCCAGGTTCTCTTGGATTTGTATAAAGGAGACTAGATCTCATATTTTGAGAAATATTGTTTAATATATGAATAGATCTATCTGTATCTACAAATTTTGAGTATAGACTCTCATTATACTGCGCTGTCTCTTTATGCAACAAATTTATGTTGCAGTAGTTTTGGGGTTTCAGTGTTTTTGAGCTAGTCTATGTGTGGGAGACTTGTTTAACAACTCTATCATGATTTGTTTCTGATCTACTCTTGGATTCGAGTTTTATGATGACATACATAGTGGATCCATGGATTTATTTTGATTTCTATAGCACAGATTTCTAAAAATTCATTTTTCATGCATGTATTGCTGAGTTTTCCCATTTGGGAATGTTAGTCAGCTATAAAATTTGTCATATCAAATGCTGGCTAAATCATTTTTGGAGCCTTCAAGAAACAAGTATTATTGCTAAAAAATGTTATCTCTTGAAGACTCTTGAAGGCCTCATGCCCTTTTGTCTAAATCTTCACTACTGTTTCCATTTGAAAACTCATAAATTCTACTGATTCCATAGAGGAAAGACTGCTGCAAAACACCCTTTTCCGTTTTTTCACTTCAAACCAACCGTCATTTTTACCCCTTTCATTCCCATGGAATTACTCTATTTTCCATTTGTTTCCCATTTTCCCTTTCATAAAATCCTCTTTACAGAGTTTTAAAACTCCTTTCTAAAACTCCGCCGAAACCCCCAAATCCATTGAAAAACTTGAAAATTTTCATGAAAAATACTTTTTATTATTGTAGACTTAAGCCCCCTTGGGCTAAGTCCTAAACCACTTCCCCACCATACTCCCCCACCCTATAACCAGGCGCTAACCTAGTCGGGCGCTTATTGCATCAGGAAGGATTCAAATGCACAAACCTTTTTTGTTTTTGTTATCGAAAGTTCCGATGTGATTAGCCCGCTCTATGTATAAACCCCGCCCCCACCGCTTTCCGTTCCATACAGCCTACACCCGGGACCAAGAGTTTAAGTCTTGAGGCACCAATCACGAAGTTTTCAAAATGGTTAGATTAAAAAGACAAGGCCCGACCTTTCGTTTCCGATTGGCCCTTTTTATATATATAAAGCCCCAGGCCTGTTATCCTTCCATATAGACCAAGGCCCCGCAGACGGGCACCAAACCTTTCATTATATATATAAACCCGCCCCCGAAGCCATAAAAAATTTGTATTATATTAAATCTTTCGTTTTCATATTTATTAATGTTTTTATGCCGGTGTATGATGTGAAACTATATCCGTCATTGATCACCAAACTAAATCAACAGACTGCGCCAAATCGCATTGGCACTTTTTCATCGGGCGCATTTTATTTCCTCCCCCGATTGAAATTCCCTGATCCATTTACAGATCAATGGCTCAAAACCAATCACATCATCGCACTCCATGTTTTTTTCCCCACCGATCATCGAGCCCCGATTGCATCTGGGCCGTCCATGTGTCCACATCGGATGGTCCAGAATGCGTCTCACGAATTTCGTTATATTTCATGCACCTCGCGTTATAAATTTCTTGGCCAATCCACAGCCGTTGATCTCTGTAGATCAATGGTCCTCATTAACCCATTCTCCGCCTTTGTGTTTTTTCATTTATACCCCAGATCGAATCTTGACCGTTGATCCTGTACATCCAACGGCCTGTATTAATCCTGACAAGCATGCCCCATGTGGGTCTTGCCTTCCTCCAGAACTAATCTCCACCGTTGATCTCTGCAGATCAATGGTTCGGATCTAAACTTCATTTTCACCATCACCCTCCGCCTCTACCAAGAGTTTTAACGCATGATATCCACCGTCCATCTCGTTGGCCGATCTCATCAAACGGCCCACGATCACGTCGAACCCCCACCTTTATTTTGATCATATTTTTTCTGAAATAAAGGTTTCAACTCTATTTTCTTCACATTCATCTTATTTTCCAAACAGTGTGGCTCCTTCACGCTGTTAAATCAAAACCGATCACCACCATTGATCATTGCACGATCGACGGTTCCAACTTATTCTTCCCTCTGCTCTCCTTTTAACCTTCTCTTAACTAATCTCGACCATTGGATGATGCCATCCAATGGCCACGCTCTCTCCCCACACCCTCTGAAGAAGTTTACCCCAAATATGTAGGTTTTCATAATTGTTTTTGTATTTTGCAGGTTTTAAAAAGGTTTTCAAATGTTTCAGGAAGAAATTGAAAGCCGAGGGTGACGATCCTCTAGACTTTCATTCATTAAAAATAAATCCAGATACAGAGTTCAATTTCACGTTTCATCAATGCTTCATGGGCATTAATGCCTTGTGAGCCCTACGCAACACTGCACATCAACAAGACACAGTGAATGAAATCACAATCAAAGAGTATCAGTGTCGAAGGTCCAAACACATCAGAATTGAAGGATTAACCATTAATTTTATGTATTATGGCTAAAAGTCGATTATCAAAGGCCTAATCCATTGAATTAAACATAGTGAAAGAAAAATCAAGGATATTTCTTAGACAGAGGATGCCTCCACTGCCTCGTTAGGGGAAAATTGATTCCTCTCAGCTACCAGATTGCCACCTGTGACTTCACAGCATTCAAACAAAGGCTGAGTAATGACCAGGACAGAGCATACCTACCCCTTACAGCTGAATAGTTATTTTGAACCAAATGAACTAATATAAACTATCAGCAGAGTTATTGCGAAAGATGACACAGAGCCTTAAAGTCAACATAAGCTTCCAACAAGCTTAATTATTTAATGCAAACCAATTAATACAGAAGAAATATCATAATGTTCTACATTGATCCCCTCAAAGGCCGAGAAACAGTAAAATGTATTAATTGAACTTAGAAGATATTTTATCCCATTCCACCTCCTCATCTCTCCTATAAATACTTATGAAGAAGAAGAGATAAGCGTTGGTTGGTTTTTGGTTACTAGTTGTAATATTGAAACTATCTGAAATAATACATAGTCTGTTGAAGTTGAAGAAGAAATTGAAGTCTTGGAAGTCCTGATGATGTTGTTGCATGCTTGTTCTTGAGAAGGCTCTATCATTGGATCCATGAGCTTGGCTGTTGGTGAAGTATTCTAAACTGTTTAATGTTTTCCCCCGTTTTCATTTTGTTCCATAAATTCTTACTATAGTAGGATGAAATTTTTAGGCTAAGAAATGACTCTTGGAAGCACCTTAGACCTGTTTATCCTTCACTGTTTTATGTTTTCTTCTGCTCAAGTATTTTAGAGTCTTTAATCTCTCTCTTTAGTCTTCAAGCTTGTTTATTTCCTTAATAGTTTGAGTAATTGGCTTCAGCATGATTTATGGTTTTCCCTACTTGTCTGCTGCCACTTAAAGATTGTTATTGAAGTCTCCCTTTGAAGTTTATTTGTTTACAGTTAGCCAAGGAGGTCTGTTCTGATATTGCCCCTTGTCCTCGCTTGAACGTTTGGCTTAAAGGTCTTTATAGTTGTGATCTTAGATGTATTTAGGTGTTCCCTCTTCTATGACCATAATTATCAGTGAATATTTTATGTTTTCTAAGTCATTTGAAATAAAATATTTGAGGAAATAGGGTGTTCCCCGAATCTTAGATTTCATTTTAAAATTTATTTTGAAGTCATTATTTTCTTAAAGTGTGATTTGTAGAATTCATGGTTAACCCTGTCTATCAAATAGCTCTTTATTGTTCAAGTTTTGTTTTCAAATTCCCTTTGTTGAGAATTAAATTTCTCTTTCCAAATCATTGATGTCCATCTCATTCCAAAACCAAAGGATCTTGTGTCCAAGTTAGATTTTCCCTTTGATATCCCATATCCATTGATAAGTTTTTCATGACCTTATTTTGACTCCATTGCCCAATGAAGCTGACATTTCCCCTTTCTATCTATCTTTCCCAGAACTTTTAGGTTCTGTTGTATCAATTCCAACCAAGAAAACAAACAAACCATTGCACTTAATAACTAGTCTGAAACCTATACTCAAAGCACACAAGATAAACCTTTTCAAAACAAATAATTTGGGAGATCCCTCTCTGAGAGCAAGAGGACTAGATCCTATAACTCTAAAGATTGGTTCTAATGTTGCCTTGTCTTTTGATTTTCCAAACTATCAAAACACGGGACACCAACATAATGGTGATCACAGTGGGACCTACTAAGAATATAGTGGTTTGAAAAACCCTTCTTGAAACTTTTTAGGCCCAGTATAACATAAGTAACCTTCTTCAAGCACTACCTAACCAAATGGTAATCATGATAGGACTTAATTGAATTAGTGACAAACTAAGTGACCCTTAGGATTCCCCTAAGACCTTATCAAACCTTGAAGGAACCAGTTACCAAGCCATAAGAGTGAAATATGTATGATTAAACACCCTAGCTAAGTGTTAAATCACATTTAGGACACTCTCATAACCTATAAGACCAAAATAACTTAGAAAAACCCAAAAAAATTTCAGTTTGGCTTCACAATAAACATGGTGGTGGAACCATCCAATATCTTACCTTCATAAAAGCTAAAACGTTTCCACCTGGCGACTCCACTAGCCCCAGTAGGCCTATTACTCATCTAGGTTCGCAGATCTCTTTAGGACTGTGTTAACCAGCCTCGAGGAAATTTAGAAGCCTAGTCCCATACTAGATAAGACATCGTGAGAGGTAAAATTGCCAAAAAACAGTTTGGCTTCACATAGGATCAACACTAGATCCCATCCAAACCCAAATCCTCCTTTAATTGTTGACAATCCAGAGAGAATTTTGTGGAAGACTTCTAACTCTGGAAAATCAGCTGCTAATAGGAGCCTCTTAAGAACAAATTCCGTCCCTGAAAACCTTGTTCGCTTAGAGGGTTCACACTTTGATTTACATCATACAAAGAACATATTTAGAACTAGATCTCAAGGTGATTTAAACCAAACTGATCTTGACATTGCAGATTTGAAACAAAGCTTCAGTAGAGAAGCCTCACCTTCCACTCCTCCCGATTCCCAGCTTCTTCATCATTTTAGCCTTTTTCATAACAAGTCTGCTCAAAGTCAGTTTGCTGACCCAAGTGTTTTTCCCACTCCAATCCATACTACCATTGTGAAAAACACCTCTGTTCAGCCCACTTTTATACCTGTAAATCCACCTCTTGTAAATCCACCCTTATTTCCAGCCATGGCAACATGGTATGCCCCATTAGTGTTACCACAACTTCTACTTCCCTTAACAAATGATTACCAATCCAAAATTCCTCATTTCACTAGAAAAGATTCTACAACAACTCAACATCATGTAGATAGGATGGAAGATGCATTTTTTTACATGGAGATAGAAGAAGAAACTGTGAAGATGAGGATCTTCACCCAAAGTTTAGGAGGAGATGTAAAGAAATGGTTTAAGAACCTACCTCCTAACAACATAAATGATCTCCTTTCTTTACATCAAACATTCATCAACAAATCTCAATTAAAAAAGAACCCTCTCCAAATACTAGTAGAGTATAGCAGCCTCAAGAGAAATCAAGGGGAGAGTGTTCCTGACTACTCCACCAGGTTCAATAGCATTTACAATGCTCGTCCACCTCACATGAAACCTCCTCAAGGCATGGCCTTAGTAAAGTATCCCGAAGGCCTTGATGCTGAAATGACTTATCAGTTAAGGGAGAGAGATTACTTAACCTTAAAAGACATGCAAAAAGGAGCTATGAGCGTAGAAGCAAACATAATTGAGAAAATAAATAGGTTGAGATTAGAGAAGAGGGTAACTTATAAAGATGACCTACTACACTCAACCTCAACTCTTGACACAAAAATTGACAACCTAGTGAAGGTGACGGAGAGGATGCTTGAAAAGATCAATCTGAATGATAGAGTGCCACCAAGAAAACCTCAAAATAACCAAAACAGAAATAGAAATTAGAATTATAGAAGAGAAAACAATCAAGATCAGAAAAAATAAATTGACCAACAGATTAGACCTCCCTTCCAACAGAACTATGTGGATCAATATGAGGAAGTTAGGGAGATGGAAAGGTTGGGAGAAGCTCATGTAAACTTGATTGGATCAGACAGTGGGGATGATGTTTTCCTCACTGAGGAAGACCAAGGTTTCTTCTCTAATCAAAGTACAAACACTTATGAAGATTCTGATGATTATAGTTGGGGTTTGAAAATGAAATCATGGAGGTACAAAAACAATATGATCTTAGGAGAAAAGGGAATGTAGACAAGTCAAAGGATAAGAACACTAGCACTGCTGTCAAGAAAAACACAAAAATTCAGCCTAAGAAGACAGCAGACAAACCCATCATTTTGGCTAAAAAACCAGATTTAAACAAAGATAAAAATAGCCAGCCAAATGTTGAACAGAGTATCCCTAGCACTTCAGCTAGTGGTCCTAAGAAAACAATCCCAATTACCAGTCCAAACAAAGTTCAACAAATTAAAACTGCCGAAAATAATGCAATTGAAAAGACAGATGTAAATATCAACAAATCAATCGTTCCTTTCAGCCTTGAGGGAGATATTGCCAAGATAAAAATTACCATCCCACTAGCTAAAATTGTGACCCAAGAAGTGTACAAAAACCAAGTTTTAAAAGCTTTGAACATAGGAAGTGATACTGACACCATAAACTTGACAGATGACAAACCTAAGTTGTTGTTTGGTCCAGAAGTTGAAGGGAAATACCAAGAAGGGGTTGTTCCTCCCTTCTATGTCAGTTTGAACATAAATGAGAAAATTTTACACAATGCCATGCTAGATTTTGGGGCTTCACACAATCTAATGCCCATGGTAGTAATGGAAAGCTTAGGCTTAGAAATTACTAAACCATACAAAGATTTGTATTCCTTTGACTGAATCAGAGTCAAATGTTTGGGTTTAATCAAAGATTTATGTGTTAACTTAGCTTAAATTCCTGCTAAGATTCTATTAATGGACATAGTTGTAGCTGATATTCCCCCTAAGTATGGCATACTCTTATCAAGATCATGGGGAGCCAAACTTCAGGGAAGCCTTCAAATGGACATGTCTTATGCCACCATCCATGTTTTTAACCAAAATAGAACACTATACAGGGAATCTCACATGAAGTACATGGTGAGAAACATAGACCAACCAAACAACTCTCCAATATATTTTATTCAATCAAGTTTGGATTCCTTTATCTTGTGCAACGAAGATGAAATTACTAAACAAGATAAGAAAAACACAGACCCAATTATTTCACCAAACAATCAAATCTTCCCTCAAATAAAATTAAAAACATCGAAAATCAACAGCAACAAGAAAATGAAAATGAGGCGAACATACTTTGGATAATAAACTTTGATGGGTCCTGTAATAAAACAAGTGCAGGGGCAGGTGTTTGGATTCAAAATACGAATCAGATTTTTTCATATAAATTAGATTTCCCATGCACTAACAATATCACTGAATATGAAGCGCTTCTCCTAGGCTTACGATTGCTTAAATAGTTAGAAGCCCAAAGGATATCAATCTTAGGAGATTCTGAACTTATCATAAGACAAATCAAAGGAGAACATTCAGCTAGAAATCCAAGGCTTAGGGAATATCAAAATGCTTCCCTTGATTTATTGAAAACCTTTGAAAAGTATGAAATTATTTTCATTCCTAGAGCACTAAATCATCTAGCAACTGAACTTGCTTTCAATTCCAGCAATTTTCAAATACCTGAGATAAATGAACAACTTAGCGTAAAGGTAAAACACAGGTTTGTAGTGACTGATAATGAAGATCACTGGAAAGTATTTGATTCTGAAAAACACATATATGATTTCTTAAAATCAGAAAATGATTTCAACATACTAATATTAGAAACCAGCCATAAAGAAAACTGTTTTTATATCGAAAAAATCCCAGAAGTTGAAATGACATATTCTGCTGATATAAATCAATATGAAAATCCTTTTGAAGCAGAGATGATTGACGATGCAGACCAAGAAGACTTGGAAGTTTTACAATGCAAGAATGATAAAATTCCAAGAGGTCTCACACCTTTAGAACACCTCTTCGATTTTAACGATGTAGCCAAAGAACCGAGAATTGAGCCTGTGGAAACAAATGTAGAAGAGCACAACATAGGCAGTCTAGCAGAACCCAAGATGATTAAACTTTCCAACACTTTCCCAGCTCACATAAAATTTCAATATATATATTTGTTCAAAGAGTTTAGAGATGTTTTTGCTTGGGGATACAAAGACTTGAAATCATATTATACCAGCATCATTGAACACAAAATCCCTTTAAATAAAATCAAAAGCCTTTCAAACAAAAGCTAAGGAAAACAAACCCTCTCTTAATACCTTTAGTTAAGGCAGAAATTGGAAAAATGCATGATGTTGGGATCATAGTACCCATTAGATATTCAAAATGGGTATCAAACTTAGTTTCTGTTAGAAATAAAATAGGTGAAATCAGGCTCTGTATTGACTTCAGAAATTTAAATAGAGCCTCTTTAAAATACAACTACCCCTTACCCAAGATGGACCATATACTACAAAGGGTAGTTGGGTCAAAAAGGATATCCCTCTTAGATGGGTTCTCGGGTTACAACCAAGTGTTAGTACTCCCAAGTGATCAAATTAAAACTGCTTTTACCACACCTTGGGGCACCTTCATGTATGTCAAAATGCCTTTTGGATTAATGAATGCAGGGGCCACCTTCCAAAGGGCCATGGACATAGCCTTTTCTAAAGATATTAGCTATTTTATAATTATTTACCTTGATGACATAACCGTGTTCTCAAAAACTGATGAAGAACATTTGATTCACTTGAGAAAATTTTTTGAGAAGTGTAGGAAATTTGGCTTGTCATTAAATCCCAAGAAAACACTCTTTGGTCTCCAAGAAGGTAAACTTATTGGCCATATAATTTTAGAATAGGGAATCAAAATAGACCCCACAAGGATAGATGGCATATTACAAATTAGCCATCCAAGAAGCGTCAAAGAATTACAATCTTTCATTGGAAAGATTAATATTCTGAGGAGGTTCATCCCCAACCTTGCTGAGCTATTAAAAAACATTACAAACATGCTTAAGAAAGATGTAGGTGTAAAATGGACTTTACCAGCTAAGAAATCATTCGAACTGCTCAAACAAGCTCTAACTCAAACACCAGTCCTGATTAGTCCAGATTTTACCAAAGAATTTTATATCTTTTCTTTTGCATCTGAACATACAATAGCTGCAGTGATACTTCAAAAGAATGATTTGGGGCAAGAAAAACCAATATCCTTCTTTAGTAGGGCCTTAAGAGATGCTCCTCTCAAATATAACATCATGGAGAAGCAAGCCTTAGCATTAGTGAAAACTTTAAAGGACTTTAGGGTCTATATTTTACACTCACATAATTTCTTTTGTTCCACATACTGTTTTCAAGGACATTCTAAGTCAAGACCCTGATGGTAAAAGGGGAAAATGGATTGAAAATATTCTTGAGTATGACTTAGAAATCAGGCCCACCAAACTAGTTAAAGGGAAAGGATTAGCAAAACTTATGGCTGAGTCTAACTTCCACGCACTAGACGTAAATATGGTATATATGTTGGAAGAAAAAGAAAAATCTACTACTCCTTTCATTGAAGAAACATTTCTGAATTCTCCTTGGTATGCTGACATTATTTATGTGCTTTTATATTTAAATGCCCATCCTTCTCTGTCTAAAACTAAAGCTAAATTTTTGAAACAAAAAGCTTTGAGTTATTGCATCTTAGATGGGGTATTATATTGGAAAAATGCTGTTAGAATTTTTCTTAAATGTTTACTTGAAGATAATGCAGGGAAAATCATGCATGAATTGCATGACGGAGAATGTGGAGGACACCTCTACTTGAAGGCCACAACAAACAAAATTCTTAGATCTGGTTACTATTGGCCTACCCTTTTCCCAGATACTCAAAACTTGGTCATGTCTTTCCATAAGTGTCAAATTTTTGATTCCAAAAGAAAACTTATTCCTTTACCCTTACATCCTATCAGAGTTGAGGCACCTTTCCAGCAATGGGGTTTAGACTTCATTGGGAAAATTCACCCATCCTCCTCAGCTCAACATAAGTGGATCCTTACAGCCACTGACTTCTTTACCAAGTAGATAGAAGCTATACCCTCCAGGAATGCTAATGACTCTTTCATTATCAAGTTTCTTGAAACCAATATCCTATCCATATTTGGTTATCCCAGAAAAATCATAACAGACAGTGCTGCTGCTTTTAAATCTAAGAAGATGGTTGATTTCTGTTACAAATACCACATAACCTTGGGCCATTCCACTACTTACTATCCCCAAGGAAATGTATTAGCTGAATCTTCCAACAAGAGCCTCATCAATATCATCAAAAAACTATTGGAACAGAATCAAAAACCATGGCACAGTAAGCTGGTTCATGCCTTATGGGTTGATAGATTAACTACAAATAAATCAATAAATATGTCCCCCTATCAGTTGGTCTATGACATGGATGCAGTCTTTCCCACTTCATTAGGAGTTCCAGTCATGAAACTCCTTCAAGAAGTACATATTGAAGAGAATGATATACAGAGGAGAATCAATCAAACCATCCATTTACAACAGACCAGAGAAGAAGTCTATGAAAGGACGTAGTTAGTTCAAGAAAATGTAAAGAGACTATTTGACAAGAGGACTAAGGAAAAAAATTTCCAAATTGGGAATGTTGTTCTAAAGTGGGATTCAAGAAGGGAAGAAAAGGGAAAACATGGTAAGTTTGAGAATTTGTGGAAAGGGACCTATATTATTCATGCCGAGAGGGGTCACAATGCATTTTTCTTGAAAGAATTGAATGGAGAAGATCTGTATGGAGGTCATGTCAATGGTAGGATGTTAAAGCATTACTTCTACCAGGAATCATGATTTTAAAAGAATTTTTATTTTCATTGTAAATATCATAGTCTGAACATTGCACTCAAAGTTATAAAAATAAAAATACAAAAACAGTAAAAGAAAGAAAAGAGGGCAGATTATAAAAACAATAAAGGTATAGCCCCATACCAAAAGGAGAAGGAAAATCTGAAAGTGTGCAAGCTTAAATGCCACTACTGAAACACACTTATGGTTAGCCATACAGCCTAATCATGGATAATTAGTTTTGAATTGACTGCTGATAGGTTAGTGAATTCGATTTGCCCAAACAGCTTAATCTTGGCTTATCAGTAGGTAGATTAGGCTAGAAATTAAAGGTTCAAACATGCTCAAAATATGAACCTTAGTTCTTAAAGAAAAGAATGACTCTAATCTGTTTCAAATTCTGAGTCAAAACAGAAGTAAAATTGGTTCTAATCAGCTCAAAATATGAACCAGAAAACAAGCAAAGAGCAGCTCACACAGTAGTGAAAAACATAGCTGAAAAAGGATGAAGGAAGTACTTTGAATTTTCAGATCTTATGCCTTCACTATTTGGTTTTAATTTTCTGCAAAAATAATGTCTATGTGCAGCTTGTTTTTATGCCATAGATCACAGCAAGTCAAAAAGCTTAATCTTGACTTGAATTTTTTAAAATTTTTGTTTTAGAAAATAGTGAATAAAAAATCTGTTAGATTGTTTAATCCTAACAGATTAGTAGATTAGGTAGAGAGGCATACGAACTCAACTGTTTAATCTGAGTTCATGAGGAAATAAGGATAGAAATAGATTATTTTCTTTCTTTCAAAAGAATAAAATGTTGTAAGATAGTTTTCCAATCCAAGTGCACTCTAAAGAAGAAAAAAATGTTAGATCAGTAGGATTGGGTAGGTAGAAGCTGGTATTGATGAAAGTCCATTTATTTTTCATGGCTGCTAATACTTTCAGAGAAAAATAAGACCATTAAAAATGAAGAAAGTAGCCCAATGGATAAGGCACTGATCAGCCCCCAGATAATGCAAGTCTGAAATTCTTGATACCTTCAAGAAGGCATCATCCCCATGTGGAGCCACTGTTAGTCAGCTATAAAAATTTTCATATCAAATGCTGGCTAAATCATTTTTGGAGCCTTCAAGAAATAAGTCTTATTGCTAAAAAATGTTATTTCTTGAAGACTCTTGAATTCCTCATGCCCTTTTGTCTAATCTTCACTGCTATTTCCATTTTAAAACTTAGAAATTCTGCTGATTCCATAGAGGAAAGACTGCTGCAAAACACCCTTTTCCCTTTTATCACTTCAAAGAAACCTTCATTTTTACCCCTTTCATTCCCATAGAATTATTCTATTTTCCATTTGTTTCCCATTTTCCCCTTCATAAAATCCTCTTTCCAGAGTTTTAAAACTCCTTTTTAAAACTCCGTCGAAACCCCCAAATCCATTGAAAAACTTGAAAATTTTCATGAAAAATAATTTTTATTATTGCAGACTTAAGCCCCCTTGGGCTAAGTCCTAAACCACTTCCCCACCATATGCCCTCACCCTATAACCAGGCGCTAACCTAGTTGGGTGCTTATTGCATCGGGAAGGATTCAAACGCATAAACCTTTTTTGTTTGTGTTAACGAAAGTTCCGATGCGATTAGCTCGCTCTATGTATAAACCCCACCCACACCTCTTTCTGTTCCATACAGCCTATGCCCGGGACCAAGAGTTTAAGTCCCAAGGCACCAATCACAAAGTTTTCAAAATGTTTAGATTAAAAAGACAAGGCCTGACCTTTCGCTTCCGATTGGCCCTTTATATATATATAAAGCCTCGGGCCTGTTATCATTCCATATAGACCAAGGCCCCGCAAACGGGCGCCAAACCTTTCATTATATATATAAACCCACCCTCGAAGCCATAAAACCTTTGTATTATATTAAATCTTTCATTTTCATATTTATTAACTTTTTTCTGCCAATGTATGATGTGAAACCATATCCATCGTTGATCACCAGACTAAATCAACTGACTGCGCCAAATCGCATTGGCACTTTTTCATCGGGTGCATTTTATTTCCTCCCTCGATTGACATTCGCCGATCCATTTATAGATTGACGGCTCACAACCAATCACATCGTCGCACTCCATGTTTTTTACCCCGCCGGTCGTCGTGCCCCGTTTTCATTTGGGCCGTCCACGTGTCCAGATCGGACGGTCCAAAATGCGTCTCCCTACTTTGGTTATATTTTATGTGCCTCGCATTATAAAGTTCTTGGCCAATCCACAGTCGTTGATATCTGTAGATCACGGTCCTCATTAACCCATTCTCCGCCTTTGTGTTTTTTCATTTATACCCCAGATCGAATCTCGATTGTTGATCCTGTACATCCAACGGCCTGTATTAATCCCGACCAGCCTGCCCCATGTGGGTCCTGCCTTCCTCCAGAACTAATCTCCATCGTTGATCTCTGTAGATCAACGATTCAGATCTAAACTTCATTTTCACCATCGCCCTCCGCCTCTACCAAGAGTTTTAATGCGTGATCTCCATCGTCCATCTTGTGGGCCGGTCTCATCCGAAGACCCATGATCACCCTGAATCCCCACCTTTATTTTGATCATATTTTTTCTGAAATAATGGTTTTAACTCTAGTTTCTTCACATTACTCTTATTTTCCAAACAGTGTGGCTCCTTCACGTTATTAAATCAAAACCGATCACCACCATTAATCATTGCGCGATCGACGGTTCCAACATATTCTTCCCTCTGCTCTCCTTTTAACTTTCTCTTAACTAATCTCGACCGTTGGATGATGCCATCCAATGGCCACACTCTCTCCCCACACCCTCTGAAGTAGTTTACCCCAAATATGCAGGTTTTCTTAACTGTTTTTGTATTTTTCAGGTTTTAAAAAGGTTTTCAAATGTTTCAAGAATAAATTGAAAGCCGAGGGTGACGATCCTCCAGAATTTCATTCATTAAAAAGAAATATAGATATAGGGTTCAATTTCACGTTTCATCGATGCTTCATGAGCATTAATGCCTTGTGAGCCCTGCGCAACACTGCACATCAACAATACATAGTGAATGAAATCACAATCAAAGAGTATCAGTGTCGAAGGTCCAAACACAGCAGAATTGAAGGATTAACCATTAATTTTATGGATTATGGCTAAACTTCGATTATCAAAGGCCTAATCCATTGAATTAAACATAATCAAAGACAAATCAAGGATATTTATCAGACAGAGGATGCCTCCACTGCCTCGTCAGGGGAAAATTGATTCCTCTCAGCTACCAGATTGCCACCTGTGACTTCACAGCATTCAAACAAAGGCTGAGTAATGACCAGGATAGAGCATACCTACCCATTACAGCTGAATAGTTATTTCGAACCAAAGGAACTAATATAAAATATCATCAGAGTTATTGCGAAAGATGACACAGAGCCTTAAAGTCAACATAAGATTCCAGCAAGCTTAATTATTTAATGCAAACCAATTAATATAGAAGAAATATCAGAATGTTCTACATTGAGCCCCTCAAAGGCCGAGAAACAGTAAACTGTATTAATTGAACTTAGAAGATATTTTATCCCATTCCACCTCCTCATCTCTCCTATAAATACTTATGAAGAAGAAGAGATAAGCGTTGGTTGGTTTTTGGTTACTAGTTGTAATATTGAAACTCTCTGAAATAATACATAGTCTGTTGAAGTTGAAGAAGAAATTGAAGCCTTGGAAGTCCTGATGATGTTGTTGCATGCTTGTTCTTGAGAAGGCTCTATCATTGGATCCTTGAGCTTGGCTGTTGGTGAAGTATTCTGAACTGTTTAATGTTTTCCCCTGTTTTCATTTTGTTCCATAAATTCTTACTATAGTAGGATGAAAGTTTTAGGCTAAGAAATGACTCTTGGAAGCACCTTAGACTTGTTTATCCTTCACTGTTGTATGTTTTCTTCTGCTGAAGTATTTTAGAGTATTTAATATCTCTCTTTAGTCTTAAAGCTTGTTTATTTCCTTAATATTTAGAGCAATTGGTTTCAGCATGATTTATGGTTTTCCCTACTTTTCTGCTGCCACTTAAAGACTGTTATTGAAGTCTCCCTTTGAAGTTTCTTTGTTTACAGTTAGCCAAGGAGGTTTGTTCTGATCTTGCCCCTTCTCCTCGCTTGAACATTTGGCTTAAAGGTCTTTATAGTTGTGATCATAGATGTATTTAGGTGTTCCCTCTTCTATGACCATAATTATCAGTGAATCTTTTATGTTTTCTAAGTCATTTGAAATAAAATATTTGAGGAAATAGGGTGTTCCCCGAATCTTAGATTTCATTTTAAAAGTTTTTTTGAAGTCGTTATTTGCTTAAAGTGTGATTTGTAGAATTCATGGTTAGCCCTGTCTATCAAATAGATAATTATTGTTCAAGTTGTGTTTTCAAATTCCCTTTGTTGAGAATTAAATTTCTCTTTCCAAATCATTGATGTCCATCTCATTCCAAAACCAAAGGATCCCGCGTCCAAGTTAGATTTTCCCTTTGATATCCCATATCCATTGATAAGTTTGTCATGACCTTATTTGACTCCATTTCCCAATGAAGCTGACATTTCCCGTTTCTATCTATCTTTCCCAGACCTTTTAGGTTCTGTTGTATCAATTCCAACCAAACAAAAAAACAAACCCTTGCACTTAATAACTAGTCTGAAATCTATACTCAAATCACACAAGATGAACCTTTGCAAAAAAAATAATTTGAGAGATCCCTCTCTGAGAGCAGGAGGACTAGATCCTGTAACTCTAAAGATTGGTTCTGATGTTTCCTTGTCTTTTGATTTTCCAAACTATCAAAACACGGGACACCAACAGGGAATATTACACAAACCCATATTACGTGACATATAATCCACTTTCCCCGTAGGTTAAAACATATGTATATTACCCACCCAGAGGTTTTAAAACACATGAATATCACCCATTTGCAATGTCAATCACATATCCACCTATCCCGTTAAATACATTATTTTATATGTTTAAAAATCTGTTTTAAACATATTAACTTAACCCCACCACATAATAAAAATCCCGGGCCCCACGCACACATTCATAACAACTACACTGATCAATCTCCAATGTTCACAATCCCTTCCTCATATCGCATGATCCAAAACCCCTATCGCAATTTCAATAGTCCCATGCTTAATTGATTTTGATTTTGTGATATGGCCAGTGTTGGTCGCTTTAATTGTTTTAACAATTCAAGCTCCACATAAATTGTCAACCCGAGGAAGTTTGTTTATTCCAAAGACAACCACGCACTGGATATGCTCAATTCCAAAAGAAAAAATAATTTTGCAGTAAAAAGTCACACAATTATTAATCATACAAATCTAATTATTCACACCCTGTTCAATCAAAGCTGAAGTTACTTATGTTATAGTAGAAGCAATTCCTCTATTGCAGTTAATAATCCAAATAAAGGGAAATCAATCTGCAGGAAAGGAAACCAATCAACCATAACAGGGAACAGGACCCTATTCCTTTAAATAGGAACTTCAGCACCTGCTGCCTGACACTAATCACTCTGTAGAAAAGATAAACTCAAGAGAACAGGACCCTATTCCCCTGAACAGGAACCTTCAGCACCTATCTCCTGTTTCTAATCACACTGCAGGGAAAAGAAAGGCAATCAATGGGAACAGGACCCTATTCCTTTGTACAGGAATCTTCAGCACCTGCTTCCCAACATCAATCATACATTCAAACAAATAACAGAAATATATCTCTCAACTTCTTAAGAATGAATGTACTAAACACATGCAGCGTTAAAGGAAACAGAATGCTCAATAAACTACAGAACTGTGTAACTGGTGTTTCAGCAAACAGAATTAAAGTAAAGTGCGAATATCATAAAGAAATCTAACAAACTACAGGAACAGTCGGGTGAATCTTGTGAGGAAGGCGGGCCCTTTCCTTCTCACAAGATTCCCCAGGGAAGGATTAAATTGAAGCGCTCAAAAGGAACTTTTATTCATCTGTCAAAAGAAATGATACATTACAAATGGAGTCTAGCTCCTGTCCTCTCAAACACAATATTCTCCTGTAGTTTTCGAACTCCCCTTCTAATGATGATGTCTCCTCTTTTTAAAGAGGAGACATCTCTTACAATTACATTAGAGCAAATCTATGTTTATCCCAAATCTGTTCTTCTTTCTTAAAACAGGGCTATTCTATTCTTCCATAAAAAGATATTGTTACAACAGATACAAAAAGAGTACTATCTTCAGAATAATCCATGTAACCACTTCCTTGCTCGTCTTCATGTTGTTGCCATTGTTCCAGAAAATACTCTTCCAGAATCGCAAATTACGTGTAGTGACGGAATTTGCGTGCCTGCTGACTGTTTCAGCAACGGAGTCGACTGTTTCAGCAACGGCTGATTGTTCCAGCACAACACATAAATTATCTGCGATCTTTTAGACTTATGTTAGCAACAATCTACCTTCGATTAATGATGAAATATAAGAGTAATATGGAATTATATGTAAACAGATTAAATATATAATAAAGAAGAGGATTTTATATACCTTTGGATAAAGTGAATGAAAATGATGATGTAATCCTTTTTAAACATGGTTATAAAGGTAAGGTGGTGTCAAAATATATAGTAAAAATGGTACATAGTGAGGTCCTAACATCCCCCCCAGCTGAAAGGGTTGCATGTCCTCAGGCAACTCCTAGTCTGAGTCTGAGTCTGAATACTGACTCTGTGCATGCAAGTTGCTCAAGAAGTAGCTGGAGAAAGTGGCTTCTGTCAAAGCTTGGAATCCTCGATTGTTCTGCAATTGCTGCCATGCTACAGCCTCATCTCTGTCAGACAATTGGTAGTGACACTGGTATTTTTCTGCAGGCATCCATAGAATTGGAAAATGAAAATGGTAACCAATCCAGTTTTCTCCACAATGCCGAATGCATCTGATGTAGTTAGGTACCCTGGAGAGTGCAGCTTGAAGATTATCAAGGCTGAAAGGGTGATACTCTTGTGTTTCCTTGCATGACTGCTGCGAAAACATAGTGTTGGCATTCAATGCAGCAGTCCCCTTTACTCTGATTAGCTGTAGACACTTTAAAAGTGTTGAAGCCTGCAGTTGTTGTATGTACCTGTGCATTCCTGGCTTCTGCAAGAATCGGTGATATTGTACTACAAACATGCCCGGATTTGAAGGTTCCGGTCTAATCCAAAGGAGCCTATTCTCCTCATTATGCCTACTTGCAATAAACGCAGTTTTCCAAGTGATCTGATTGGCCAGGAATGAAACGAATGCCCTAATTTGTACATCACCTACAATTGGAGTGAGATTGACTCTTGTATTCTCAGGCATGGCCTCATTATGGAGATAAAGTTCAGACAACAAATTTTGGTCACTTTCAGGGGCCTCAGCAAAAGTTTTAACAAATTGTTCCGCAGTAAACAATTCATGAGGTCTGCCATCCTTTATTGCCTTCAATTGAAAATAAACCAGACGTTCAAAGAGGAAGAGAGAGTAATTCAAGGAGGGTTTTCGGGTAGCCATCAATTTTTGCACTAATGAAAACATCAAAACCAACTTTTCCTTTGATTCCTTGACTTATTTCTTGGAATCCCTGAGCTGTTGCAATGTCTGTTCCCAAATATCCCAGTTGGCATACATGTGATTCTGCCAGGTTAACTTATGTTGCTGCAATATTTTGTCTTGATCCACAGCATATTGTTTCTTCCAGTTATTCATTAGTTCTAATTGTTTCCATGGCAGGGTCTGTGTCCCGACATTAGAAGTACTGGGTTGGGGCATTGTCTGAGTGGCTGAGCTGACTAGTACAGGGCAGGATATCTGTGGTTGGGGCATTGTCTGAGTGGCTGAGCTGACCAACACAGGGCGGGATATCTGTGGTTTAGTTTCTTTTTCCAGACTTTCTGAGGGCCCTACTGGTTCTTGTGTGGCAGTAGGGCGTTCTTCTTTAATTGCAGCTGATGTAGATGCCTCAGATACCTGAATTTTGACCACTTTGTATCATGCCTGTTGGTAAATGTTACCACACTCATGGCACATGTATTCACTACATGGATCCTTGTTTTGTGCTGATGCTATGTGTGCTAGCATGTAGAGATTCAATTCTCTATCAAAAGCTTTTCGTGCCATGATTAATTCTTTCTTATGGGCCTCTAGTTCTGATTTCAAAAACTCATTTTCCTCCAACAAAGATGCCATAGTGTGTGAACCCTGTGTGCTGGTTGATTCTGCTGAAGTTGTCTGCTGATCCACAGCTGTAGCTGGTTCTTGTGGAGCAGCTACAGCTGGTTTCCCTGTATTATCATGCTTGGTGTATGATTCTTGTACCACAGTGGTTGGTTCTTGTGTTTCAGCCTCTGGGTAAGTGACTGGTTCTTGTGTGGCAGTCACTGTTTGAGCAATAAATGATGTCATGTTACCCCGGGCCACTGGTTCTTGTGTGACAGCGCCACAGGACAAGACGGGTTGGGGAATCTGGAATGGTGGTGAGGATTGAAGTTTTAACAGGATAGTGGCGAGGTCAAGGGAAATGGGAGTAACTCCTGTTTCAACAGTCATTTTCATTTTCCTTTTTGGTAGGAAAGCAGAGAAGTCAGTTTCTTTCCTTTTCTTTGTAGGAGAAGATTCTTTTCTAGGGGAAGGGCTTTCGGAAGAAATGAAAATTTGGGATGTGGCCCTTGTTTGTCGTTTTGAGACAGAGACTATTGGGGTTCGTCTCTTTCTTTAATGAGTAGGTGGGGATGGGGGTATTGAAGAGTCATCGCTAGGGATAGGAATAGTGGGAAGGGGTGACTCTACTAAGTGGGATGAACTTGGGGGTAGGTCAACTGGTTCTGAGGAAGGAATTACTGGGGAGTCTGGGATATCGTCCAGTTTCCTTTCATAAGAACTCTCAGGAGTTTCTTGGGAACTTCCGGCTTGTTGGGGAATTTCGGCTTGCTGGGGAATTTCGGCTTGCTGGGGAATGAGGAGTGGATTATTCAGAGGGAGGTTTTGCTGAGCAAAACCCCTCTGAATTAATAATTGGCATAAACGATGATGGGTAAGGGATAACAATGGGAATTTAACCCATCTGCAATAATATGACATGTTTTTGATACAACCAAGCAGATAATAGGGAATATTGACTAATCGACCATGCCTCAAATGATTCATTAAAACGAAGTTGTGTTGATAGACTACCTGGTAACACCCTTCGCATGTCAAATAGTGCTTGATGAATTCAGCTACTGTTGGCCATGGTCGAGGTAATGAATGCAGAATTATACCGCGGCCTTTAAGTTCAACCGGTTCATCTGGAAGAAGAAAATATTGTTGTGCATTTAAAATAACATGTTTACTACTGAACCAGCGAGCCCCTATAACCGGCAAACCTGAAACTTGTGCTACATATTCCTCTGTGACTGGAATTCGGACCCCTTGAACCACTGAATAATTCCCCTGAAGATTCTGTGCGAACTCTAAAACTTGCTGCTGATCAAATTCTCCTAACTTTTCGAAGTATGTTGTCCATCCTACTTGTTGAAAAATTTGGTAGGCCTCCGGGAACAATTCGAGAAGAGTTATTGAACCAGGCTCGTGTCTGATAGCCGACCCTCCCATAGCTACTAGCTTGAGTCACATGCAGAGGCGCAAAGAATAGAAACACAGGCTTTGGTCAAGCTAATTGTTGCAACAGAGGCTATGGAGTCTCAATGATGGCGGAGATAATTGATATGAAAAGTGACGGAGGATTGGATGGTTTGGAATGATGATTCAGTTTTCAAAATTCCCCCCCCTACGTATGGTGCAATAATGTTTAAGTGTGCGGAGATTGCAATCATTATGAGCGAGATCCTCTCTTTAAAATATTATTTAACTGCATTACATAAAAACCACATACCTTATATTTTTACCTTTGTCTTTAAAATTCGAAGTATATCTGTAGATTTCTCTGAAATGTAGAACAGGAGCATATCAGGATCTGCTCAATACTGAATAATATTCACCCAAAGGATCTGAAAAGTAAAAGTGGAGAACTGAAAAGCTTGTATAGTAGAGGAAAGAAATGATGTTTTAATGATGAAAAGATAAATGACAGGTTGCTGAAACTGGTGTTTCAACAACGGAAAAGTGAATGACATGTTGCTAAAACTGGTGTTTCAGCAAAGGGAAAAATCAGGAAAATGGGATATAATGATTTGGGTTTAAGACAAGTGGGGGAAATATTTGCTAAGGGGTAATTTCAGCAGTAAGGAACGGGAAATACTAGCTGAAGGATGATATTTCAGGAATGGTAGGAGTGGAAAAAAGGGAAAAGGGAAATAATGTAGAAATGGAATAAAAGGGATATTGCTAGGAAATGGGTTGAAATGAAGGGAACAAGCTTCTATGATTGAAGCTTCAGATCTTCTTGTGATGAATCTGTCCTCCTTAATGAGCTTTTCCAGAATCTGCAAAATTCAATAGTAATATACCAACCCTTGACAGGGATTATTAGTTTTAAATCTAATCTAATACTAAAAAATACAGTGCAGAAAATTAAATGCTGTGAGGAGCAGAAGACTCCCCTAGAAAAAGACAATGTGTATCAGTCATGCAAGCAATCTTGAAATCCTCTTTAGAAACAAGGCGCTGGTACAAACGAAGCCTATGACCATTGACTAGTAGCGGTGTTTTAGAATCATCAATTGTTAGAAGTCTTACTGTTCCATTAGGAAAAACAACATCTACTTCATATGGTCCAAGCCAATGTGTACGTAGCTTACCCTGAAAATTTTCAAACCGAGAGTCATACAATAAGGCCCAATTACCTTTTTGGAACTGCTTGTGTTTGATAATTTTATCATGCCACTTCATTCTTTGTTGTTGAATCATGGTTTTTTGATGAATGGCATCTAATCTCTTTTCATCCAATTCAAGAAACTGCTGCAACCTAGCTGTCTGCACATCAGTCAAATCAAGATTAACAACTAAAGCAGTTCTTAGAGTTTTAATTTCAAATTCCACGGGAAAAACAACATTTTTACCATAAACCAATTCATAGGGAGAAAAACCTGTAGTGTTTATCCAAGTAGTTCTGTAAGCCCATAGTGCTTCAGGGAGCCTTTGAGACCAATCCTTCCGGTTGTCCTTCACTGTTTTAGTTAGAATGGCTTCTAATACTTTATTTGTGCTTTCCACCTGCCCATTGGCCTGGGGGTGGTATGGTGTAGTCATTCTATGATGAATATGATATTTCTGAAGGGTGGACTTAAAACCATGAGAATTGAATGGAGGTCCTCCATCTGTAACTAGCTCTCTAGGAATTCCAAATCTAGTGAAGATTTCTTCAAATAAGAAAGCTAGGACAACCTCTTCATTGGCTCTAATAAGTGCTTTGGCCTCCACCCATTTAGTCATATAGTCTGTAGAGACTAGTATATAAGTTCTTTGATTGGATGGAGGATTAATGGGTCCTATGAAATCCAAGGCCCATCTTTCAAACGGTTCAGAAACTACCTGGGGGTTTAATGGCATTTGATCTCTATGATTGGGTTGACCCATTCTCTGGTAGCTGTCACAAGCCCTCACATATTTCTTTGCATCTTTAAATAATGAGGGCCAATAGTAACCCATCCTCAAAATATTGTGTACTGTTCTTTTATCAGCAAAATTCCCTCCACAATGGCCATCATGACAAGCTCTCAGTATGTCATACACTTCATCTTCCCTAATGCACCTTCAGATTTCCTGATCAAGCCCTGTGTAGAAAAGACACCCACTTATCCAGCTATACCTGGCACTCTGTTGAACAATTCTTCTCTTTTCTCTGTATGACAGGTGTGATGGTAATTTTCCTGCAACCAAATAATTGGCAATATCTGCATACCATGGAGAGTGAGCAGAAACCGCAAACAAATACTCATCAAGAAAAGAATCATCTACTGGAATATTATTATCAGTTTTTAACTGTGAAAGGAAATCAGCAACAACATTTTCTTTACCAGGCCGATCTACAATTGTGATATCAAATTCCTGCAGTAATAATAGCCATCTGTTAACTCTAGCATTTGTAACATATTTGTTCATTAAATACTTAATAGCCGAGTGGTCAGTGTGCACAAAAGTAGAATAACCAGTGATGTAGTGTCGAAATTTATTAATGGCATAAATTACTGCAAGAAACTCCTTTTTGGTAACTGTATAATTAAGCTCAGCAGGGGTCATATTCTTACTGATAAAGTAGATAGCATAAGGAAGATGATTCTCCTCTTGTCCCAAGATAGCTCCAATTGCAGTGTCTGAAGCATCAGAAGATATATGAAAAGGGAGGGCCCAATCAGGTCCCCTCAAAATAGGAGCAGTAGACAACTGATGCTTGAGTTCTTCAAAGGCTTTTTGACAAGGATTATTCCACTTAAATTCAACGTTTTTCATAAGCAACACAAATAATGGAGAAGCTATCTTAGAAAAATCTTTAATAAATCTTCTGTAATATCCAGCATGTCCAAGAAAACTTCTCACATCAGTTTGTGTTTTAGGAACAGGAAGATTCTGAATGACCAATATTTTAGATGGATCTACCTGAATACCTTGAGATGAAATAAAATTTCCAAGCACTACTCCTTCACTCATCATCATATGACATTTTTCAGTACTTAGGGAGAGGTGAGCTTGTATACATCGTTTAAGTACCTTCTCAATATTTTGTAATGCATCTTCAAAAGACACACCATAAGGAGTAAAATCATCCATAAATATTTCCATAGAGTCATTCGGCATATCAAAAATGATTCCTATAACAACCCTCTGAAAAGTTGTTGGTGCATTACATAGCCCAAATGGAAGAACTCTATAAGCAAAAGTTCCCCAAGGGCTAGTGAAAGTGGTCTTGTCCTGGTCTTGGGGTGCAATTCTAATCTGATTATACCCATTGAATCCATCTAGAAAAGAAAAGAATTTCTTCCCTGACAGACTATCCAACACCTGATCAATGAAAGGTAAAGGAAAGTGATCCTTTTGAGTAGCTTTGTTCAAGGCTCTATAATCAACACATACTCTCCATTTCCCGTTTTTCTTAGGGACAATTACCAATGGGGAAACCCATTCACTGTCAGATATGGGGTATATAAATCCTGCATTAAGCAATTTCTGAAGTTCTTCTTTAACAATTTCTCGTAAATTAGGGTTCATTCGTCTTTGGGGTTGACAGACTGGTCGACATCCCTATTTAATGTAAATTCGGTGAGTACATAGTTCAGAGGAGATTCCTTTCATATACGTGTAATCCCATGCAAATGCTTCCTTATTTTCATGTAATAACTTCATTAACTGCTGTGTTTCAGCAACTATTAGATCAGGATTTATGTTTAATGTCTTGCCAGGTTCAATTTCAACTGTTATGATTTTAGATGAGATGGTGGTTAATGTCTAAGATAAGTCTTCAGATTTAATCTTTTCTTGGGTATCTGTTTCAAAAATTGCAGTCAATTGATTGTGTGTTTCAGCAATTACAGAGGAAGGTTCACAAATAAAATTATTAATTATTTCATCCTCTGTATTGTGTTTAAGAGTTAAGGCTTGTCCAATAGTTAGAATGGGCTGAACATCATTATCATCATAATCCATCCACATAGAGTCTTCACTATTAATTATGGGTGTAGCATGAGGATAAAGAGTAAGCTGTTTGGTTTCATAACCATTAGAAATTGTCATTGAACCAGATATGCAACTGATAACGGCATCAGCTGTGGCCAGCCATGGCCTCCCTAGAATTAAAGGATATCCCCCCAGCTTTGTTTTAGTCTGCAATACAACAAAATCAGCTGGGTAATTCCAGGATTCAACTGAGATAAGTAGATCTTCAACAACTCCTTCAGGTCTAATTGTAGAACGGTCAGCCAACTCTAGAATGGTAGGTGTATCTCTGATTGTGTTATTCAGCTGTAACAACTGTGAAGTTTCAAGAGTCATTATTTTAATTGTAGCACCTAAATCTACCAGAACTTGAGGAATCATTGTTTTACCAATTTGAACTGTCACGGTAGGATGGCCGGGGTCACCATATTTCACAGGAGGGGTTTTTCCGGACATTAATGCTGATAAATCACCCATCACATGTACTGTAAGGGGATCTTTAGTTTTCCTACCAGGTTTCTTAACACAAATATCCCTTATTGTTCTGGCATGAATTGGTACATCTCTTAGTGCTTGTAAAAGTGGAATTTTAACATACAAGTTTTGTAATTCCCCTAAAAGATTAAAAGTAGGTGTTTCAGGCGTTCTAGTTAAAACCAAACGCTCAGGGAATGGTGGTTCTGTTATTTCGATACCCTTGTTAGAGGGTGGTTGTATTTTCTTATGTTTCTCAGTTTCCTCTTTATCAGAATCAGAAGAATTTATATCATCAATAATAGGCTCTACTATTTTCCCAGATCTTAAATGAATATCATTACATTGCATAGTAGGAAATATAGACTGATTCTGAATATCAATGACTTGCACAACTTTATTATTGGGGTTAGGATTTGGTTGCACAAGTAGCTGGGGTCTCATTTGGTTATCTGGTGGAGCATTTGATGGCAGAGGAAGTGGTTGTTGAAATTGAGGAAATTGATTTGGATACGGGGTTTGTTGGCTTCTCCAATTTGAATTCCAAGGGTTAAAAGAAGATGGCTGTTGTGGAGGCCAAGAAGTCCACATTGTAGGATCAACAAAGGGAGGGTTTGATTGTTGCATGGGTGGGAAATTCATTTGATTAAAGGGTGGGTATTGCATTTGATTAAAGGGAGGGTAATTTGTTTGACCGAAAGCAGAATAATTATTCCAACGATTAAATGGCATATTAGAGTTCATACCTTGTCCTTTTGGTTGCCATTGTCTTCTTTGAGTTAGCAAGTAAACTGCTTCAGCTTCTTCTTCCATTGGCTGCAATGCTGCCTTTATTCCTGATAGAGATGGACATTGTTTTGTTTCATGATCTTTCTCACAAAGGGTGCAGATTGGTATTTTTTTCAATGGGCACTCCCTTAGTGGATGTTTGTCTCTGCACTTCGGGCAAAAGATAGCCAGAGTTGCTTCTACTTCAGCCTGCTTCTTCTTAACCTGCAAAGTGTCAATTTGTGAAGCAAAAGAACTTAACATCTTAGTCTTAAATTCTTCAAGTAAATTACCTATTTCAGCTCTTGTTGCTCCCCCACTGGCTGATTTCTGCACTCTTGAATAGGTGGGATCTCTATTACTTACTCTGTTCCTTGCAGCTCCCCTTGAACACCTCTTACAAAGTTCAACAATCTCATCATATGATTCCTTAGATATATCTCCCTTGCCAAGCATGTTTAACATGTCTAAACAATCATCCCTTAATCCTCTAAGTAATATTGTTTTTCAGATTTCCTTACTTATATTCAGATGATCAGATCTCTGTATATTATACTGCAGCCTTTCTACGTAGTCCTCCAGATTGCCGTCCGGCTTTTGTGCCATATTGAATAGTTCATCCTTCTTTTCTCTTGTCCGGTAGTAGTCTTGATATTTAAGCAAAAATTTCTGTTTCATCTGTTCCCAAGTTGTGATTACCTGACTCCCAAGACTCATGAACCATCTTAAAGCATTTCCTTTTAATGTTGCTGGAAACAGTTTCAACTTTTGAGCATTAGTAACATAATCATAACTTCTGCATAATATATCAAATTCAAAAATAAATTCATCCGGATCTTCAGAGGATAGACCATGGAAGTTAGGTAAAGCTAACAACGGAATGTTCTTCATAGGAGTTGTTCCTCTAGGGAGATCACTGATAGGAAATCCCAAGGTAGAGAGAGAATTTTCATCCTTCCCTTCTCCCTCAGGATCTACACGTCCTCCACCAAAGAATTCTTTGTTGTTTCCTTCCATTGGCTGTTCTCCTACTGCACTTGCTTGATCGTCAAGGTCTTCTACTGGCTCTTCAATGTTTCCCACTGGTTGTCCAACACTTTCTATTATTTCCTCAATGTGCTCTGCTGATTTGCTAGCACTTTCTTCTGACTCCCCAGCACTGACTGCTGGTTCTTTAATCACTGGCTCCTCTATGTTTTCAGGGCCCACAAATTCCTCTGTTTTGTAATCTGATTGAGGGGAGTTCTGAAGTTTTGGTCTTCGAGAACTTAATCTCTGTGATGAATCAGCCTTTGACACAATCTCGTCAATAAAAGTCTTTCTTCCTCCCTTTCCTTTGCCCTTGCCACTTGAGGGGTTATTTTTCTTCTGGGTTTCGCGTCCTCTCATACAATCTGCACATCTAGAAAGAAAATATTAATGCTTTTGAAATCTATAATTTCCTTCCCCGGCAACGGCGCCAAAATGTTGGTCACTTTAATTGTTTTAACAATTCAAGCTCCACATAAATTGTCAACCCGAGGAAGTCTGTTTATTCCAAAGACAACCACGCACTGGATATGCTCGATTCCAAAAGAAAAAATAATGTTGCAGTAAAAAGTCACACAATTATTAATCATACAAATCTAATTATTCACACCCTGTTCAATCAAAGCTGAAGTTACTTATGTTATAGTAGAAGCAATTCCTCTATTTCAGTTAAGAATCCAAATAAAGGGAAATTAATCTGCAGGAAAGGAAACCAATCAACCATAACAGGGAACAGGACCCTATTCCTTTAAATAGGAACTTCAGCACCTGCTTCCTGACACTAATCACTCTGTAGAAAAGATAAACTCAAGAGAACAGGACCCTATTCCCACGAACATGAACCTTCAACACCTGTCTCCTGTTTCTAATCACACTGCAGGGAAAAGAAAGGCAATCAATGGGAGCAGGACCCTATTCCTTTGTACAGGAATCTTCAGCACCTGATTCCCAGCATCAATCATACATTCAAACAAATAACAGAAGTAGATCTCTTAACTTCTTAAGAATGAATGTACTAAACACATGCAGCGTTAAAGGAAACAGAATGCTCAATAAACTACAGAACTATGTAACTGGTGTTTCAGCAAACAGAATTAAAGTAAAGTGCGAATATCATAAAGAAATCTAACAAACTACAGGAACAGTCGAGTGAATCTTGTGAGGGAGGCGGGCCCTTTCCTTCTCACAAGATTCCCCAGGGAAGGATTAAATTGAAGCGCTCAAAAGGAACTTTTATTCATCTGTCAAAAGAAATGATACATTACAAATGGAGTCTAGCTCCTGTCCTCTCAAACACAATATTCTCCTGTAGTTTTCGAACTCCCCTCTAATGATGATGTCTCCTCTTTTTAAATAGGAGACATCTCTTACAATTACATTGGAGCAAATCTATTTTTATCTCAAATCTGTTCTTCTTTCTTAAAACAGGGCTATTCTGTTCTTCCATAAAAAGATATTGTTACAACAGATACAAAAAGAGTACTATCTTCAGAATAATCCGTGTAACCATTTCCTTGCTCGTCTTCATGTTGTTGCCATTATTCCAAAAGATACTCTTCCAGAATCGCAAATTACGAGTAGTAACGGAATTTGCGTGCCTGCTGGCTGTTTCAGCAACGGAGTCAACTGTTTCAGCAACGGAGTCGACTGTTTTAGCAACGGAGTTGACCGTTTCAGCAACCGCCGATTTTTCCAGCACAGCACATAAATTATCTGCGATCTTTTAGACTTATGTTAGCAACAATCTACCTTCGATTAATGATGAAATATAAGAGTAATATGGAATTATATGTAAACAGATTAAATATATAATAAAGAAGAGGATTTTATATAACTTTGGATAAAGTGAATGAAAATGATGATGGAATCCTTTTTAAACATGGTTATAAAGGTAAGGTGGTGTCAAAATATATATTAAAAATGGTACATAGTGAGGTCCTAACAGCCAGCATTTCCCTACCCTCTCTCCTCCACACATCCACTTCTTACTGGATCACATCTGTTTCAACAAAACCATTTACCATCCATCAACAATGCGATAAATTCTTGATGGTTTTAGTTTCCCCATGCCAATATAGCATTTTTTTGAATTGATTTTCATTAAATGCAAACACTTTTCTAAACTAGTTTTTATTAAAATATAGAGTACACGTATTTTTAACCTTTTTTGTTGCACTTTCCGTTAAAAAAATGACTTCCGACTGAAGAAGAGAGAACTATACCCCATTTTCATTCCCAAATACTAGGAATTCATTAAATTTAAAGTTGTGACCGCATAAAGACTCCAATATTCATCCAAAAGACTTCAACGACTTCCAAAAGCTCCCCAACGACTCAGAGACCCTATTTCAAGTCCAAATACCAGCAAAAACAGGTATTCTTCAAAAGAAAGTAACCTTCCCATCATTTCAAAAAGAAGTTTTCTATGAATTTAAGCCTTGTGAAGCCTATTTGTTTATAGAAATACCTTAATTTCCTTCAAATAAAGTATTTTCAGTATAAACCCTGATAAAATCACAGTTTTGATATTGTAACTTGTTTTTTAATGAAATTGAAGATATTTTGAGCCTTCTGCAAACATTAGAGAATCCATGAATAATTCAAACCCTTTTCCAAATACTCAGAACCTTTTGTACATGGATTAAATTGGTTTAGGTTTATTTACCTATGAAATAAGCTGAAAACCCTTATTGAACCTTTTCTGAGTCTGTAAAAGGATTTGAAGATTAATTTTGGGAACATAATTAAAGATTTGAAACATATAAAACCAGATTTTACCTATTGATGTTCAAAGAGACCTCTATCAAACCAAAAATACCTTCTGTAAACAGTCTAATCTTACAGAAGAGTATAAATTTGCCTAAAAACAGAGTTCCTAAGATCTGAAGGTCAAAATTGTCAAAAAATAAACCCATAAATGGCTTCTAAAAGCACCATTTTTGTAAATCCACTACAACCTCCTATTTTAGATGTTGATCATACACCCTTAGCTAATGTTTATTACAAAATAACTGATCCAGTAATAGAATTCAATCTTCTATATCTCCACTGCTGGAGTCTAGAAAATCCTTAGATCAGGGAGATGAACTTCATATTTGGGAGTCCAATTTACCCAAATGTGTAGTTCCACATACTCATCACTATCCAAAAGTCATTAGGCTGTGTCAAACCTACTATTCCCCTTACCAAAGAGCTATGGTTGATGCTAACAAAGAAGTATTATTCACTATTACCACAGAATCTATAAACCTAATGCTTTAGTTGAATCCAGATGCCAATGCAGTCCCATTATCCTTAGAAGCTCTTAAAAATATTTATATTGAGTTATAATTTCCTAAGAGATTTTATATCTTCCAAACATTCATGCCTGCATATGTTGAAATCCCAAAGAAAAACCCTCCCTATTCATCTTCCAAATGTCCTGAAGGATCAAGGCATGTTGTTTCAATGTTGTCCTTTACTCTTGGTTATTTTACTAATGAGCACACTGATGAGTCTATTCTTGGTTTTCTATCCACTTTTTTTCTTGGTCAACCTCCTTCTGTCATTTATAACTATGTTGAATACATTGCTGATAATATCCATGATTAGCTTGTGAAATTTCCCACTGAAGGAGTTTTTAGATATTCATCCTTCCTCTTTCACATGTTCCTTTACTTCCAAGCAGATAAGTTCCCAATAAAAATTCATAAATTGGATGTAGAAGGTAATCCATTGTCATTCATTTTCTGGACCTCTCTAATCAGAAAAGAATCAACAGAATTCACTTATGTGGATTTTATAGATTGTTTTGTTCATCCATTGATAAACATGCTGAAAAATAATGTACAACCAAGGATAAGTAATGAGATAAAGAAAGTGTTATAGCAGTCAGAGAAAAGTAGAACTAGAGATTTGTACCTTTACCAAAATCATACAAAGATTAGAGTCTATGGGTCAAACCCTTTTCCCTATAAATTTCCAAAATACTTGCCAATGAGAATGTTTGCCTTAGAGTACATAAGAGAAATTCTCAATTCAGATTATATCAACTTTTTGGCTGCTAAAATTAAGTCTCAATTCAAATTAAAGAACTAGGTGGGTCCTTTTATATGCAATCACAGGGAAGCAGGTGTAGATGCAGCAAAAAAGTTGATGGAATATAAATTTGAAGAAATTTTTTTGCGGAATTATGATCCTCATGGAATACTAAGTAAGATGAGGGTAAAATGAAAATTAAACCCTTATATCCATGATAAAAGGCCTAAGATTGAACAGTTTTACAATCAAACAGAATGGCTGGATAATACCTTGATGGAAACAGTTAAACAAGGTGATACTAGTCACACCTTGAAAACTATAAATCAAGAGGATAAAACCATAAAGAGAATCAGAGAAGAAGTCACATATACATCTGAAACAACAACAGAGACCAGATTCAAGATAAGATATAATAAGAAACTTAAGCTCAATCCAGTGAACAAGGAGAAGGAAACAATTGAGGTTCTAGATGAAGAAAATATAGAGAAGAACACAAATTCTACTACAGTTATTGTGAATGAGGAGGAAAATGATACTTTAGACACTCAGATGTTTGAAAAATAGCAAAGCATGGAGGTGTCCTCATAACAACAAGCATAAAATACAGACAGTGATATCAAAGAAAAATACAAAGAAATCAAGGCCAAGAATGAAGAGTTAAAAATTGAGATTTATTCACAGTATCTAATGCAAACTCTAGGAAATAAAAATAGGTTTCTCTGAGCCTTTTATTACACCAATAATAAATTTCTTATGATAGTGCTACAACCAACAGTGTCTAAACCTACAACAGTAGTAGACTACAAGAAAGTTGACTTTGAAGTACTAGTAGAAAGCATTCATCCCTTAGATCAAATTGAGTTTCATAAGAAAAGCTCTGAAATGCTTTACTTTACTATGAATAAAAAGGCAATGAGTGCCCAGAAACTTTAGAACACTATAACAAATTTGAGAGATCAAATTAGGATTGAAAAAGCTTCCTCTTATGCTAAGGACACTAGAATTAAGTCCTTATAAGAATTGGTGATTGAAGTAGGGTATGACCCCTCAAATGTAAAGGTTGCAAAATAATTAGTGAAAAATAAAAATGTTGACATTGCAACACTTAGATGCAACTTAAAATTCCTCCAATAGAACATCCTCAGGCAAAAGAAATTGTGCAAGAGGAAAATCAGAACGATGAGATGATGAGTCTCATACTCTAAATGAGAGCACATATTAAGGAAATGGTGATAGAAATGGACAAGCTTGTCCAAGAGAAAGAAGCTACAAAAATTCAAAGTGCTCCTACCACAGTCATCCCCATGGTAACTACAACAGTTACCTCAACTTTATCAGAGGAGTTAGCACCAAAAGTCCCATTGGCCATAGTTGTGCCAATGACTTCTTCCACTACTTCTCCTATTGAATCATCAACTTCAGCAGTGCAACAAATATATGAGGCAAGCAAGCTCATAAAAGCCATGGAAGATATGTGAATTCAGAATAATGACATCAATAGGTTGAAAGAACAAATTAAGAACATGGAAGATGCCATGAAATTAGCTCAAATTAATGCTAAAACAGAGGAACAGAAATCCAAAAGGTTAAGTGAGTAGTTGAAGAAGGTTGAAGGAAAATTAAATTTTAAAGAACCAATGGCTAACATAAAAAATCAGTTGTGGTCGAAAATCATTGAGTTAATCAATGATACTTGGCCTTCCTTTCAGGTAATTTATGAACAAAAGTATTTGCTTAAAGTAGCAAAAGAAGAAATTCTAAAGACAAAGAAAGAGCTTGGTGACAAACCTGAAGAATCCTAAGAAATAATCAAGTTTCTCAACACCAAAAACAAACAAGAATTGGATGAGATAGGGATAACTGAAAGAACTGAAACAATTCTTGATGTGAGAAAGGTAATTTCAAAGAAAATCTTGATGAAGCAGCTAGAAGGGAAGTGTCAAAACATGGATTTGGCCATAACTAGATTTATGGTAAAGTTTTAGATATTACGCCAAAAAGGCCTACCAAACATTCTTGTTATAAATGATAATCTAATGAAGCAAGAGGATTACAACAAGAAGATCAGAGATTTTTCCAAAGAACAAGTAAACAAGGCAGATTGGCAAAGAGTACCTATAGGCAAAGTATTGCACAAAAGAATTAAAGAATTGTTTGATTTACAACATGAAATAAAACATCTCTTTGTGGTCAAACACTCCTTTGTTAGATACATAGAGGCTGATGAGAATTACAGAAAAATTATCAAGATAAAGTTACCTGATGAAGAATTTTGGCAAAATCTTACTGATTTGTTGTAAAAGACAGTTTACGGTGAAAGACGAAGAAAAACATAATGCTGTTTTCACACAGTAAAAACATAATTTTATAGCAGTAAAACATTCCTACAGTAGATGAAATAGTATAAGTGGTTAAAGTGTATCAATAAAAGAGTATCTGATGAGAAGATAGAGTTTCAAGGTATATTGAAGATCTTTTTTCCAGCATTGAAGACAACACAACAACCAGCTACACCCAAATCCAAACCACATTTCTATTTAATTTGAATAAGTAGGATAGCTTGCAACTTGTTAAGTAGTTGTCACTATCTTTTTGTAATAGATATTTTATTTTCCTTATAAAATTCCTATGATTTTTCTATGACATTTTATATCACTTTTTATAAATACCTGTCTCTTTGAAGTATTATTGTGGAATAAATTGCTGAAGATTTCTATAGTCAATATTTTTTTACCTGAAGGGATTTTGTACCAAGTTTCAAGTCAGCAGGCTAGATCAAATCAATAAAGCATAATGTTTCAAGATTCATGTGTTGGGCCAACTTAAGTGAATTAATTTCTACTAGTATTTGTTAAATCTTCTTATGTTTTCCATTCATACATACATGTGTTCCAAATTTTAATGTGAAATCAGGAAGTGATATATAATAATTTGTTAAAAGCACTCTGTTATTTACTGGTTTTCATTTTGATGTTTTCTGCTGATTTCCAGAGTAGGGAACCCTTAATTTCTCCCTTTCAAATGACCTATGTCTTATTCACTCCTTATCCGGATCTAAGAATACTTGATTGCTCATTATCCTGATTAAACCACTTCACCAATCAGCCTCAAAGATCTTGAGTAACTCTACTATCTTGCCCTGAAAATATTTGACTTTAGACCTTGATCCTGACCTATCTGCTTGACACATTGACTCCACTTGCCCAATGAAAAAACAGATCTATCTCTATCCATCTCATTAAGTTATTTTTCCCACCAAACCAAACAAAATATCAAAACCAAATTGCCCCATATAAGTAGCCTAAAATCAAACATAAAAAGAAAAGTAAATCTTATAGAGAGAGCCCTCTCTGAGCCTTAGGAATGCTAGATCCTAGATCTTGAAAGTAGGTATGTGGTTACCTCTAATATTATTTAAAATATAAATCAAAATCTCACAAATTTCAGAATTATTAGAGTGATAACATACTGGCGACTCTGCTGGGGACTAACCAATCCTCAGTTTGTAAATAGGTCTTAAAGGAAATATTTATATTATCTTTACACCTTAACGAATATTTTAAAAAGTTGTGAGCATATTTTCATTAAAAAATTGTAATTTTGGCTTCCAAAAGAGTCTACTATACCAGGTCAAATCCAAATCCTAAAGCTGTTGTCAAGTAGATGATCCAGACAGAATTGGAAAAAAGAACAAAAAAATAGAAGATTTAGGTAATAAAGTTTCCTTAGTTAGAGAAAATTCCCTTCCAAAACAGTTAGAAACTATACAAGACATTTATTTTGACTTAAATTTTGAACATTCTTTATTCAGAAAAATATCAAAAAGTGATCTATATAGCACTGTTATAGATCCTAATTTTATTTCCTCTCTTGAAATTAAACAGGAAACTATTTCAGTAGATTCTGAATCGAAGATTTTTGAAGCTTATGATAAACTTGATGAAATAAATGCTACTATACTTAAGGAAATAGATGAAGCTCTTCTTAAGCATTAAGTTGAATTAGTTGCTCTATCAGATTATACCCCTAAGCCTTCTACCACTCATTTAGATACTAGCCTTTTAGAGTCACAAGGTTCATCTCCATTTACTACCACATCATCCATAATTTCCACCACACTCCACTCTACAGATCCATTTCTCCCAAAGAAACCATTCCAACCTAGAGTATTATTTCTATCTTTCCTCACCTCAACTCCACCCACTAGTTCTCCTTCTGCATTTTCCAATACATCATTCTCATTCCCAAGCACTTATTCGTAAATCCCAGTTTCATATTCTAGCATCCCAACTTCACCTTTTAGTTCTTCAACCACATTTGTCAGTACATCATCTTACATTCCAATATCATCAGCCACTTATTTAACTGCATCATCTTATACTTCTAGTTCTACCTCAAGCACTTCCAACATACCTCCTAGCCAAGCTAGAATTCAAGCCATGGCTGCTAGGTATACTCCCTTGGTCCTTCCAGGATAATTACATGACATGCCTTAGGATTACCAGAGTAAAATACCTCAATTTGATGCAAGAACTCATTACACTTCCCAACAACATATTAATAAGATGACGAATTATTTTGATCTTCATGAAATAGATGATTCTGATGTACAAATGAGACTCTTTGTTCAAACATTAACCGGGGAGGTAAAAAAATGGTTTAAAGTTCTTAATCCTGGTAGTATTGCTGATTTAGAAGTTTTTCATAGATTATTTTTGAATAAATGGGAAAAGAATAAAAACCCACTTCAAATATTATCTGAATTTGATGCTATGAAAAGAGCTCCTAATGAAATAGTCCAAGATTATTCTACTAGATACAACAATGTTTATAATTCAATCCCTGATAATCTCAAACCCACTCTAGACTCTGTCCTTCTCAAATTCCCTAATGGATTTGATACAAACATAACTGATCAATTGAGAGAGAGAAATGTTGAAACTTTAGAGCGAATGAAAACTGATGCTGTTAGTGTAGAGGTAAATATATTGGATAGAAGAGCTAGATTAAGGAATGAGAGGAGAGTAACAATAAAAGAAGAAGCATCTAGTTCAGATTTAAAAATAGATCAATTAGCGAAAAATTTAGAGAAAATGATGGATAGATTATATAATATAGAAAAGAGGTCACAATGGGATAGCCAACAGCAAATTAGAAATCCCAACTTCAGGAAGAACATAAACACAAGAAAATCTAAAGAATCAGCACATGACCAAACAGTAAGACCTCCTTTTCAAGAGAACTATGTTGAAAGTTATCCTCAAGATGAAAATTATGAAGACACCATAAATCTAATGGGTATAAATGATGATAACACTATCTTTCTCACATAGGAAGGCCAAGAGTTGTTTGAACTGCAATAACTATAATTAGATTCAGGTGCATCATTTGACTACAAACAAGGTTATGGATTTTCAATCAATGAAGTACATAATCAATATAACCTTAGAAGCAAGAAAAACATAGAGCCTTCTACTAAGAAATCTGCACAAACACAAACTAAGAAAACATTAGAAGCTTCCACTACCAAAGTTCTGCAAATTCTCCCTAGGGAAAACAAGAAAAACACTGATTCATCCTAGAAAATTTCCGGCCCTAAAATTTCACTCAGTCCCAAGATTGTTGATATAACAGATGAGGCTATCCAGACAACAACAAATTCACAAAAATCTGCTGTTGTCAAAACAACTAATTCTGGTAAAACAACAATTTTAGATTCCAAAACACCCATTGTTGATCCAAAATCAGTTGATCCAAAAGTTGCTACTGCCAAAATAGCTTTTGAAAATACAAATCTAAAAAAACATCTACTGCTTATCAAACTATTCCTGAAAAAAAACTAAGACTCGTTGTAAGACACTAGAAACTCAAACAAAAAATGAGAAAACAACTATAGAAAAACAAGACAAATGTACTCAAACTACAGTTACTAAAGAAGAAATAATTCAGCTTGCAAAATCACAACCTCCATTTAATATTAAAGCTGAAATTGCAAAATTAAAAATACCAATTCCATTAATAGAATTGGTGAAACATGATTTGTACAAAGCAACTATCACTAAAACCTTATGCATGAATGATGGAAAATATTCAGTAAATCTAAGTGATGATCAACCAAAGTTAATTTTTGGTCCTGATGTTAATGGAAAACACCAAGATGGAGCAGTTCCATTGTTTTAGATTAGCTTAGTTGTGCATGATCCAATATTACACAATGCAATGTTAGATTCAGGGGCTTCACACAATTTAATGCCAAAATAAATAATGGAAACCCTGAATTTAGATATCACTAGGCCTTACAAAGATCTCTTTTCATTTGATTCTAGCAAAGTCAAATGTTTAGGTTTGATTAAATATTTCTGTGTTACATTAGTTCAATATCCTGGTAAAATCATACTCATGAACATTGTAGTAGCTGACATCCTCCCAAGGATGGAATGCTCTTATGTCGCTCATGGGGAGATAAATTACAGGGATCTCTATAACTTGATATGTCATATGTAACCATATCAGTTTTTGTCCAACCAAAGAAAATCTATAGGGAAACATTGATGAAATACATGGTGAGTAGTGTAGAAAGATCAATAAATTACACAATTTACACTACACTTACTGACATGGATTCATTCATCTTATGCAACTCTGAAACTGATGTTGAAATCAAAACTGAACTAAAAGATAAAAATAAAACATCAGATAGTGAAAACATCTTTCATGAATCATTATGGCACCTGGATTTTGATGGTTTAGTCAATAAATTAGGAGCAGGAGCAAGAGTTTGGATAAATAATATGGAAAAAAATCATGCAGAAGGCCATGCTTTTAGACTGAATTTCAAATGTACCAATAACATGGCTAAATATGAAGCTCTTATTTTAGGACTGCAGATTGTTAGGAATTTAGGAGGTAAAAGAATATCAATTATAGGAGACTCAGAGTTAATTGTAAAATAGGTAAATGGAGAATATTTTGTTTATAATCCAAGATTAAGACAATATAGAGAAATTGTGTTAGATTTGATCGAATAACTGTTAGAATGTAATTTTTCTACAACACCAAGAAAACAGAACATACAGGCTCACTCCCTAGTAACTTTTGCTAGTACTTGTAATCTGCGATTTCAGCCAAATCATAAATATACTGCAGAAGTCAAACACAGACCAATAATTCTAGATAATCTTAAATATTGGAAAATTTTCTCACAAGATCAACAGATTTACCATTTTATGAAAAATGAAGGTGAATTTCAGAACTATAAAATAGACACAGACTGTACAGTAGATCAGATCATAATTTAGATAGTGAAATTGATTTACATTATTTACATTAATAGTAAATAATGTAAATTTTTCTAAATATACTCAATTTAGTCAATCAGACATAGATAATTTAGAGAAAATAGAGATTGATGAGATAGTTGATGATGAATCTGATATTTTGAACTTAAAATATAACTTTTTACCAAAAGGCTTAACCCATTTAGAAGATTTATCTTACTCAAATGTTGTTGCAAGAAAACCTAAAATGGAACCACTTAGATCTAATATTGAGGAATGTAATATTGGTACAGAGTTAAAACCTAAGATTATTAAACTTTCCAAAGCTTTACCTCATGAAGAAAAAGAAAAATACATAGCTCTTTTTAAGGAATTTAAAGATGTTTTTGCTTGGAGTTATGAGGACCTAAAATCCCATGACACTAGCATAATACAACATAAAATACCTATAAAAAAGGACCAAAAACCTTTTAAACAAAATTTAAGAAGGATCAATCCTATTTTGATGCCTTTAATTGAAAAAGAGGTAAAAATAATGTATGATTCCCAAATAATTACACCAATCAGATATTCTGATTAGGTTTCTAATCTAGTTCCCACCAGGAAAAAGACAACAGAAATTAGATTATGTGTTGATTTTAGAAATTTAAATAAGGTATCCTTAAAATAAAATTACCCTTTACCAAAGATGGATCACATTTTACAAAGGGTAGTTGGTTATTCTAGGATTTCAGTTTTAGATGGATTTTCAGGGTATAACCAAATTCTAGTCCAACCAGAAGACCAAGCCAAAACTACTTTTACTACTCCATGGGGCACTTTTATGTATGTAAATATGCCTTTTGGGTTAATGAATGTAGGAGCCACTTTTAAAAGAGCTATGGATATAGCCTTTGAAAAGGAAATTCATGAATTCTTAGTGATGTATTTAGATGACATTACTATATTTTCAAAGACTGATTATGAACACTTGGATCATCTCAGGAAAGTCTTTCTTAAATGTAGAAATTTGGAATCTCTCTAAACCCTAAGAAAACTTTATTTGGATTAGAAGAAGGTAAGTTGCTTGGATGCATTATATCTAAAGAGGGAATTAGAATAGACCCTGCCATAATAGAGGTGATTCTTAATATTAGTCCTCCTAGGAACATTAAATAATTACAAGCTTTTTTAGGTAAAATTAACTTCCCTAGAAGATTCATATCGAATCTAGCTGAAATAATGAGAGAAAATAACGATATGCTTAAAAAGGACTCAGTACTTAAATGGATTATTGAAGCCAAGAAATCTTTTGAATCAATTAAACAAGTTTTAACTAAAACACTAGTCCTTATAAGTCCTGACTTTAAGAAATATTTCATTATTTTATCTTTTTCTTCAGAACACACCGTTGCTGTAGTTTTATTGCTGAAAAATGACCAAGGCTATGAGCAGCCTACATATTTCTTTAGGAAATCACTCAGAGATGTCAATTTAAAGTACAATATCATGGAGAAACAGACCCTAGCTTTGGTAAAGGCCATCAATTACTTTAGAGTGTCCATTCTTTATTCACACATCATTGCCTATGTTCAAAATGTAGTTGTAAAGGAAATTCTAACACAGAATGGTCCTGATGGTAAAAGAGGCAAGTGGATTGCCACAATTTTGGAATATGACATAGAAATAAAACCCACTAAACTCATAAAGGTCAAGGTTTGGCCAAACTCATGACTGAATCAAATGGTCATGCTTTAGACATTAATTTTATTGCCCAAGTAGATGATCAGGAAGAGATGGCGACTCCAGATATCAGTGAAGCTTTTTTAGACTCACCATAGTATGTAGATATTATATTTGTATTACTAAATTTACAATCTCCTCCTGGATTATCAAGAACAAAAGCTAGATTCTTAAAATTAAAAGCAGTAAGATTTTGTATCATAGAAAATGTACTATTTTGGAAGGATCATGGTGGAATTTCACTGAATTTTTTTTTTAAAGAAGAATATGAGAAATTTTTAGAATAATTTCATGCAGGTGATGGTGGAGGACATCTCTACTGGAAGACTACTACAGATAAAATCCTGAGAGATGGTTTTTACTGGCCTACTTTGTTTGAAGATGTAAAAAAGTATGTGACCTTCTGTCGCAAGTGTCAAATATTTGAGGGAAAGAAGAAGTTGTTACCCTTGCCCTTCAAACCCATCTCAACAGAAATTCCTTTTCAACAATGGGTTCTTGAATTCATTGGTGAAATTCACCCTCCCTCCTCAGCTCAACATAAGTGGATTCTAACAGCCGCTGACTATTTTACTAAGTGGATAGAAGCCATACCCTCCAGGAAAGACATTGCCACTGTTATTATATCCTTTTTAGAAAACAACATACTTTAAAGATTTGGATGCCCCCAAAAGATTATCATTGACAATGAAGTTGCATTCAAATCCAAAAATATGATTGATTTCTACCATAAATACCACATTACCCTTGGCCATTCTACTGCATATTACCCTCACGGTAATGGCCTTACTGAATCTTCTAATAAAAGCCTTGTGAACATCATCAATAAATTACTAGAAGATAACAAGAAGACTTGGAATAAGAGGTTAGTTAATGCCTTATGGGCAGATAGAATTACCACTAAAAAATCTATTGGTACATCCCCTTACCAGCTTGTTTATGGAATGCATGTTGGTTTTCCATCTTCCTTAGGAGTGCCATTAATGAAGAGAATTCAAGAATTTCAAGTTGAGACCAATGACATTCAAGGAAGGATTAAGCAAACAAGAGAAGAGGTTTATCTTAAGTCTCAAGTTATCTAAGATAAGATTAAGAATTTTTTTGACAAAAAGAGTAAAGAAGATGATTTCTTCATTAGTGACAAGGTTCTAAAAAGGGATTCAAGGAGAGAAGAGAAAGGTAAACATGGGAAATATGATTTCCTATGGAAATGACCTTATGTTATTTATGGTTACAGAGGTAACAATGCTTTATTTTTGAAAGAAATGGATGGATCATATCTGCTATGTGGACCTGTCAATGGTAGAATGTTGAAGCATTACTACTCTTCAGAAATAACTAGTAGTTAATTTTGTTTACTTTACGTCCATTGTACATAACATTAAAAATTTTAGATTGGACTGGATGTTTTCCTAATAGAGTTGAAGCTCGGAGATAAGGCCCTAATATTTGAAAGGTAAAATATCATAAGTATGAATAATTGCAGAGCTGAAACATCATTTGCAAGATTAGCACAATCAAAATTCAAAGGCTACAAGTCTCAAATTTCTTGACATTTCACCAAGAAATGCCATCCCCATGTGGAGCATATGTTAGGGTCCTATAATAATAGGGTTCATAATTTTTTAATGTATTATGATTAGTCTTGTAAATATGTACATACCTTGCTTTCTGCAAGTTGTTTTCCCATATTTGAAAATAATAAAAAAATGAAAAGAGGGTAAAAGTCCTAAAAGAAAGATCAAAAGACTTGAAAAGAAAAGATAAAAAAGAATAAAAAATGGACCCCAAAAGCAAAAAGAGATAATAATAAAACATGAAAGTGATACAAGTCAAAATTCCACTACTTTTACTTTTACTGCAAAAGTAATGATTATGTGCAGCTTTTCCAAAATGCCATGATCCATGATAAGTTAAATAGTTTAATCTTGACTTTTTCATGCTTTGAATTTCATATTTATAGATAGAGAATAAAGATCTGTCAAACACTTCAAACTTGACAAATCAATAGATAGTTAGAGAATAAATGAGGAGCTCAACAGTTTAATCTGAGCCCTCAGATGAAATAAGGTTAGAATTAGATAGTTTATGCTTTAAAATAAAAATGGATCTAGGGTTGCAAGCTCAAATGCACCCATGCAAATAATGAAAAAATGATAGAATAAATGATGGGTAGGTAGAAAGAAATTGTAAAAGGTATGTAATAAAACATCATCTGGAATAATTACTAATTTCTCTCCCCTCAAAGTGTTCAATATTCAAAACCTTTAGTTAAAAAGGCTCAGAGCATTTCTTTGACTTTTTTCGGGACTAGACTTAAGGCTTAGTAACTGATTGGTAATAAATATTGGATTCCCTTCATAAAGACCCATTTCCTCAATATTATCACCCTTTTTCTAATATAAAAACCCTTTGCCTTAAATAAAACACCTTTTTGCTTAGGAAAGTGAAAAACCCCTCTAACTAATTTCATTTCATGAAAAAACATTAAAAAAACCCAAAAAATGTGTTTTATCCTAAGTGTAAGTGTAAAAAAGGGCCACCATTATGAAAATGTGCCAAAAACACTTAAAATACACTTTTACTTAGTACTTGTATATGTATTTCCGCTCATTACATTCATTTTCATATTAACTTTAACCTATTTTATTAATTCCATTATAATATCCCCTCCCATAGTTATATTAATTCACTTTATTAAATATCCCAAACCCATATTACAAATTTATCCTATGGTCTAAAATAACCCACGTGACATATAATCCGCTTTCCCCATAGGTTAAAACGTATGTATATTCCCCTCCCAAAGGTTATAAAACACATTAATATCACCCATTTGCAATGTAAACCACATATCCTCGTATCCCGTTAAATACATTAGTTTATATGTCTAAAACTATGTTTTAAACATATTAACTTAACCCTGCCACATAATAAAAATCTCGGGCCCCACACCCACATGTATAGCAACTACACAGCTCAATCTCCACCATTCGCAAGCCCTTCCTCAGATCTGATGATCCAGAACTCGTATCACAATTTCAATAGTGCCATGCTTAATTGATTTTGATTTTGCAATATGGGCAGTATTACCCTACCCTCTCTCCTCCACACGTCCACTCCTTAATGGATCACATCCATTTCAACAAAACCATTTACCATCGCTTAGCAATGCGATAACTTCTTGATGGTTTTAGCTTCCCCGCGCCAATACAGCCTCCGTTCGAATTTATTTGCATTAAATGCAAACACTATTCAAAACTAGTTTCTATAAAACTGCAGAGCACATATATTTTTAACCTTTTTCGCTGCATTTTCTATTAAGCAAATGACTTCTGACTAAAGAAAAGAGCGTTGTACCCCATTTTCATGCCCAAATACCAGGAATTCATTAATTTTTCTGCTGTGACCACATAAAGACTCCAATCTTCATCCAAAAGACTTCAATGGCTTCCAAAAGCTCCTCGCCGACTCAGAAACCCTATTTCAAGTCCAAATACCTGCAAAAACATGTATTCTTCGAAATAAAGTAACCTTCCTATCACTTAAAAAAGAAATTTTCTGTGAATTTAAGCGTCGTGAAGCCTGTTTTTCTATAGAAATACCTTAATTTCCTTCAAAGAAAGAATTTTCTGTAGAAACCCTGATAAAATCATATTTTTGATATTGTAACTTGTTTTTTAATCAAAATTCAAGATATTTTAAGCCTTTTGTAAACATTAGAGAATCCTTGAATAATTCAAACCCTTTTGAAAATACTCATAACCCTTCTGTATATGGATTAAACAGTTTTAGGTTTATTATACCTAAGAAATGAGTTGAAAATCCCTTATTGAACCTTTTCCTGAGTCTGTAGGAAGATTTGAAGATTAATTTTTGGAACATAATTGAAGATTTGAAACATAGAAAACCAAATTTTACCTATTTTTGTTCAAAGAGACCTTTATCAAACCAAAAATACCTTCTGTAAATAGTCTAAGCTTACAGAAGAGTATAAAAAAGCCTAAAAATAGAGTTCCTAAGATCTGAAGGTCAAAACTGTCAAAAATCAAACCCATAAATGGCTTCTAAAAGCACCATTGTTATAATTCCACTACAACCTCCTGTTATAGATGTTGAGCATACACCCTTAGCTGATGTTTATTACAAAATAACTGATCCAGTAATAGAATTCAATCTGCTAGATATCCACTACTGGAGTCTAGAAAAATCCTTAGATCAGGGAGATGAAGTTCATATTTGGGAGTCCAATTTACCCAAATATGTAGTTCCACATACTCATCAGTGTCCAGAAGTCATTAGGCTATGTCAAACCTACTATTCCTCTGACCAAAGAGCTATGGTTGATGCTAACAAATAGGTATTATTCACTATTATCGCAGAATCTATAAACCTAATGCTTCAGTTGAAACCAGATCCCAATGCAATCCCATTATCCATAGAAGCTCTTACAAAGATTTATATTGATTTAGAATTTCCTAAGAGATTTCATATCTTACAAACATTCATGCCTGCATATGTTTAAATCCCAAAGATAAACCCTCCCTATTCATCTTTAAAATTTCGTGAAGGATCAAGGCATATTATTTCAATGTTGTCCTTTATTCTTGGTTATTTTATTGTATCCACTTTTTTGCATGGTCAACCTCCTCCTTTGATTTATAGCTATGTTGAATACATAGCTGATCGTGTCCATGATCAACTTGTGAAATTTCCCATTGAAGGAGTTTTCAGATAATCATCCTTCCTCTTTCACATGTTCCTTTACTTCCAAGCAGATAAATTCCAAATAAACCTTTAGAAATTGGATGTAGAAGGTAATCCATTGTCATTCATTTTCTGGACCTCTCTAATCAGAAAAGAATCAACAAAATTCAGTTATGTGGATTTCATAGATTTTTTTGTTCATCCATTGATAGACATGTTAATAAACAGTGTAAAAACAAGGATAAGTAATGAGATAAATAAAGTGTTACAGCTGTCAGAGCAAAGCAGAACTGGAGATTGGTACCTTTACCAAAATCATATAGAGATTAGAGTCTATGGGTCAAACCTTTTTGCCTATAAATTTCCAAAATACTTGCCAATGAGGATGTTTGCCTTAGAGTACATAAGACAAATTCTCAATTTAGATTCTATAAACTTCTTGGCTACTAAAAAGAATACTCAATTCAAATTAAAGAACCAGGTGGGTCCCTTTATATGCAATCACAGGGAAGCAGGTGTAGAGGCATCAAAACCATTGCTGGAATATAAATTTGAAGAAAGTTTCTTGTGGAATTCTGATCCTCATGGAATACTAAGTAATATGAGGGTAAAATTCAAATTAACCCCTTATATCCATGATAAAAGGCCTGATATTGAACATTTTTCCAATCAAACAGAATGTCTAGATAATACCTTGATGGAAACAGTTAAATAGGGTGATACTAGTCACACCTTGAAAAATGTAAATCAAGAGGATAAAACCACAAAGAGAATTAGAGAAGAAGGCAGATATACAGATGAAACAACAACGAAGACCAGATTCAAGATCAAATATAATACGAAACCTAAGCTCAATCCACTAAACAAGGAGAAGGAAACAATTGAGGTCCTAGATGAAGAAAATATAGAGAATAACACAAATGCTGCTACAATTATTTTGAATGAGAAGGAAAATGATACTTCAGACACTCAGATGATTGAAAAGCAACAAATCATGGAGGCATCCTCATCACAGAAAATATAAAATATAGACAGTGATATCAAAGAAAAATACAAAGAAATCAAGGCCAAGAATGAAGAGTTAAAAAATGAGTTTATTCACAGTATCTAAAGAAAACTCTAGGAAATAAAAACAGGTTGCTCTCAACCTTTGATTACACCAATAAGAAATTTCTTATGACAGTGCTATAGCCAACGGTGTATAAACCTGCAACAGTAGCAGACTACAAGAAAGGTGACCTTGAAGTACCAATAGAAAGCATTCACCCCTTAGATAAAATTGAGTTTCATAAGCAAAGCTCTGATATGCTTTATTCTACTATGACTACAAAGGAAATGAGTGCCCAGAAACTTCATAACACTATACAAATTTTGAGAGATCAAATTAGGATTGAAAAAACTTACTCTTATGCTAAGGACACTAGAATCAAGTCCTTAGAAGAACCGGTGATTGAAGTAGGGTATGACCCTTCAAATGTAAAGGATCCAGAAGAATTAGTGAAAAATAAAATGTTGACATTACATCGCTTAGAAAGAAACTGAAATTGCCTCCAACAGAACATCCTCAGGCAAAAGAAATTGTACAAGAGGCAAATCAGAAAGATGAGATGACGAGTCTCATACTCCAAATGACAGCACATATTAAGGAAATGGATATATAAATGTACAAGATTTTCCAAGGGAAAGAAGCTACAAAAAATCAAAGTGCTCCTCCCACATTCATCCCCATGGTAACTACAACAATTCCCTCAACTTTATCAGACGTGTTAGCACCATAAGTCCCATTGGCCACAGTTGTGCCAATGACTTCTTCCACTACTTCTGCTACTGAATCATCAACTTCAGTAGTGCAACAAACATATGAGGCAAGCAAGCTCATAAAAGCCATGGAATATATGTCAATTTAGAATAATGAGATCAATAGGTTGAAAGAACAAATTAGGAACTTGGAAGATGCCAAGAAATTAGCTCAAATTAATGCTAAAAGAGAGGAACAAAAAGCCAAAAGGTTAAGTGAGTAGTTCAAGAAGGTTGAAGCAGAATTAACTTTGAAAGAACCAATGGCTTACATAAAAAATCAGTTGTGGTCCAAAATCATTGAGTCAATCAATGATACCTAGTCTTCCATTTTGGTAATTTATGAACAAAAGGATTTTCTTAAAGTAGAAAAAGAAGAAATTGTGAAGAAAAAGGAAGAGCTTGGTGCCAAACCTGAAGAGGCCCAAGAAATAATCAAGTTTCTCAACACCAAAAAAAAACAAGAATCGAATGAGATAGGGATAACTGATAGAGCTGAAACAATTCTTGAAGTGAGAAAGGTAATTTCAAAGAAAAGCTTGATGAAACAGCTAGAAGAGATTGTCAAAACATGGATTTTTCCATAACTATATTTATGGTAAAGTTTGAGATATCAAGGAAAAAAGGCTTACAAAACATTCTTGTTATAAATGATAAACTAATGAAGCAAGAGGATTACAACAAGAAGATCAGATATTTTGCCAAAGAACAAGTAAACAAGGAAGATTGGAAAGGAGTACCTACAGGAAAAGTATTGTACAAAAGAATTAAAGATTTGTTTTATGTACAACATGAAATAAAACATTTTTTGTGGTCAAACCAACCTTTGTTAGATACATAGAGGCTGATGAGAATTACAGAAAACTTACCAAGATAAAGTTACCTGATGAAGAATTTTTGCAAAAGCTTACTGATTTGCTATAAAATACAATTACGGTGAAAGAGGAAGAGAAACATAATGTTATTTTTACACATTAAAAACATAATTTTACAACAGTAAAAAAGTCCTATAGTAGATGAAAGAGTATCAGTGGTTAAAGTGTATTATTAATAGAGTATCAGAAGAGAAGATAGAGTTTCAAAGCAGATTGAAGATATTTTTTCCAGCGTTGAAGACAACACAACAGCCAGCTGCACCCACATCCAAACAACATTTCTATTTAATTTGAATAAGTAGGACAACTTGCAACTTGTAAAGAAGCTCTCACTATTTTTTTGTAATAGATATTTTATTTTCCTTAGAAAATTCCTATGTTTTTTCTAGGATATTTTGTATCACTTTTTATAAATACTTCACTCTTTAAGGTATTATAGTGGAATAAATTGCTGAAGATTTCTATAGCTAATATTTTTGTACCTGAAGGGCTTTTGTACCAAGTTTCAAGTCAGCGTGCTGGATCAAATCAATAAAGCATCATGTTTCAGGATTCATGTGTTGGGCCAACTTAAGTGAACTAATTTCTACTGTTATTTTTTAAATATTCTTATGTTTTCCAACATTACATACATGTGTTCCAAATTTTATTGTGAAATCAAGAAGTGATATATCAGAATTTGTTAAAATCACTATGTTATTTACTGGTTTTCATTTTGATGTTTTCTGCTGATTTCTAGAGTAGGGAACCCTTAATTTCTCCCTCCTTTGGATGACCTTTGTCTTATTCACTCCTTATCCAGATTAAAGAATCCTTGATTGATTTTTATCCTGGTTAAACCACTTCATCAATCAGCCTCAAAGATCTTGAGTAACTCTACTATCTTGCACTGAAAAGATTTGACTTTAGACCTTGATCCTGACCTATATGCTTGACACATTGACTCCATTTTCCCAATGAAAGAAAAAATCTATCTCTATCCATGTCATTAAGTGATTTTTCCCACCAAACAAACCAAATACCAAAACCAAATTTCCCCATATAACTAGCCTAAATTCAAACATAAAAAAAAAGTTAAATCTTATAGAGAGAGCCCTCTTTGAGCCTTAGGAAGGCTAGATCCGAAAGCTTGAAAGGAGGTCTGTGGTTACCTCTAGTATTCTTTAAACTATAAATCAAAATCTCACAACTTTGAGAATTATTAGAGTGATAACATAACCATGAGAATTAATTACATATTAAGAAATATACAATTAAATATTTAATTGAAATTAAATTTACAAATCAAACTTTCATAATAAAATGTGTTTATTGTCACTATCTTACTTGCTCAACTTGTATGCATGAAAATGCTGATTTGATGGACCTTGAAAACCCTAAGACCTAATGGAGACTCTGATTGAATGAACTTCATTATGAAAATACTGAAATGATAATGGAAACTCATGACTGATGTACACTCAGAAAAGTGGTGAAATGAGCTAGCAAGTAATGAAATTTTTGAAAAGAGTGAGATTTGACCCTGGGCTACCTCTATGACCAAATTTTTTCATGATGACCTAATGGAAAGTCGAAAATTTAAGAATGGGGCCCTACTATGAATGAAAAGAGATTTTTTTTTTTATCACTGGTGGCAGGATGGAAAAACTGACACTAACAAGTACATTGATAGAGGATGTTCAAAACACATGACAGGTGATAAAGACAAACTTATTTCATACAAGGAATTATAAAAGGAAAAAAATGCCACTTTTGGAAATGAATCTCCTCCTGTCATTAAGGGTAATAAATCTATTTTTATAAAATAAAAATTTAAAGGAAATAATGTTATGTATGTTGATGGATTAAAGCATAACTTGTTGAGTGTTATCCAAATGTGTTACTAAGGAAATGATTTTTTCTTCCGATCAAAAGAATGAGTGGTTTGTGAACTTGACACAGGAAAAACCATAATAAAATGAAAATTAACACCAAGAAATCGGTATATATTGAAAGGTGGCCAAGAAAAATGTTATCCAGAAAAATCTGCAAAAAACTGGTTATGGCACAGAATATTGGGACATCTGAGCTTTTCTCAAATAATCAAATCAAGTAGGCTCAAAGATGTTCATGATTTACGCAGCATCACTTTACCAGAAAGTACCATATGTAAGTCATGCCAATTCAGTAAGAAAACCAAGTTCAATTTAATGCCAAAGAAGGATTATCAAGTAAGCCTCTTGAACTTATACATACTGATTTGTGTGGACTTGTAAGGAAAAAGTCACCTCATGGAGAGAAAAACTATATCTTGTTCATTGATGACTTTTCTAGAATGTGTTGGATTGGTTTATTGAAACACAAATATGAAGCATTTGAAAAATTTAAGGTCTTCAAAGAATTAATTGAAAATAAATTATAGCTAAAAATCAAATGTCTTAGATATGATCAAGGAGGATAATACACATCAAATGAGCTCTTTTATTTCTATGAACAATATCGCATAAAAAGATAATTTTTTGTTGCTGGAACTCTACAACAAAATGGCATGGCATCAATAATGAATAGAAGAGTTCATCAAATGGCTGATGCTATGCTTGATGAATTTGGGACTCCTGACACCTTTTGGGGTGAAGCTTCACATAACGCATTAAATATTCTCAATAAGGCTCATGTTCGTGTGAATAGTGATAAAACTCCTTATGAACTCTGGTATGGTAATACTCCCACTGTGACGCACTTTAAATTTTTTGGAAGAAAATGTTTTATAAAAAATAATGATGAAAAGCTTGGTAATTTTGAACCTAGAGCAGATGAAGGAATACTTATTGGTTACTCTTCTAGAAGTAAAGCATACAAATGCTACAGTAAGAGACTTCAAAACATTGTTGAATGTATTGAATTTTTGATTCATCAAACACTCACACATCCTAAAAGGGAAATAACAAAAAAGGAGGATGATTATGATGAATTCTTTCCCTCATCAAATCATAATGATATAGAAGAAGAACCTAATGAAGCATCAGATGAAGATACATCAGAAAGAGAAAAGGCTTCATCCAGGTATGTTCAAAAGAATCATCTAGAATCTCAAGTTTTGGGAGAAAAGGAATCAGGGGTAGAAACAAGAAGAACACTAGTGGGATATCCTAGCTATTTAGCATTATTATCCACCATTGAACCACAAAATGTAAATTAAGCTAGTAAATATGAATGTTGGATTAATTGCATGAATGAATAATTGGATCAAATTGAAAAGAATAATACTTGGGAATTGGTTCCAAGGCCTCATGATAAAAAATTTATTGGAACAAAGTGGATATTCAAAAACAAGTTAAAGGAAAATGGATATGTAATTAGAAACAAAGCTAGACTTTTTTGTAAAGGTTATGCTCAACAATAAGGTATAGAATTTGAAGATAGATTTGCACTAGTAACCAGACATGAATCCATACGAATTTTTCTTGCATTTTCAAGTTTTCAACGTTTCAAAGTCTATCAAATGGATGTAAAATCTACCTACCTTGATGGATATCTAGAAGAGGAAGTTTATATAGAACAATCACAAGGATTCATTTTGGTAAATGATGAGAAACTTGTTTGCAAACTCAAAAAGGCTCTATATGGACTAAAACAAGCTCCACGGGCATGGTACTATTTTATTGACAAATATCTTCAACAAAAAGGCTTCACAAAAGGATATGAAGACATTAACCTGCACAAAAAAATTAAGGATAAAAAACTATTAATTATCGTTTTTTGTGTTGATGAAATCATTTTTGGGAGCAATGAAGAATCCATGAGTCAAAAGTTTTCTTCTTTTATGAAGCAAGAATTTGAAATGTCTTTTCCTTGGGAACTAACATATTTTATTGGTTTACAAGTACAACAAGAAAAATATGGCATATTTCTCTCGCAAACAAAATATCTCAAGCAGATTCTGAAGAAGTATGGGATGGAAGACTACAAACCTGTGTGAACTCCAATGATTGCCAGATGTAAGCTCGGTTCTCATGATGATTCTCCCATGGTAAACCAACTAGAGTATAGATATATGATTGGAAGTCTACTTTATATAATAGGTACTAGACCAGATATCATGCATGGAGTTTGGATTGTTGGATGGTTCCAAGCCAATCCAAAGGAGTCACATCTTCAGGCAGTAAAAAGAATCCTCAAATATTTACAAGGAACTCAAGAATTTGGTCTCTGGTATCCCAAGAATGTTGATCTTAACCTTCATACTTACACAGATGCAGACTGGGATGGAAATGTTGACGACTGTAAAAGTAGTAGTGGAGGTGCATTTAATATGTGGCCCCAAATATTATCCTAGTTCATCAAGAAACAAAGTTCAATTACTTTATCTACAATAGAAGCATAATATGTGGTTGTTGCATCATGTTGATAAAAACTTCTCTAGATGATGCACACATTACAATAAATTCAAATTGAATGTTCTACACCCATATCCATATTATGTGATAATATAAGTTCTATTAGCATCTCAAAAAATACTGTTATGCATTCCAAAGCCAAGCATATTCCTATCAAGTATCACTTTTCACGAGAATAAGTGGTTCAAATAAAGGTTAAATTGGAGTATGTTCCATCCAACGAAGAATTTTCTGACATATTTACTAAACCTATTTCCAGAGAAGAATTTGAATATGTCAGACATAAGTTGGGAGTTGTCTCTACATCATTATGTCGTTAAAATTATCTGATATTTTTTCAGATGCAACTTCAAAATATTAAATTTAGTACGCAGGTTTCTTACACATAGTCGCGTATATATGCGAGTCTCTTTTCAGAGAGTCGTGTATGGGTCTTTCTATCATAAAATCAATGGGTCAGCCTCCAAAACAAAATTTGTTATGTTGCTGACATATATGGTTTGGTTATATTTCTCAGGGGTTGAAGGTTATTGTATGTGGTTTTGGTTTTCAACTTACATTTCCTTCTTTGATATTTATCTACTTGATGAAGATGCTTTGATGAATTGGTTGTTGAAAATTTTCAAGATGCATAGGTTTAGGGGGAGAATTAGCCTTGTTGGGTATAATGCATTGTTGCAATTTTTTTGGTTGCTAAATTATGTTCGATGATCTCTCTCTATTGAGGTCCTTTGGTATTGGTTATAAATTTATATCTGTAATTTGATGTGAGGGTCATGTTGAGACCTATGATGTAAATTTTTTCATATTCATTCATGTATGAACTTGCTCAAATATGTAAACCTACTTGGTTGGGTGCTTGAGTCACAAATGTAAACCCACTTGGTTGGGTACTTGAGTCAAATATGTCACCCCACTTGGTTGAGTGATTGATGTAAGTATGAGTCCTTGGTGAAAGGAGAGGTCATATAGTCATTTATTCCATTGAAAATATGTATGAAGATTTAGGATGTGTTTAGGGGGAGTATGGTATGTATAGTGCAGCATATATATTATCACTCTTGTATCTACAAGGAAATAACAACCTTGTTTCAACATTAGTCGACCCTTTTCCATTGATGTCAAAGGGGAGAGTAATTTGGTATAATTTGATTTTTGGATAATGCTTATGTTGATGTGTCTACAGGTTCTGATGATCAAACACCAACATGGTTTCCATCAAGTCCAAAGGGGGAGATTGTTGGTGTTATGATTGCATGAGTTGTCCTTGATGGAAACCCACTAGTAAAAGACCAAATATATTGGTTTAGGACAAGCTCAGATGTGGCACAGTGATGGAATGAAATGTGGGAGTGATGGTTCAGAAGCTTTACAGATCAGAATCAGAAGGTTGCAAAGTACATAGTTAAGGAAATATATGCCACTTGGTCAAGGAAAGTCGCGTATACACGCAGGTAAGAAGAATAAATGTTGTGTATGTGATTATGCACTAATTTTATGTTACCAAGGGTCTTTACCATGGTATTAGCCCACAATACTAATCACAGTAATGGTTAATTGATCACATCCAAGAATACCTTCGGCACTTGTGTGGTTTTGGATCATGGTATTGACTAAGCCTCACACTATATAAGGAGGTGAAGATCATAGTGCTAAAGTATGCATGGGTATGTGAATTGAATGAATACTTCAATATGAAGTATATCTGCATGGAACATGATATAATCAATAGATAGATCTGATATTATGATGCACTCATTAATACAATAATTGTTGGAAATATTTTCATTGATGGCAAAGAAGGCAAAGAACAACAGCATGTAATATGCACAACGAAGGCAGAGGCAAGGGTCCAGCAGCAGAAGCAGCTAAGGCATAGGAAGAGGCAACGCATATAGAGGTAGAGCCGTTATATCAAAGACAGAGAAAGGAGATAGAGCATCAGAAGAGGCAGAACTATTATCACAGTAGAGGTAGAGGCAGAGCCGTTATCACAGCAGAGGCAGAGCCAATTTTCAATTCTGGGAATCGTATAACCCAAGCAGAAAGTATATATCTATATCTATATCTATATATATATATATATATATATATATATATACAAACCTTATTCCTAGAATCATTACCTAGCCGGGCGTTTCATATAATATAAAACCTTATTCCGGGAATCATAACCCAAGCAGCAATGTATGCATATATATAAAATTCCGAGAATTGCCCAAGCCGGCGGATATATATATATTACCCTTAATTCCGAGAATCACCCAAGTCGGAGGATATATATATAATTTCGATAATCGTGACCCAAAGGTCCAAACCATAGATATTTGTATGTTGCGCAATATATAAAGGCAGGGTACAATGCATCGTGGGCCCGATGAGCAATACTAGTCTTAAATTATTGGAAAAGTATACATATATCTTTATATATATATATATATATATATATATATATATCTGTAATGGAGTGCTTTAATGGAAAAAGAGCCAAAGGTATCAAAGCCTTATATGGTGGGACCCTTTCCCAATCGCATCAGAGAAAAACTGTGAAGCGGAATATGTAAACAACAGAAAGTTGCGATTGCGATGTAAGTCCGGACTCGATGGATCAATGAACCATAATTGATATATGTTTTAATTCCGGAAGCTTATATATATATGAAGCGCATTACATATATTGTGCCTAATACACAAAGGTTCAAAGCATATATATTAATATGAAGCGCTTTATAAGCGAAAGAACCAAAGTATCAAAAG